>OY755245.1:8529131-8544131 GCA_963576725.1 Azorinus chamasolen
TTTATTTATTTTATTATTATTTTTTTTATATTTTTTTTTTTTTTGGGGGGGGGGGGGGGGGGGGTTCTGTGGGTGAGTCCAAGCATGCGTCGGGCACCTTTGGCGTGTACTAGTGGAAACGCAGAGGGTAACACCGCTTCGAGTGAATACCCCTTAAAGGCTTGGTTCATCATTGGCGCTAAAATAATTGCCGTCTGCCCAATCTTTCGTTCATATTACTTCTAAAATACGACCGATGTTTAATTTTCTTTCAAACCACTATAAGATTGTCGTCAAACGCTGCGGCTCCCAGTGAGACATGGAGATCTCCATCTTCTTATCTGGAACCAAACTGCTTGCAATAGTTAGCATACTTTCTCCTTAAAATGCTAAAGGTAGTCGGCTGTTCTGAAAGGAATCATCGAAGCGTTACAACTTCCTAACACATTCATATCCCACACGTGTTTGCCATTTGGTAGATGGGTTAACCCTTTCGCTGCCAATGCCGGATCTGTGATTACCTATGCAAACAGTTTGGATCCAGATGAGACGCCGAGTAACTCGGCGTCTCATCAGGATCCAAACTGTTCGTTACTGTTACTATGAAACAAAAATGAAGAAAATAAAAAAATAAAAATTTGTAGCAGACGACAAAGTTAGCAAACGACAGAATTTGGCAGCGAAAGGGTTAAAGTTGTAATCTTGTATATTTGAATGTACTTTTCGATCTTTCTATACAGTAGAACCTGTCTTAAACGACCATCAAAAGAGGTCTAGTTATGGTTCTGTAAGGCAGGTGTTAGCTTAATGCAGGTCATAAATAATGCAGAAAGCTCCTATCTAAATTCTTTTATTCTGCATTTAAATAAACTCATTCTCGCCTAGGCTAATATTAGACCCAACCTCTTTAAATGTATCTGCAAAGAAGCATTTACTAGAGGAAAGGAACGCAGGACGAAAGTTATGCAGAAATCTCTTATTGGAGCTTTCTGCTTAAATTTCGTCCTGCATGAAGCTACCACATGCCTTTGCCACTGTGAATTATGCCCATTTTCGGTGGTCCCATTAGAGGGGTTTACTGTACTTATATGTATGATCAACATGTACTACTCACTTGTCATGAATTCGATATTGGCTATATCTGTGCTTTATGCAACTCAATGCCAAATAAAATATGTTATGTTATGTATGTTTGGCCATGGCAGAAGTTATAGAATCATATATATATTATATCTTAAGCAAAAAGAGCAGACCCTGATCTGGATCTTCTCTGTTTGAAAAGGTGAAGAAAAGTGTATTTATGCAGTAAAGGGTTAAGCCATTTACAAACGAGCCTATGGTTCGAATCTTATGTTGAATTAACCCATTCCCTCATATGCTATTTTTAGATCCAGCATCTTTGAATAAATCTACCGAAACGGAGCATTAACTAGAGAAAATATGTTTTTTTAGAATTTTGCATTTTTGAAACCATTGTGATAAATAGAGCATTTGCTCCTTAGGAGCAAATGCTCTATTTATCACAATGGTTTCGAAAAGTGACATTTACAGTAGCGTCAAAAGGCACATCAATTGAGGGAATTGGTTAAATTGTGACCCAACCATTTTACTTCAGTTTTAGATTACATGTATATAATTATGTATGTAAGTATATATAACTATGTTGTATGCATTATAACAAGCAATAAATGATAATTGAACTTAACACATTTTGACGCCTTTGCAAACGGAGAAGGCCCAGATCAGATGGCTCCTGTAGGAGACGTCTGATTGGGATCAGCTCTGTTTGCTTATAGAATTATATAGATCGGATTCTACACCTTCTGTCTAAACCAAAACATCACGTACTCATATAAAAATCTTAAATAATCGGCAAGTATCTTGAATATCTATAAGGTAAAGGTTTAATAGTACATAATTTATATTCAACGTTTAATATGCGTCTTTCGATGTCTTGCAAGCGTGAGAAATGATATGAAAACTACGGTGGCATATTTCCGCATTTTTGAATATATCTACATGTATCTTGATTGATTCTAATAGTTTCCAAAAGTGTTCGAGAAAAAATACGCAAACACAACACTCTTGTGAACATGTTTGTGAATCATCTTAACCCATTCCCTCAAATGGGCACCTTTTGACGCCTCTGTAAAAGTCCCATTTTGAAACCACTGTGTTATTTATCATAATGGTTTAAAAAAATACCCAATTCTTAAATTTGCTATTTTGTCGAATAAATGCTTCTTTTCAGTAGATTTATTCAAAAGGTTGGGTCTAAAACAGCCAATAAGGGAACGGGTTAATAAAGTAATCTCTGTCGTAGTTGTGACAGTATTAGGCACTAACATGATTTTTCATGATTATATTATATCTAAGATAATTTTTAAGGAAACATAATGTGAAATATTTACACAAACCTCACTGGGGGCCAACTACGTATTATTATCAAAATGTTTTGCTACGACAATTTATATGAGTATTTTAATAGATTTGTTTTCCTACGAAGGCAACTTTGTTTTCGTAGGAAAACATTTCCCAATTGATACACTGGCTTCGTAGGAAAACACATCTATTAAAATACCCATATAAATTGTCGTAGCAAAACATTTGATAATAATACGTAGTTGGACCCCAGTGAACCTGTCCGCGAACGTTACGTGGTTATAAGATTGCGGGATATGAAATGGCGGGAATGTACCACCATAGAACACAATTGATACCTATTCGTATTTCTACATGTAAGTAGGGATATGGGACACGCTTCATACCAACCTTCCTTAAGGCGTCTATCAACTGCAAATGTATTTAATCGCACATATCGCAAAAAGTTGTAGTGTGTATACATGCTCTTTTTTTTCGCTCGATTGCTTAGCGTAATAACTAAACTAACTAAACTAAGTAAATTTCATCTCCCTCGAGTGTCGTCAGCTACAACCCTGAAAGTATATTTTTTATCATTTCTTTTCTGAAACAGTACATTATGTCAAACAGTTTAAATCCAGATGAGTTGCCGAGTTACTCGGCGACAGTCAAATATATATTACTTGTAGATTCTGCCGTGTCACCCGAATCCAACTTATATGTATTTGCATATACCGTCTCAACTTGGTTCAGATTGTATAAAGGGTTCATATATAGGTCAACACTGGTACAGTTAGCTATCTGGCGGTTACAGATGTTAATACAATTGATATCCAATAATGTTAGGACAATTTTTTGCTATGCGCGGACGCGAATGAAACACCATAAAACAGTTTGTTGTAACCCTTCACTCCATACGGACATCTTTTAATGCCTTAGCAAACAAAGTAGAACCTGATTATGCAACCATCTCTTTTTACATACACCGATGCATATTCATTAAGTGGTCTCTTCAGTTTTTTGTTGTCTTATTTATAGATTTATTTCAGTAAAGAGTAATGCTAGGAAAAGAGAGAGAGAGAGAGAGAGAGAGAGAGAGAGAGGGTGTTGTAATGATATATGATATTGTGGTCATTTTAGAAAGTAAAGAAACATATCTATCAAATTCAATTGGGAAATAGAGCAGACGCTGAAAATGAGTTTAAATGAAGGAAATGGTAAATGAACTTTGTACAGGAAATTTCCTAACTAAATACAGTAAAACCTGTCTTAAGCGGCCATCTAAAAAGAGATCTAATTAAAGGTCTGAAAAGCAAGTGATAGCTTAATGGGAAGTTAATGCAGGTCAAAAGTAATGCAGAAAGCTCCTTATAGACCTGCAATAAGCAATCATCTGCTTATTAAGACGTCTGTGTTTAATAAATGAATGGCCACTTATGACAGGTTCTACTGCTGAAGAATAGGAATTTGTGTGACTTAAAGCTAAAGCACGTGGTAACGTAAGAGGGGTTCATATCGACCCGCAGATCCACGTCGGCCATACACGGAATCTGTCGTAAAAGCCAATACTATACCGGACATACTCGATGTAAATGTGGGCAAAATATTACACAGTACTTAGACATTTTCTTTTCGCGTCATAAACTCTTTCTACTGATACATGTCAGCCATTTTCGTGATAACCTATTTATATTCCAAGTGTTGTTCCAAAATCGGAGAATGACCGAACGTATTCGTTGATTTACGTGTAATCAACGAAGATTCCGTCTCTTAAAAAGGTGGCGATTTTTTTAAGGCTTCGGCAGTATTCAGATGCCGTTAATAGTTTTCTAAGTGTTACAACAATCACTTTACATTATGGTTTTGTTTCTACTAGGTTGCCCTGTTGGGTTGTTCCAGAATTCTGCCAATTGTTACAACATTACAACAATCACTTAACATTATGGTTTCGTTATTACTAGGTTGCCCTGTTGGGTTGTTCCAGAATTCTGCCGATTGTTACAACATTACAACAAGCACTTTACATTATGGTTTTGTTTCTACTAGGTTGCCCTGTTGGGTGGTTCCAGAATTCCGCCAAGTGTTACAAGTTTGCTGATGATGAGCTACGAGTGTATGAAGAGGCTTCAGCCTACTGTTGGGTAAGACACAGACACACAATGACCCACATATTTTCCACATATTTACCCCTCATCCCGCTATTCTCGACTTGACCCGCGTTTGCAAACAGTTTGGATCCAGATGAGACGCCGAGTAACAAGCTGTTTGACACTGGGTCAATAATTTTTCAAAAGCTTGCTCCAGTTTGAAGTACAGTAAAACATCTCTATAACGGACCACTAAATTACATCAAGTATTTTGTGTTAAAGGCAGGTAGCTTCTTAAAGCAAGGTGAAAGTAAACCAGAACGCTCCTATAGGAGCGTTCTGTTTTACTTTCACCTTGCTTTAAGCAGCCACCTGCCATAAATACCATCTACTTAACACAATTTAGTGGTCGTTGTAGAGAGGTTTTACTGCAGTGAAAGTTGCTGCAGATCTTTACTTGAGTAGACATTAATTATTCACAGCGAGGTAAGAGTTAAATGTTTTAAAACAGTGAAGATCCAGGTCTTAATCTGCATAATTTGACAGACTTACAGTTCAGAAAGTATACAATAAACAGCTGCTGGTGAATTTCAAGAAGTATGGACCTAGATCAGTCGTCGCACCTACGGTTACGATGACTGGTCTAGTTCTACATCGTTTGCAAAGCGCCCCAAATTATCAGTTATTTTTACAGCTGAGTAAACCTTATCGCAAGCAAAGGTGCCCGACGCATGCTTAGACTTACCCATGAACACCCCCCCCCGCCACACACAAAAAATAAATTAAAAAAATAAATTGTTATCGAAGTATGTTAAACTAGCCTAAAACTATCTATTTGAACCTTAAACCACCCCGAAAAGCAAGAAAAACACGACCCGGAAAAGAATTCCTTTCGGGTTTATATATAGACCCGATAGGAAAAAAAAATCCGGGTCGTGTTTTTCTTGTTTTTCGGAGTGGTTTATGGTTCAAATAGATACTCACATTTTTTTATTTTTTTTTTGGGGGGGGGGGGGGGGTTCCATTGGTGAGTCCAAGCATGCGTCGGGCACCTTTGATCGCAAGGCAAATGTAAACTAGGTATAACCTACCGTTTCAAACACGTGTAATAAATATTACGTTTGAAAATAGAACATATGTGCTTCAATGTTGATATGTGATACAGTTGTAGGAAGCCGTTTTACAAAAGATCGTACGATAGCAATTACCGTCGTATGAAGTTAAAACAAATTGTCGCTTTCTAGAATGGTTGATAATTTCTACTACAGTAGAACCCGTCTTCAGAGGCCATTCATTCACTGAACATAAAATTCTTAAAAAACAGGTAGTTATTTAATACAAGGCAAAAGTAATGCAGAAAGCTCATATAGAAGTTCTCTGCATTACTTTTGATCTGTATTAGGCTACCACCTGTCTTACATACCCACCGTTAGATCCCTTTCTGGTGACCGCTTAAGACAGGGTCTACAATAAATGTATAGTAATCTCGACCGTAAGTTAGAAGTTACGACAAGCTTGGTCGTACGATCCTTCGTAAAATGGAACCAAATAGTTTGGCTCTATATATAAAGGTACACGATCTATCCCCTAATCTTTACAATGGTGATAAAAAATTCCTTGACATAAAATACATATATATACATAATTATACAGTAGAACCTGTCTTAAGCGACAATTCATTTATTAAACACAAGAGCTTTAACCCTTTCCCTCATATTGACGACTTTTGACGATTCTGTAAAAGTCACTTTGTGAAACCATTGTGATAAATAGAGCATTTGCTCCTGTAGGAGCAAATGCTCTATTTATCACAATGGTTACAAAATTCTAAAATGTTCCGTTTCTCTAGTTATTGCTCCTTTTCGGTAGATTTATTCAAAGTGGTTGTATCTAAAAATAGCCTATGAGGGAAAGGGTTAAACAGCAGGTGGTTGTTTAATGCAGGGTATGCTCTTAATTATGCATCTTTTTGACGGTCGCTTAAGACAGGTTCAGCTGTAAGTAAAATCTTAACATACAGTAGAAGCCGTCTAAGGCCCACCGCTCAATTGTCTTTAACACTTTCCCTCATATAAACGTGTTTTCACGCATTTGCAAACAGAGTAGACCCAGATCAGATGGCTCCTAGAGGAGCCATCTGATCAGGGCCTTCTCTGTTTGCTAATTGAAATTGAATATATCTGTTCTTTTACTTTCTAAAATGGCTACAATGTTCCATCTTCCATATTTCATTGTAACTATTTTGTCCAGGAATAGTCAGTAGGTATTGAAATTTGAAATGCACACAGAACAGGGAAATGGTTAAAACATATGGTTGCTTAATACAGGACGAAATTAAGGTAGAAAGCTCATATTGGAGCTTTTTGCATTACTTTTCGTTCTGCATTAAGCTACCGTATGGTTTTGGTATTGGTAGAAACAAGATTCAGAGCTATGGTAATTTCATGCACAAGCATGGCAGACCCTGATCAGACGGCTCCTATGGGAGCCGTCTGATCTGAATTTTCCGTGAAAAGCGTTATATGAAGGAAAGGGTTAAAGCAAGGCGAGAATAATACAGTAATGTCCTGTAGAAGTATACGAGTCAAAATATATTTTTGCAACATTAAGCATCAGCATATTAGGGCAATTTCAAAACTTTTCAACAAATATAAAAAATCTATTTTCAAATGATTTTAACATTCTGTTCATCATATTTATATTATATGAGGCTTGAAATTTGCTTAAAGTTTGAAAAAAAAATTCATTTCTTTAAGGTCCATCAATGACCATTTCCATGATGTAACAATATTGTACTGAAGAATATTATCTTTGAATCACAAAAAGAACATTTAGAAAATCATCAGTCTTTTACAGCAAATATGTAACTTTTAGAAGAAAAGCAGTTAGGTAAAAATGATCAAATTGCTCTTTTTTAAATGGAATTAAGTCAACTTTACTAGATTTAAAATACTAGATATACTGAAAGGTATTCATTGAAACTACAATTAATCAAATATGTGCAGACAAAACAAAATAAACAGCTATGAAGTGACCTGTTACATCATGAACTCACTGTTACAGATGGGATGGTTATTGTCACATAATGGAAAAAACAACATTATTTGCTTATATTAAACTTTTATTAACTATTAAATGCAAACGGCAGCATATCTAACTGTATTTTAACATCCAAACAAGAATGAAAAACGTTTATAAGAGTGGCTGTGTCAGTTCCAAAAGAATATTTTCCTTCTCTATTTACATGTTTCATTACAGTAAGGAACGGTTATGCTACAGGAAGGAAAATAAGCGGTACAGGGTTTCATTATTGTATACAAACATGTTCAGATGTCTTTAAAAGAAGCTATTCAAACTAAATGATTACAATCATTACACATGAAATGTTATCTAACATTTTAAAAACATTTTAGCAATCAAACTGAACGAACGTTACAGCATGGACAAATTGTGTTATGTCACAGAAAATGTTACACGCTGAAATCGTGACAATATGTTTATTGTAACTGAACAGTAACTACAACTTGTAACAACTGTTAACCAAACATTATATTGTGAACAATGATCTTCAAATTAAGCCATCAATTCACCAACGGTGCCATTAATGTTTTCCTTTACAGTGACAGAAACTTCTTCTTTGACACATTGTCTGTCTTAATGTTTCTCCTCTCTTTTTTCGTTGTCACTGCTGCCAGTTCGCTTCTTCTGTCTCAAGCCGAGTGAGTTTTATGGGTCTGTTTCAATTTCTGCTGTTAGCTCACCAAAGTACAAAGTGTTCAGGGTGAGCATTTGTGATCGCCGTGTCCGTCGTGCGTCGTCAGTCATCAATTCGAACCTTTAAAATCTCCTCTGAGTCTACAAAGTTTCCAGCTTTCATCTTTGACACGTAGCATCATCTGTATTTATTGTCCTCTATGGAAGTTATATGAATTAATGTCCATGTGGTCAAAATTGGCCCCGCCCCAGGGTGCCTTGTTTTCTATAGAAACATGTAGTGAAAAGTTTGAAAATCTTCTCCTCTGAAACTGGAAGGTTCTCAGCTTTCATATTCGGCACATAGCATCATGTTCAGATTCTATACAAAAATTATTTAAATCATGTTCCTGGGGTCAAAATTGACCCCGCCCCAGGGATGGCCAGTTTTCAATAGAAACATATAGGGAAAAGGGTGCTTAGAGGAGCACATATGCCACCCGCTATGAGAAGTCTTATTGAAAAAATAAAGTTAAAAAAAGTATGACGGACAGACAGACGGACGGACAGACGGACAGGCGACGGAAAAGTGATCCCTAAGTGACAGGCTGCCTTTCGGCAGGTGGCACAAAAACAATGAAAATATTCTTCTCTGAAACTGGAAGGTTCTCCGCTTTCAGATCTAGCACATATCATCATGTTCAGGCCTCTACAAACGTAGAAAAAATATGCCCTTTGGGTAAATATTGGCACCGCCCAAGGGTGGTCATCTTTCTATAGAAACATACAGTGAAAACTTTGAAAATCTTCTCCTCTGAAACTGAAAGGTTCTCAGTTTTCATATTTGGCTCATAGCATCATGTTTAGGCCGCCCTCTACAAAGGTTATATAAATTATACCACTGGGGTAAAAAATGGCCCTCCCCAAGGGGTGGCCAGTTTTCAATAGAAACATTTAGTTAAAGCTTTGAAAATCTTCTACTCTGAAACTGGAAGGTTCTCAGCTCTCAAATCTGGCACATATCATCATTTTCAGGGTCTCTACAAACGTAGTATAAAATATGCCCTTGGGGTCAAAATTGGCACCGCCCCAGGGGTGGTCATCTTTCTACAGAAACATATAGTGAACACTTTGAAAATCTTCTTTTCTTTTCTCAGCTTTCATATTTGACACATATCATCATGTATAGGCCCTCTACAAAGTTTATATAAATTAAGGCACCGGGGTCAAAATTGATCCCGCCCCAGGGATGGCCAGTTTTCAATAGAAACATTTAGTTAAAGCTTTGAAAATCTTCTACTCTGAAACTGAAAGGTTCTTAGCTTTCATATTTGGCACATCACAACATGTACAGGTTCACTACTAAAGTTATATCAATTATGTCCCTGAGGTCCAAATTGGCCCCGCCCCAGGGGTGTCCAGTTTTCCACAGAAATATATAATGAAAACTTTGAAAATCTTCTCCTCTGATTGGCTGGTGGGAGATATCAGGGCCATAATGGGCCTTTTGATTTTGTTTTGAGAACACGATAACATTTAGATCTAAGTCTTGCTTGTAATTTCATCTGCTGTTTCTTTCTGCCTGCTACAGATGTTCTCTATTGGTCCTGGCAGAGATTCTGGTGTATGTGGTGGAGTAAGATTCACTGATTCTTGTATAACTTTTCTTTCCTCTTTTGTTCACTATTTTGTAAACGCCACAGTTTCCGTATATGTCTCTTTTCCCCTTTTAACCCCCCCTTTTTTTTTTTTTAAAAAAACACAACTATTTCCTTCTGTTTCATACTTTGCCTTACTTTTCTGGAGGTATTCTCTTCTTTTCAGCTCAGCGTTATCTCATTTTTGTCTGAACTTTCTCCGACGTTCTGCGTTGGGCATGCCCATTTCTAAAAGTAGAACAGAGATGATCAGTAGATGAAGCCCAAATAATTGTTCAAACTAGATTTTTATGAATAATTTTACAAAAATACAATTAATACATAAAAAACAGAGAAATGTTGCAAATTCTGTATTTGTCATCTAGAAAACTTTATATTGTGGGTTTATCTGTATATTCTGTATGGTGTACCACTAGCTTAATCGGGTGCACATGTTGCACTTTCGACCCTAATGTAACACCATAAACAAACACTCTTACCGTGCCAGTATAAAACCAAATGTTGAACAGAAGGTACATTTAATTTTCCTTGCCATAACAAAATCATTCCTTGATGAAACAATTAACAGATTAAGATTAAGTTGATTAAGTAAAAGTTGATTTTTATCACCCATTTAAATCTATATTTTCCAGTATCTAACATGTTTTGTTCCTTGATGTAACAATTCTTTCTCAACATTCAGAATTGCACAAGATGGGGACTGATCAAGGGTTATTTAGGCAAATATAGTTGGTCTGATAGACAGAACAAACAAGTTTATCAAGATTCTTGTATTAATTCTGGTACAAATAAACGAAGATATGTGTGCTTTCATTTATGTAACAATTTGTTTCCCTGCTGTAACAAAATGTTCCATTACATCATGGAATGTTACAGCATGGATATATTTGCCCTTTATTGACCTTTGACCCCACCATGCCCTCACAATGTTCCAAGAAGAAACTATTTTCTGTATCACATTTCAAAACGACACATAACATCATGTTCCTTGCAAACCTTAATTGAAAGATAAAGACATTTGGATAGTTACATCATAGATCATGCAATAAATGTACGAGTTTCCTGGATTTGGTAGAATACAAAATAGTCTGTAAATCTTGTCTTCAGCAGACGAATGCCACCCGTCATGTTGTTTACAGGATGCTTGTTTTGAAAGGGGAGGTCACTCTGAATGAATTTGCTATTGATAACTTCTTGCATTATCAAACTTTGAAATATTGTTACATAAAGGAATTATAGTTGAGGTACAACATATAAACTTGATGAAAAGTTGTAACAGCCTTTAACCTGGTCTTATATTACATTATTTAATAAAGATCAAAGACCAAATATTGTAGAGACATACTTAAGGTAGTTCGCGCTGTTGCTCGGCAAAAATCGAAGTTTATCCAATTATTATCATATTTGGTCCAGGTATACAGAAAATTACCGCCGACACGACTGCGACATTTATTTTAAATTTGACGTCGGTTGCTTAGCAATATATGACGTCAAAAGCGCCCTCTGGTGTCATCTAAGCAATTCACATGTGTTTGCGTATTTCTTTATTTATTTACAAATGCCGTTGTGTATTTCAATGATTCGAAAACTGCTTTGAAGAAGAAGAATAGTTCTTCAACATGATATGCGATATATGTTTTACAAGCGTAACACTTTTGTTAAGTCGGGAGTTGAAAGTTGCGAAACCCATTTTACCGCATTCTGAATTTTTGTTTCGCCATTTTCGTGAAATTCCAAAAATACTAGACGGTGAAAGATTATAAAAAAAATTATATGTCATACTCTGTTCATTTCTTAACAGGATCAAGTAAAAAAAATCAAAACCTATTCGAGTTCATTTTTTCGCAACGAGTGATTTTGCTAGGTTATCGAATATCTCGTCATCATATTCGACGTCAAGGCGACGTTGAAATATATATATAACTGTTCCAGATCTTATATACATTATATATGCTCATTGCTCTTCTTATTACACTATTTATTCATGGAAATATCAGTATGACTTGAAATTTTAGTTTTAATATTCCTGAAAAATAATTGTCTTTCATCAGAAAAAAACCTTTTTCTTCTATTAATAACAAATAGAGCAAACCCATATCAGACACTTCATGCAGGTGTTTCTGATTAGGGACTTCTCATTTTGTGTAAAAATATATTTTAGAAAAGAGTACTGTACACATATAATTAATAACTATTATTTAATATGCCTTTTTAAAATGCTCTTTATTTGTTTAGAGTTGTCATATTGTATGAAATGTACTTATTTTGAGGGCCTCGGGGGTAGATTAGTCTTTTGACTAACCGAGCTACCCTCGTAAAATAAAGTGTTTCATTCATTCATTGACACAGGGCGCAAATAGAACGGGTCCATGTAGGAAACTTTCCACAGAAGTTTCTCGCTTGGTTCAGTTCTATTTGAAACTTTGTGTATGTAGTTTGTATAATTATGCTGATTTCATTTTGCGTTATTGAAATGGTTTAGCGTAATATCTGCATTGGACACATTGTTTATTATGATCTGTGATTGTTATTTTTGCATATAAATGTATGAAATGTACTGATTAACAAGGCCTCGGAGTACCTAATGAGCCACTCTCATTAAATAAAGTATTTTAGCATGCATTCATTAATTTAGATTAATTGGGTTACTCTCAAGCCTTTCATTCATTCATTCATTCAATTCGTTATAAACCATGTGCATATAGTTTGGATCCAGATGAGATGAGTAACTCAACGTCTCATCAGGTTCAATTAGTTTGCACTCTAACTGCATTTTTCTAATTTTGAAGCAGATAACATTTTATTTTAACTAAAACTAAGTAAAAATATTTTTTCGTATTATAGTATTGACAGCGTGGGTAAATGACGTCACAAATATGTGGGTTTTAATAGCGCGTGTATTTATCCACTTGAATCGGGGTCAAATGGCATTTTTAATATACACTTCATTTGTGCCACAGTTGCATGTAAGCTAAATCCAGCTTTATATTAACTATTTGGATGCTAGTGGCACATCAAAAGTTTGATAACAGATTGGATCTAGATAAGACGCCAAGTTACTCGACGTTTTATAAGGATCCAAATGCGTGTCCTTGAAGAATAGATCTTCAAACTGAAGCAGGCAACAATTTTCAATTAATTTTAATTAATTTTTATTACTTAGCGAGCAATGAGTTTATATCTTATACTGATTTCTTGTGCGTATATGTATCTGTGATTTACTGTTTTGTATTTTGTATTAAATGCTTTTGTTTCAGGGCCTCAAGGTAGATTAGTAATTATGATAAAAGTATTTCATTAATTCATACACCCATTCATTCATTCATTAAATGAATAATTTCATTCATTCATTATTAATCAATTAATTCATTCATTCATTCACTCTTCCGTGAGAAGATATGACTGGATTTAAAAGAATAAGAAGTAGATATAAAACAATAAATAAAAAAAATACATAAGAAAATAAATACAATCAATTGATACGGTGTCAAATGTTTTACTGCCAAATATTTACATTGCAACGCAAAATTGTAAAAACGACGCAAAATATAATACATGTAATTATTACAAGTTGCGTTGATTCATTACATTATGCTGGAAAACTGTTAACGCAACATGTAATAACGACGCAAAATGTAATAATTATTGAAACGGGTCTGATTCATGAATTCCATACACTACTATATTCGCGACTTTCGAAGAGAAATGCACATACATGTACCAGTAAAATTTAACCTAGACTGGAAAAGCGGAGAGTAACTAGAGAGCGACGGGTCAAAAGTCGAAACTTTCATTTTATCGACATGAAACTTATTAAAGTGCACTGGATGAGGTGTAGATGTTAACCAACGCAAAATGTAATAACGACGCAAAATGTAATAAACTTTGAGGTGGGCCTGATTCACACCATACAACTATATATCCACGACTTTCGAAGAGAAAGTGAATATATAACGATAATATTTACCTGTCTGACCACAAGAGCCGGATATAAGTGTAGTGGAGGGGGGGGGGGATTTCTTCAAAAATCGAAAATTTCATTTCATCGACAAAAAGACATATCAGAGTGTACTGGGTGAAGTGTAGATGTTGCTAGAGTCAGTATGTTATACTTATTCTAAAGATGTTCGATATATAAAGGAAATCATTACATTTTGCGTTACTACATTTTGCGTTGATATGCTCATTTTTAACCAACGCAAAATGTAATAACAACGCAAAATGTAATAAATTTTGAGGTGGGCCTGATTCATACCATACTAAGCAACCGACGTCAAATTTAAAATGAACGTCGCAGTCGTGTAGGCGGTAACTTTCTGAATACTTGGACCAAATATGATGTTAATTGGATAAACTTCGATTTTTGCCGAGCAACAGCGCGAACTACCTTAATATGGCTACTTTTGTGACTTGATTTTAAACATTACTGTAAAATACTTGTTTTTTCACTTTGGGACAGGCAAAATTAGTGTTTCTGTTACAATAAACTCTTCATTATTCTGATTTAACATATCAATACATGCTAAAAATGTGTCACAATAGCAGTTTAAAGCCAGATACACAGCCAAAGCGATATATTGTTCCTGAGTGGTTTGTAGATAAACAATAATTGTTTAAGGGCAATAAATGTGGCAAAAATATATTTTGACTCATACAGCATGGGTTTCGTTCTGCATTAAGCTACTCAGAATGATATCGCTTTCAGGTGATAGCATTAGATATATCCTATTGTACTTTCAATTTCAGTCTTTTGGAGCGAAGCTTGTGGCAGTTGAAACGTTTGGAGAGCACAAATTTATCTCTGACTGGTTGATGTCAAACGACCCTCTAAGGTATGTACTGCCGAAGAATTGAAACATTTGTGTTTTTAACAGCTCTATCATAAGAATACGCGGCTGTACAATCAATGTAGACTAAGTTCATTCGCCGCCTCCAACACAGCGGTAGATAAGAATATAAAGTTGAACTACGATATCTCGAACTCGGATAACTCGAACTTCAGGATAACTCGAACAAAAAGTTCGGTCCTTCCAAAATTTACGTTACAGAATTGTTCTATAATGTATCAATACGCATGTAAAAACACGCGTGACAGCTTAACCCTTTCCTGGATGAATTAATGTAGGAAATAATGACGTCATGTATATTAATAAGATTATTTTTTATAATGGCATATGAACACAGGACATTTTGGCTCAGACAGAAGCTGCAGAATCAGATCT
>OY755245.1:8549131-8926631 GCA_963576725.1 Azorinus chamasolen
GACAGGTCTGGTAATATCATGTTTTAAATGGCTTGAGATAGAAATCTGCTTTCATCATTCTAAGTAATGCAGAATTAAATAATTGAATTTAGAACATTGATTTTAGTTCCTTTGCACTTGTTTTAACCTTTCAGATGTTAATAAGACATTTCCAAATACAAATGTAGTTTAGCCCTTTTATCTGCGTACCGGTATGCACTGTAAGCCATACGAGAAGATATTGTGGAAGTAATCCTTTTTACCTGATAGAAAATCGGGTCTAAATAGATCGAGGTTTCATTCTTGTTTTACCTATAACACAATCATGTAACGTTAGTTAACAGAGCCAAACATCGTCAATATTGAAGAAATAATGACGAGGTGAAAAAAAATCAAGTTTTTTAAATTGAGTAGCGAGAGAAAATTTGTGGAATTTCGCCGAGATTCGATCCGCGAAAACCCATTATTTTTTGGTTTTGTTAACGATATGAGCGACCGGAAGTTAATTACATAAGCGAGTTTGGTTCCAAATCTCGCACCATTGAAGCAGTAATTGATCCAATTTATTAGTCAACTGAAACTGTCACACACGGTGGGCGGAGCTTAAATCTAGATTCACTGGTTCAGATTACGTATGGAATGGATTCGGATATTAAACATTTCGACCAACAAGTGTCAGTCATGCATCACTTGGGCGGAGATTAAATGACTTGATAGCCAATACATGGTCAGCGTCAGTGGTTGACACGCTCTATGGGGTAACAACAGGACACGCGTCAGAAAACACACTCCAGATTAATTGTATGTATACGGACCCTAACTCTGGGAAATTAACAAGTCATCATTAATTGCCCTACGTTCTAGATTATCTGTTATAGCCGGGCTTTTGATCTTTGCTTTTACTCTTAGCCCGACGGGCTTGTTTTGAAATTCTTTGATAGCCCGACAAGATTTTCTGGTAGCCCACGGGCTCCGGGCAATGGATTTGTCGGACACTGTATTATAACATGTTTAACCATGCCCTCCATATATAGTTATATACGCATGTTATGGACTTGCAAACAGAGTAGACCAATATCAGACGGCTCCCATGTGAGGTGCCTGATCATGGTCTCTTCGTTAGCTTATGGAATTATTGAGATTCGATTTAACAGCTTCTGTCATGTCCAGAACGTCATTTGTTCACACGCCATTATATATATATACAGTAAAACCCCGCTAATGCGACCACCAAAACGGGGCATAATTCTGGGTGGCTGAGGCAGGTGGTAGCTTAATACAGGACGAAAGTTATGCAGAAAGCTCCTATAGGAGCTTTCTGCATAACTTTCGTCCTGCATTAAGCAACCACCTGCTTTAGACGACACCAGTGGCTGTTTATTAAGTGGTCTCATTAGCGGGGGTTCACTGTATATAAAAAAAAGAAAATGCAGTTTCATGAACCATGCTCAGTATACCGTATTTCGATAATCTTAACCTGTACAATGCAGGGAACGAATCACTTATTTCCTTTGAAAACAGTGTAGACCTAGACGAAATGGCTTCTAGAGGAGCCCTCTCATCATTGGGGGTCTGTACTGTTTGTCTTGCTATTTTTTTCTTTAGAAACATCCCTAAATATTCACCTTAAGCGGGACCTGTTTAAATTTTGGAATACAGTAAACCTCTCTATAACGGCCACTAATTTACATCAAGTGTTTTGTGTTAAAGGCAGGTGGCTGCTTAAAGCAAGGTGAACGTAAAACAGAACGCCCCTATAGGAGCGTTCTGTTTTACTTTCACCTTGCTTTAAGCGACCACCTGTCCTAAATACCAACTAACAATTTAGTGGTCGTTATAGAGAGGTTTTACTGTAGTCCATTGGAAACTCAGCGTTGTATGGGTTAACCCTTTACTTGATATAGACTCACGTTTATACATTTGCAAACAGAGTATACACAGACAACCTATATACTAGGATCAGTCTACTCTGGTTGCTTATGGAATGATATAGATTTGGTTCTTTAGTTTTTGCTTTGATAAAAACGTATCTTCTTCTTAAGCCATTAGAATAAATCGCCGATATCGCCAAACTGCACCATCTCAAACAGTGCAGTCCGAGACTAGACAAAGGCGGCCTTTGATCAGGGGCTTCATTGTTTGCACCGACCCATGTCTGCAGTTGACATTCTCTTGAATGTTTTATTTATTTATCGGAATTATTAATTTTACAAAATCGGGTTGCAGGCGTCAACTAGAAATTTGGCGCCGAAAGTGTTAAACCTTTCACTGTTCTATGTTTATTCCAAAGTTCAATACCTAGTACTGATTATTCGTAGACAGAATAGTAATAATGAAATATAGAATAGGGAACATTGTAATCATTTTAGAAAGTAAAGAAACATATCTATCGAATTCCATTAGCAAACAGAGCAGACCCTGATCAGACGGATCCTACAGGAACCGTCTGATTTGGGTCTACTCTGCAAATGCGTGATAATGCGTTTATATGAAGGAAAGGGTTAATATGTTTATGTTTAACTTATTTCCTACCGATGGTGCTATTCAAATCTTAGTATCCACAAGTTGACCGAACGTACTTCTGTTGCTACTGGCATTTTAGAATGTATAATATGGAACGCCATTCTGCCATGCTATTTGCTAAATGCGAAATGCTAAATGAAAAATGCGAATTGCTTTTTGCCAATTGTGGAAATTGCTAGGGAAAGAACCGGAATGTTCCAAATGATAGATGAAAATGACAAACGCGAAATGCGAAATCCTTCTTGCTAAATGCATGTTTGCACTACTAGCATTGAACAATGTCATTTATAATTCGTTAGTGCAATAAGCAATAAGCTTTATGTAAATAAACATGCATTTAGTAAATGTACAGTCACTTTAAAAATGGCGCTGTTCAATGCCAGTAGTGCAAACATGCATTTAGCAATAAGGATTTCGCACTTCACATTTGTCATTTACATCCATTATTTTGAACATTCCCTAGCAATTTACACAATTGGCAAAAAAGCATTTCGCATTTTGTATTTAGCAATTAGCATGGCAGAATGGCGTCCCATAATAGTATAAATATTTAACAGCGATTGCATCTTTCTTCACACATAGAGTCAATCGGAACATCTCGGGGATTTCTACGTAGTTTTCCGAACTTGCCCGATACCGGCGAGTGGCTATTACGGTCACCATGGAGTATGCTATATTCTAATTTAAAGTTTCTATCTATTTCAGACTATGGTTTGGGTACCACTGAGCCCGATAAAATCGAAAGAGGCCCGGTCGTTGAACTACAACCAGACAATATTGTGGTGAGTACGTTCAGGATTTTAAAGATTAGTTTAACCCTTTCTCTGTTCTTTAATTAGGCCAAATTTCAATACCTACTGAATATTCATTAACAATATAGTTATAAAATATTCTGGAAGGTGGAGCATTGTAGACATTTTAGGAAGTAAAGAAATATATATATAAAATTATATAAGCAAACAGAGCAGACCCTGATCAGACGGCTCCTCTAGGAGCCGTCTGGTCTGGGCCTACTCTGTTTGCAAATGCGTGAAAACACGTGTATATGAGGGAAATGGTTAAAAACTTACAAGTAGCTCCTAGAGGAGCTTTCTGCATTACTTTTGTCCTGCATTAAGCAACCACCTGCTTATAAAGACAGGTATGTTTATTCATTAAGTGGTCACATTAGAGGGGTTCTACTTATACAAATTCAGGTAATGAATATTTATGAAGTCACGAATTCTTCTATAAATATTCATGAGGTATAAGGTAAATGAATGATAATTACAGCTGGAACTTTAACCTGACAGAGACGCATGTGAACTATTTGTAAACAGAGTAGACCCAGTTCAGATGACCCCTGTATGAGCTGTTTCAATAGTGTCAGCTTTGCTGAATTTTAAAATACATTTCTCCTTCTTTACACATGCCCTGTTGTATAATTACACATATCTTCACTGTGTACAAGTATTTCGCTATATGCAATCACTGCTGTGGAGTGCATTGGTTGCACAATCGACTTGTAAATAGTGCAGACCCTGATGAGACAGCTCCTGCAGGAGCTGTCTCATCTGGGTCTTCACTATTTACAGGTAGGTATATTGACGTGAATAGCAAGCGAAGGGTTAAAACATATCTGATTCTACTGTTTCTTCCGTTATCATAATTTCCCTTGTTCACGATGCCATTATGATAATTCAGTTAAATATTTCCCTGTTTTACAGTTAAATATTTCCCTGTTCTACAGTTAAATATTTCCCTGTTCTACAGTTAAATCGCGATAATTCGAAATTTTAATAAAGAAGAATTTAGACAGTTTTAGACAGATGGCTGCTTAAATTCAAGGTGGAAGTCATGACGTTCATCCTGCATTAAGCTGCCACCTGTTTTTAAGCATGATATACATGTATTTAAGTGTTCGAATAATCGCGATTTTTCTGTATATTTAGTCCATATTTCAATACCTATTGACTATTCATGGACAAAATAATTACATTGAAATATGAGAAATGAAACATTGTAGCCAATTTAGAAACTAAAGAAACAGATATTTCAAATTCCATTAGCAAACAGAGTAGACCCTGATCAGACGGCTCCAATAGGAGCCGTCTGATCTGGGTCTACTCTATTTGCAAATGCACGAAAACACGTTTATGTGAAGGAAAGGGTTGATCAATATTCACTGTGTCATTATTTCTTACACGAATAGATTATGTACCTTTATGGATACGTCCTACACCTGCTTGTAACTTTACTTCGCAGATCATCGAAGGGGCAAAGAATATCGAGTTAGATTGTTTCGCAACCGCCAACCCTTACCCAACATACTCCTGGTACACGGGTTTAACCCACGTGGACTCGCAACAAATTACGTCAACGGCCAGATACACATTGTCCAGTGGCGTCATCACTATTGCTGATCCCTCTCAAGACGACATAGGCTCATACCACTGCCGAGCGACGAACGATGTCGGCACAGCCCTTAGTGACTCAGCCAAGGTCATTATGGGAAGTAAGTAAACTACATTACTATGAATAGGTGAAATGGAAAAATGTTTTAAGAAAGATTAGATCCCGGTGACCGCCCCTACTCCCCCACTCCCCCCCCTCTCTCTCTCTCTCTCTCTCTCTCTCTCTCTCTCTCTCTCTCTCTCTCTCTCTCTCTCTCTCTCTATCCCTCTCCCTCTCCCTCTCCCCCTCTCTCTCTCTGTCTCACTCTCTCTCCTCTCTCTGTCTCACTCTATCTCCCCATCTCTCTCTCTCTCTCTCTCTCCTCTCTCTGTCTCACTCTATCTCCCCATCTCTCTCCCTCTCTCTCATCCTCTCTCTGTCTCTCTGTCTCTCTCTCTCTCTCTCTCTCTGTCTCTCTCTCCCCCTCTGTCTGTCTGTCTGTCTGTCTGTCTGTCTGTCTGTCTGTCTCTCTCTCTCTCTCTCTCTCAGAAATCGTCTGATCATGGCATGTTGATATGTTACATATTTTCCAACATGCCATCATTAATTGCCCTACATTCTAGATTATCTGTTATAGCCGGGCTATTGATCTTTGTTTTTACTCTTAGCCCGGCGGTACTTTGATATCTTAAACTCGGATAACTCGATCTTCGGGATAACTCGAACAAAACATTCAGTCCTTCCAAAATTTACAATACAAAATTGATAAAAAAATGTATCACTACGCATAAGTACAAACACATGTGACAGCTTAATGCAGGTCGAAAGTAATGCTGAAAATGAGCTTCCAGCATTACTTTAGACTTGCATTAAGTTGTGAAATTAAGTTGTGATATTGGTCAGATTATAAATCGGATGACGCGAACCTCTGTTATCTCGAACCAATTTGTATGGTCTCTTGAAGTGTCAGATATCGAAGTTCAACTGTATTTGTATATTTTTCAGCTCTGTATAAACTGTATATTATCTGCATACGTTCAGCCCTGGATAAACTAAGTATAATGTGTTATTTGTATACATGTGTATTTTCAGCTCTGTATAAACTGTATATATCTGCATACGTTCAGCACTACATAAACTAATAATATTATATATATTATCTGTATACTTTCAGCTCTGTATAAACTGTCTAAATATATCATTTTCATACTTTCAGCTCTAGGAAACTTTCAGAACATCGATCCTGAGCCAGTAAGGGCGGCGGCATTTAAAGGAACCAAGATGGACTGCGGCACTCCTTCATATTCACCTGGTAAGTTAAAAAGATTTTTCACACTGAACGTGTGCCATTTATCGTTCCGTCTTTCCGTTCAAATACTCCACAAATGCGCATTTTAACGCCTTTGCAAACAGAGCAGTGTAGGAGCACATTTGTCTCGGAACACATTTGTCTCACGAGGTGAGACCGATGTGCTCGTAAACATTCATATTTGCGATAAATTGGAAATGAGACAGATGTGTTCGACAGACTAAAGGAAGGACACTTGAAGCACATTTGTCTCACATTCTATCATATCCTACTAAAAATCTACTTAACCCTTTCCCGCATATAAACTTGTTTTTACGCATCTGCAAACAGAGTAGACCCAGATCAGACTGCTCCTATAGGATCCGTCTGACCAGGGTCTGCTCTGTTTGCTTATGGAATTAGACAGATATGTTTCTTTAGTTTCTAAAATAGCTCAGTAGGTATTGAACGTTTGAATAAACAAAGAACAGGGAAAGGGTTAAAAGGAAAACTGTTTAGTACATTGTAATTGTCCAAAGAGGCGGATGTAGAAATTAGCTGTCTCTCTGTCCGTCTGTCTGTCCACATTCACAACCGGAAATTATCTGCGATAACACATCGTTATTAGTTGTGACACGTTTCTTTCCGATGCTTAAAGTTTTATAAATGATTTAAGAAATATTTCAGGCAACAGTAAGGTAGTATCAAGTAGCAAACGATGTAATTTGTATGTATAAAATATAGGCTTATTAAAAGAGTACATTTGAGAATGATATATTATGTAACAATATTTTATGCTTTTAATGTTGCGGTATGTGTTTGCTTTTTACGGACCTGTAAAAAGTAAGTTTACAGGTCCGTAAAACACCTAAGTTTACCTCAACGTAGATCTAAGTCAATAACTGAGTTTTAAGTTTCTCGCCTTAAATTTCGAAAACAACTTTTGTTCCAAATTTCGATTCAAAACTATGACCTTTGGATATACGATTTGTTTTGTTGGTTTAACGTCGCACTGGCATATCAGTATGTCATATGGCGACTTTTCCAGCTTTCCGTGTTGGAGAATGACCCAAGGTGTCCTTTCGAGTATATTTACGAGGCTTCCTCGCATGAAACAGTTCGACGCCCCAAGCGAGGGTCAAACCTACTGTGGTTAGGGGCAAGTGGTCAGCGACCTTAACCACTTGGCCATGGAGACCCCTAAATGATCTAAGGAAGAAAATGAGCAGACCTTCCCACATGTATTTTGTTTCCATCAGAACTATATATACTAACAAAAATAAACCAACAACAAACAATATCGCCATTTTTCGAGAATTGCTGCTTTCAGATATTTTGAAAAACACTTACACCGTGCACGAGTTCCCAAAAGAACCCGGGTAATGCCAAAATTAGGGAATATCGGGCCTCGCAGAATCGGACAAGACGCGACACTCCGAGACACGGAGCGAGGCGCGATATTGTAACACGAGATCCCGCAATGTCGTAGTATCCCATATCACAAGATTTCGCAGTAGAATATCGTGTCCCACTTCATGTTTTGCCGGAATCTCGCTGTTCGTGTCTCTCGGTAAAATATCCCTTTTTCTTGTCAAGGCACGAGATGCGAAGCACGAAGAAAGATTCTGGCGACATGCAAAGCGAGTCACGATATTGTATCGTTCAAATATTGCCCGATTCTCGCCTATCGCAGTAGATGTTCTAACCTGCAGACCTAATATTGTGCCTCGCTTTGTGTCAAGAGAAATATTTCAGCGACATAACATCGTACTTCTTCGTGTCTCGTCCGATTCTCGCAACCATTATTCTAACACATTGTTACCGTTTTCTGTTTAGTTTTTTATGTAAAATGGCTGCCACTGATACATACATACATGTGCATTGACAATTACTTTAAACACTGTTTAATCGATTAAGGCTGAACAGCACCGAATTGCGTACTGCAGAATCGATTCTCGTGTCTCGTGGTTTGAACATCTACTGCGACACAAGAGAATCGGGCGATATTTGAACGATACAATATCGTGTCTTGCTTCACATCTCATCGAAATATCACATCTCGCTTCGCGTCTCGTGTCTCGACAAAAATCCAGCGAGGCGCGATATTTTACCGTAAGTAAAAAGCAAGACGTGATATTCTACCACGAAATTTAGGTTTAAAATTTTATATAAAAAAGCATTAGCAGACCTATTGATAACTACACTTGACATGAGGTAAAACGGCGAACCTCGAGTCAGATTTTTTTCTGCCGTGGTAAAATATGTGACAAATGTGCATGTATTTCATAAAAAAAATGACGTGAGACAATTGTGCTTTCTTGTCCCTTAAAAACTTGATCGTAGCACATCTGTCACACATTTGTGTGTTTTTGGTGAGACATTTGAGGTCGCATTTGTCTTACGTGAGACAAATGCGACCGCATCGGTCTTACGTAAGACAAATGTGTTCCGAGACAAATGTGCTCCTACAGAGCAGGCCTCAAAACATACTGCTCCTATATGAGCCATCTAATCTGGGTCTACTCTATTTGCTTAAATAATAATAAAGATATGATTTTGCAGTTTCTGTGATGACAAAAATTCCTGTGTCCATTTGTCTTTTTTTGTAATTGACATTGATGTTATTATTTCTAACAAACACATTATGGAGTGAAGGGTAACTACAAGGCAGCATTATCCGCACATACTACTTGAAAATGGCAGTGTGGGCACAGCCTTAACCCTTTCCCTGCTCTTTATATTCCCAGAATTTCAATACTCACTGAACATTTATGGACAAAATAGTTATAAAGAAATATGGAAGGTGGACTATTATAGCCATTTTAGAAGGTAAAACAACAGATCTATCCAATTCTATTAGCAAACAGAGTAGACCCAGATCAGACGGCTCCTGTAGGAGCCGTTTGATCAGGGTCTACCTTTTTGCAAATGAATGAAAAGGCGTTTACATGAAGACATGAAGAAAGGCGTAATTTCTAATTGTCTTGTCGTGACTTATTTATTTTCTCATTCTTACTTGCAGGAGTGACCTACCAGTGGTTTAAGAATGCTGCCACAAATATTTTTGTCTGGCCGGACAATCCTAACATGTTTGTTTCCTACTCTGGGGCACTCTATGTGTCCGAGGTGCAGCCCACGGACGCGAACAAGCGATATTTTTGTGTTGTCAGTCTGGTTGCGACAGAAGGATACAAGATGGCCAAAGCTTATGCCCCTGGTCGTACAAATCTCGGACTGCTCTTATTGTTGAACAGCGACAGTAGTAAGTAGTTTTGTAACAATTTCCCCGTTAGCCCATTCCCTCATATTGACGTCTTTTGACGCCGCAGTAACAGTCATTTTTGAAACCATTGTGACAAATAGAGCATATGTTCCATGCATCACAACGGTTTCAATACTACATAATTCTTTTCCCTAGTAAATGCTCCTTTTTGGTAGATTTGTTCGAAGAGTTTCAATCTGAAATAGTCTAGGAGGGAATACATTACCCTTTCGGCGCCAAATTTCTAATTGTCGTCTGCAATCCAAGTTTGTTAAATCATTCAGTAATATAAGGAAATGAGATAAATAAATGCAATTTTCAAAGGAATAAAGCACATATATAGAAATAGAGATTGAGACAAATAGTGAAGTCCCTGATCAGACGCCTCCTTGAAAAGGCGGCGTCTGATCTGGGACTGCACTATTTGTCGTGGTGTATTTATGCGACATCGGCGGTGAAAGGGTTAAAATATCAACAGATAAAGATGTGTACTTGAATACTAAAATCGACATTTCTCCCTCAAACCCTCTGGTGTGACCACTCTAGCCATTACATAGGGTTTATTGGAGAAATAAAGAATTTATTCTTGAAAATGTTTTAATTTACGGATCTTATCTGGACATATGGTTAAAAGTTATACAGTAAAAGCAACCACATCCTATTAACACACGAGTTTGTAAAAACAAAAACAGGCGGTTGCTTTAAGCAGGGAAAAGGGTAATTCAGAAAGCTCCTGTATATGGACTTTCTGCATAACTTTTGTCCTGCCTTAAGCTGACATTTGCTTAAAGTCTGGAATATATACTTCGTCTGCTATATTTGCTTCGGAAATTAGATCAGATCCTACAGATTTTGTATAAGTTAAATACTCACTTGAAACATTTACGGTATTTAATTAAGTTAAATGAACTGATCGATTCATGCACAAATGACCTTTTTTTTTTTAACTTAATGCAGGGTAAAAGTGATGCAGAAAGTTCAAACCAGGAGCTTTCTACATTCATGCATGAAGCCACTATCTGCCTTAAAGGCCCATATTTATACCTCTTTTAAATGACCGCTTAGGACATTGTCTACTGTACAATACAGTAAAACCCCTCTACAACGGTCACTAAATTACATTAAGTATTTTGTGTTAAAGGCAGGTGGTTGCTTAAAGCAAGGTGAAAGTAAAACAGAACGCTCCTATAGGAGCGTTCTGTTTTACTTTCACCTTGCTTTAAGCAGCCACCTGCCCTAAATACCAACTAATTAACACAATTTAGTGTGAGTTATAGAGAGGTTTTACTGTAATTGCTTGTTTCAGCCTCTGACAACGACTATGGCCCCATTCTAAACACGCACGCGTTCCCCACACCAGCTCTGAAGGGCCACACCATCAGACTGGAGTGTATAGCCTACGGATCGTAAGTATTGACACGAATAAAGTATTGACACGAATAAAGTATTGACACGAATACGGCTGTATACATGTACCAACTTCCCGTTCATATACCCTCAATGGACTTTTTGACCGACCCTCCTTATGTCATTACATGTATTTCGTCAAGTATATCCAAACTCAATATAAGTTGTTTGTGGGAATATTATATTTAGTCACTCTATCTATTTGTCTATTGGTCTATTTGTTTTCCGAAAATTAAACCTTTGTTATAACTTTTGATCTTCAGATAGAGACTTCATACTTGGCGTGCATTCTAATCGAACAGAATTTTAAACAGTTGAATTGAATCTTGCTATGGTAAAGGTCAAACTTCATGGTCAAATGTCAATTTTCTAAAACTTTAACATTGGTCATGACTTTTAGAAATAGAAACTTCATATCAAGCACATCTTGTTTTTCAAAATTGGAAACTGTTAGTAAGTAGAATATTGTTATAAAAACCAGTAAACCATAAATTATAGTTAGGAAATAAGATGGACATAAAATCAAGTCAGAGCGTCACGAGAAAGTTTTAGTATTTTGGGCTTTGCAACGTTGCATGTCTATGACAGCTGCGGTACCAGAGACCCGTCCTCTTATCAGTACGTACCATGTTTGACACAAATATACACGTTTCTGCGTTTAACCATATACTTCATAAATCCGCCTTTGCAACAATAAATTCTTGACCAGTGACTCTCTGTTTGCTTTTGATATAATAAAGATATGTTTCTACATTTTCTGGCTTGGCCAGATATTGCCGTGTCCATGTGTTTATATAGCAGTATAAAGGATGCTCACAATGCCGCTATTTCTTACATGAATATTCATGGAGTAAAGGGTTAAAATCTAAACTGACAAAAAGAACAGACCGGTATCAACTGTCGTGTCAAAGACGCAGTGGTTAATCTTGACTTGATGTACCCTATTTGGAAATACTAACCCTTTGAATGCATTATTTCTACTAGCCCATCGTTGTTTTATTGGTATAGAGTTCATATACAGAAAAACCCATCTAATGAGACATCCATAAAGGGGAATAATTTTGGGTGCCAGGGGCAGGTGGTAGCTCAAGGCAGGACGAAAGTTAGGCAGAAAGCTCCTCTAGGAGCTTTCTGCATAACTTTCATCCTGCATTAAGCAACCACCTGCTTATAAAGACAGCCATGTTTATTCATTAAGTGGTCGTATTAGAGGTTTTTGTTTTACTGTAGTATGAAAGGGTAAAGTTTGCATGAGTAATTTGCCATTGAACATAGAGTAGACCCAAATAACCCAGTTGCAGTAGGAACTGTCTGACCAGGTTGTATTTTCTTCTTTGCTAATTGAACAATATATATCTGATTCTACATTTTCTGCAATGGTCAACGTTTCTGTTTTATATGCCAGTGTTATAAAAGTTCAGCTAGCTAATACTCATATATATATACTTTCTTTCACGACTATCCAGGATGTAAACTCTTTCGTTGCCAATGGCGAATCTGTGACTATCTATGCAAACAGTTTGGATTCTGTTGAGGCACCGAGTAACTCTCTGTCTCATCAGGGTCCAAACTGTTTTGTCCTATGATATTTCCAAACTATAAAGAAGAAAGTTCAACATTTAAAGAAAATGAGTAGACGACAAATTTTGCTGACGATATTTGACAATGAACGAGTGAATGACTTATCTATTGCAGACACCCACTTAGCTATTTTTGGCGTCGCGAAGACGGAAGATCGTTTGTAGAAGGAACTGTGCTGTCAGCAGAAAACAGGGTCTTAACCATCAAAGACGCCACACTTGAGGCCGAAGGCAACTACATATGTACATGTGTGAGAGGGACCGGGGCATCAGCCTCAAAAACAATATCCGTGTTTATGGAAGGTAAGGTTCTTAGATTTGGTTAGTTGTTGTCAAGCCTGTAAATAAAAGGTCATGTAATCCAGTTGATAAAAACGCTTGTCAGTACCGGGTGATCGGAGGTTCGATCCCCATTAGGAACTCATTCTGATATAGCCAATATTATTTGTGCATCTGTTAGCTATAGAATGGTTACCGATTGCATGTCTGTCTTGTGTCTCGGAATGTGCTGTGCCAGAGAATAAGGTGTCTCAGTATCCAATTGGCTGACGTTTCTGTGTGATAAAGAAACACCTTACCATTGCATTTTAACCCTTTACTCAATAATTACACCTTTCTACGCCTTTGCAAACAGAGTAGACCCAGATCAGACGGATCCTATAGGAGCCGTCTTATCAGGGTCTGCTCTGTTTTGCTTATGATATAATATAGATATGATTCTGCTGTTTCTGCCACGGACAAAAAGTTCTGTACTGTTAAACAAATTAATCTAATTGATATTTATGACGTCATTATTTCTTACATGAATATTCATAAAGGTAAGGGTTAAAACATTAATAATTTATCTAAATATCTGTGTTCTCTGCCAAAATCGGTCTCGGTTGTACTCATTAGACTTACGTCAGAAAGACAATCCTTAACCCTTCGCTTGCTGAATTTTAAAATACATTTCTCCTTCTTTACCCATGCCCTGTTGTATAATTACATATATCTTCACTGTGTACAAGTATTTCGCTGTGCAGTCACTGCTGTGGAGTGCACTGGTTGCACAATCAACTTGTAAATAGTGCAGACCCTGATGAGACAGCTCCTGCAGGAGCTGTCTCATCTTGGTCTTCACTATTTACAGGTAAGTATATTGACGTGAATAGCAAGCGAAGGGTTAGTATGGCGGACACATATAGACATTTTCTCTGTATTCTCGTCCTATCTACAGCTCTGTTAGGAGCGTTTGTTTTTGTAATCTCGGTTTCACTAAACCCTTTAAAAGTTTGCAGACTAGAACCATATCTGATAGTTCGTTAGCTCACGTGGGATCTTTCTGATTATGTTGTGCTTTATCGACTCATCTGATTATGTACTGGTTGCTATGACAATGTTTTTCTCGTGTCATACCTCGTATTTTAATACAATGATTAATTTCACTTTTCATAATGAGTGGATTCTTGTATGAACATTTATCAAATAAACACTTTGCTTTATGAATGCGTATAAACACTTTGCTTTATGAATACGTTTTTTACGCCTTTGCAAACAGAGTAGACCCGGATCAGACTGGAGCCATCTGATCAAGGTCTGCTCTGTTTGGTTTACAGTAAAACCTCTCTATAAACGCCACTAAATTACATCAAGTTTTGTTTAAAGGTAGGCGGCTGCTTAAAGCAATGTGAAAGTAAAACAGAATGCTCTCATGGTAGCGTTCTGTTTTACTTTCACATTGCTTTACGCGGTCACCTGCCCTAAATACCAATTAATGAAAACAATTTAGTGGCCGTTATAGAGAGGTTTTACTGTATATATAATATAATGTGATTCTACAGTTTGTACCATGTCCAAAACTTCCTATGTTCATGTGTGATTATAAAGAATAACTAATTTATATTTACTATGCCATTATTTTATTACATGAATATCTATGGAGAAATGTGTTAATGATTAAATCCCCGGCATATACCCTTTCCACACAGTCACATTATTCTTACACCATACCAGCCGGTTCTGAAGAGATGCAACATTACTAACGTTTTGATACAGTAAATTCCATCTAATGCGACCACTTAATGAACAAACATGACTGTCTTCATAAGCAGGTGGCTGCTTAATGCAGGAAGAAAGTTATGCAGAAAGCTCCTATATATGAGCTTTCTGCATAACTTTCGTCCTGCATTAAGCTACCTTCTGCCTTTGCCGCTGTGAATTATGCACCTTTTGCTGGTCGCATTAGAAGGTTTACTGTAGTAATCGGAGCCACAGATAACACTCCAAACCGTATGTCGTGGCCACTCTTCAGAATTGTCCCGAAGAGAAAGCTTTGATGGAGAAATACGGGACAGATTCTTGGAAAACACTTTACATAATTTAACCAATACTGATTTAAACGCCTTTGCATACAGAGTAGGTCAAGATCAGATAGCCCTTGGATTACTAGGGTAACTGGAATTCTAGTACAGAAGAAGTTAGATACTTTAGACGGGTTGCTGCTTAATGCAGGATGAAAGTCATGCAGAAAGCTCCTAGAGGAGCTTTCTGCATGACTTTCACCCTGCATTAAGCTGACACCTGTCTCCAAGACCGATATTTATACTAAATTAACGCCGAGTTTTAGTGAGGTTGTACTGTACAGACAAATATCGTATTTGGAGATAGCCTCAGGTCATCAGATCATCGATGTTTACATTTTCAGCCAAGCCCTATTTCCCATATCCAATCAAACACATGCTCGTGGACCCAGGCATGGACATCAAGTGGAACTGTAAGGCTGTGGCGAGACCTGCCGCTACCTACACCTGGTACAAGAATGGAGAGCTCCTGGACAATGTTCCCGGTCACATCATCGTCCGTGGCAATGTCCTAGAAATCCTGGATGTCGATAAGGACAGGGACGAGGGAATGTACCAGTGCGCGGCCACAAATACACACGGGACTACTTTCAGTACAGGCCAACTCAAAGTGCTATGTAAGTATAATTATTCAGTCTTTTAAAAATGTTTTTTTGTAAAATATGTACAGGGGAAAATAGTAAAACATTTTACCGTGAAATTTCAACAGGTTTTGAACTTCAGTACTCTTTCGTCAACATCCACAAAACCCTATTAAATCTAATAACGAAGCAAAACTGCTATACGCTTACAAATACAATGAAAGTGGATTCCTGCATCAGCCACATCTCATTAAGTATCTAGTAGCCTGTTTGAGGCTAAAACTGAGCAACAGCCCAGTTTTCGGGTCCATCTCGGAGCCATCTTCAGGGCAGGACTGACTCCAAGATGGAGCCTAAATCTAGACTTTTGCTTAATTTTAGTCTCAGATAAGCAACTGGATACATTTGTACTTATTTAACCCTTTCCCTCATATTAACGTGTTTTCACGCATTTGCAAACAGAGTAGACCCAGGTCAGACGGCTCCTAGAGGAGCCGTCTGATCAGGGTCTGCTCTGTTTGCTAACAGAATTTGATAGATCTGTTTTTTTGGTTTCTAAATTGTCTACAATGTCACACCTTCCATGTGTCTTTATAACTACTTTGTTAATGAATATTCATTAGGTATTGACATTTGTAATAAACATAGAACAGGGAAAGGGTTAAATACAAGCAACACATCAAGACTGTCTAAACACATGTGTGCAACGGATGCCGTAAACTGCCAAAGTTTTTCTTAACTCTTTTGGTGCCAAATGATTTTGTCAAAGTCCATGTGGTATTGATATGGACATTTTGTCAAATAATTTTCATCTGCTTTAAGTTGTGGACTTTCCTTCAATTTATTTTCAATAATGTACATGTAGTGTCAAATAGTTTGCATGCTGATGAGATGCCGAGTTACTCGGCCTCTCATTTGGAGGCAAACTGGTTGCAAGGGTTATCACAGAATAACCCATTGCAGCAAATTCTATGTATCGTTATCCGGTGACAGGTGGCGGTGACAGAATTAAAAGGTACATGTAATTATGTTTTTTGCCTCTTTCCAGATTTCACGCCAAATTTCAAACGATTCCCGTTACCTGATGTTACGCTCGTGCCATTGGGTGGTAACCTCACCATACCTTGTGACGTAGAGGCTGCGCCGATACCACAGGTAACAAATTATTGGTTCATGTGTAACCACTGAGAAAATGCTGTCGCACAGCATTTATTAATTTGGCCATTAAATCTTCATTTCATAGCCTTATAGGGTTGAATTTTCAATAGTTTGGTATTTTTATTTATGACGTTTTACTACATTTTGAAATTCTGAGTCTTCAGAATCAGTTGTTTTATCATAATTGCATTTTAAATATTGTTTTCAACAATAATCATTCTCTAAATGTGGAAATACAAATGTGTACCGATAAAATACAACACGAAACGCATAAAATTATACGCCAAGCAAAATGTATAAAAGAGAAAAAAACAACCTAAATACAAAAGTAACAGATTTCGAATTAACCTATCGTTTCTTGTTTAGAGTCAGCATGTGCTGATCTATTTAGATAATTACACACTATGTAGTACTCTAAGGCTGAAACAGCAGGTTACCTGTGAACCTTGTCACACCATAGTGCCATTGAGATACTACAGTAAAACCTCTCTATAACGGCCACTAAACTGTGTTAATTATTTGGTATTTAGGGCAGATGGCCGCTTAAAGCAAGGTGAAAGTAAACAGAACGCTCCTATAGGAGCGTTCTGTTTTACTTTCACCTTGCTTTAAGCAACCACCTGTCTTTAACACAAAATACTTAATTTAATTTAGTGGCCGTTATAGAGAGGTTTTACTGTATTTACAACAACAACAGTTTAGACAAAAGAGTTCTACACTATAACAATAATGAACCTTCACGCATATGATATGAACTTGTCAAGGAATACGTATTATAAATAACACACTGAACAACCAGCTAAACAATACAATTTGTAGAACCAAACGTTAAGAGCACTGATAAAACGACACACTTTCGTCAATTACCCAAAGCCTTGTCAATGTCAATGTCAATAACTCAATGCCTTGTCTCTGAACTATTAAACGAGACGCAGTAAAAGTTAGATGTGAACATAGTGAAAAGTACGACTCGAAGTTTAAAAATGAAGATTCAACCCCCACCATCTCGTTTTTCGCGAAAACACATTACACAAAATAAAGCCGCGAGTTAACATAAAATGCCTTTGAAGAAATGTTTATATATCCAGCTATAATTGTAGCTTATTAAAATGAATTGACAATAATGATGTAACCTGCTTGAAGTCTCACTTAAAGGTGTTCAGAATTGCAATACGGCCGGAATAATCACATGAAAACTGAAGAGTAGCAAGTCAGAAAATGGTCAATAAAACAAGAAATGAAACGAAAAGAGACAAATGACCACTCAATTTTCAAATGGTTACATATTAACGTATACTTTCAGGTATCTTGGCTTAAGAATGGCGGAAATTTGAACTTACTACCTGGAGATACGGGTGGCCGAGTGGGCATGAACACTAACTACGGGTTAGTTATTTCTCCCGCCGAGTTCGGCGACCAAGGTATCTACACGTGTAGCGCTGAAAACGAGCTCGGCCGAGCAGCCAACACAACCAGGCTGATGGTTATCGGTAAGAAACTTGAGTTCATGAGGAAATGGATCCATGAGATAATGTAGATGGACATTGAATACTGAAAGTAATAAACCGGTTGTATCATCGAGAACTTTCAATATAGATAGTATTGGCAGAGCACCAGATAAATGTGCGTACTCAGATACTAAAACCGTCCTTTCTCCACAAACCCCTTTGTTGTGACTACTCTTTACAATCGACGATTCTTAACCCTTCGCTTGCTATTCACGTCAATATACCTGTAAATAGTGAAGACCCAGGTGAGACAGCTCCTGCAGGAGCTGTCTCATCAGGGTCTGCACTATTTACAAGTTGATTGTGCAACCAATGCACTCCACAGCAGTGATTGCACAGCGATATACTTGTACACAGTGACGATATATGTAATTATACAACAGGGCATGAGTAAAGAAGGAGAAATGTGTTTTAAAAATCAGCAAGAGAAGGATTAAGAGTGGTTTGGTTTTTATTCTGGAAAATGTCTTATCTGGACCTCTGTGTTCAATTTGATACATGAAATAGTTCTGATGTTAACCATTTGCGTTTACAAACAACTTGGATCCAGAATAATCGAGGGCTTGGTGCAAAACTATTCTAACTCCTTCACGTTGTGAAGGAGTTAGAATAGTTTTGCACCAAGCCCTCCAGATGAGACGCCGAGTAACTCTTTCTCCACTCATTTTTATTTTTTTACGAGCTAAGTAATTGTCGCCAGCAAAACACACCCTCTTGCCTGAAACAAAGTCATAAAGTATCTCATACAATAATTATGTGTCAATATGGACCCTGAGGAGACACCGAGTTACTCGGCATCTCATCTGAATCTTGACCCTTAGGAGACACTTAGTTCCTCGGTGTGCCATCTGGATCTTGACTCTTAGGAGATATAGAGGATCTGTTGGGAGTTGTCTTTTAAGATCAAATGTTCCTAAAAGAGCCTTAGAAAATGTTATTAAGCGATCCTTTGCGAGCTTAATAACATTTTCTTGGTGAGTTTAGGAACATGTGATCTTAAAAGACAACGAGCATCAGATTAGTTTTCTCCCATAACAAAAATGTGTATTTTCGCCGTTTAAATGACATGTAATCATCGGTGACCATGGTTTGACGCCATATATGTTCTAAAGTGTTCTTACACGTATTACAAATCAGGGAATCTTAACCTGTTGTTCTAACCCGGAGATAAGGGAAGTTGTGCGAGAAACTAAGTTCCCCGGGGTGCCATCTGAATCTTGACCCTAAGGAAACCCCGAGTTACGCGGAGTATCATCTGCCTTTTATCCCTGCGGGGTCACTAAGTTGCTCGGTATCTCAACTGACTATTAGTATAGGTTAAAATATTTTTGCTACTGTCAAGTGAATTGGTTAACCTTTTCCCTGTTGAATATTAATGTGACAAATAATATTAACATCAGTAATATTTATAAGCTAAATGTTTATAATGGCATACGTTCACAGGAGTGTTTGGTACTGGTAGAAACTTTAGTGTCAGTTCTATTATAATTCCATAAGCAAACATAGCAGACATATATGAGACGGCTCCTATAGCAGCTATCTGATCTGGGTCTACTCTGTTCGCAAATGCGTTCAAAGGCATATTCATGGACTAAAGGGTAAGCGTGTCGAAAGATTGGTAACCCTCGACAGACAGTGTTACCAATAAGCAGAGCTACAGATAAAGGTGCGTACCCAAATACTAAAATCGTCATTTCACCACCAAACCCTATACTGTGACCACTCTATGGAATTGTCTCTTCGAGACGATTCTATAGAGTGGTCACAGTAATGGGTTTGGTGGAGAAATAAAGGAACTATTCTTGAAAATGTTTAGAATTTACACATCAGTCATCTTATCTGGACCTCTAAATAAGGAACGACAACTTTAGGTAGTTAGTGAGACAACTTTGTGTTTCTTCATTTCAGCGGGCATCCGTTTGAGCCGTGTGCCGACCGATCAGACTGTGTTGGTGAACCGGACTGCCTTCTTCTATTGTGAGGCCGCTTACGACCAGGAATACGAAGTAACGTATATCTGGAGGTTTAATGGGCGAATCATCGACTTCAAGCTATTCCCAGAATACATCAGCGTGAGTTAAACTAAATAAGTCCCCTCATAAATATTAGATGACATCATGAAGTATTATTTTTATAATGGCATTTATACACAGTTGCAGATGCTTCCGTTATATATATGGGCATGTTTACCTAATCGCTTGCATAAGGTCATCCGACGCGCCCTTCTTTATTTATTGAACAACTGCCACTGGGAGAATACTTTCATTCACATGATGGTTAGTGATTGCGTCAAGTGACTGGTGTATGTATATTCGCGCGCTTTTCTTTAAGAATGTTATATTTTTTGTATTTTGTACACGCTAAGCTTACGTTTAAACAGACCACTTTCATGTCAGATGTAGTATACCTTGACTATTTCCGAATGCCATGTTATTAAACGCCTTTCGCATCCACCGAATACACGTCAGTAAATTGTATTCTTTTGTCAGGTCCTCAATGGTTGCCAGGATCGACCCGATGAATCGGTGTCATTGTTTTCTAATTTTTTTACGTAAAGAGTACATAAACTGATTGAGTCAAATTATTTGACTACGCTATTTTGTGAAAGCCCTCGTAGTTTCAAAATATCCTTTGTTCATATACAAATATAAAGAATAAGGTAATACATGTTTATGGTGCCATGAATCCATGTATAAATATTCATGATATAGATAGTTCAGACAAGTGGTGGATTAATGCAGTACGAAAGTGATGCGGACAGCTCCTCTAGTTTCGTCTTGCATTAACCCTTTCCCTGTTCTTTGTTTATTCCAAATTTCAATGTCTACTGAATATTCATGGACAAAATAATTATAATGAATTATGGAAGGTGGAACACTGTCGACATTTTAGAAAGTAAAAAAACAACAGATCTTTCAAATGACATTGGCAAACAGACGGCCCCTACAGGAGCCGTCTGATCTGGATCTAAAACACATTTTTTGTATGAAGGAAATGGTAAAACAACCAGCTGCTGTTATAGATATCACGTTTATTCAATATAAACTCTACACAGTTTCTAACGTATATTACATGATTCTTGATTATTGTGACCTGCGTAACAAAACAGACCGCCACTTACTTCAGTTTTCAAGAAGAGTAAATCTCTCCAAAGGAATCCGGGTCAAGTCGGCCTCGGGTCAACTCGGCCTGGGTCAAGTCGGCCGGGTCAACTCGGCCTATTTTGGGGTGGGTCAACTCGGCCCGTCTCAGTCGGGTCAACTCGGCCTTTTCCCGACCGTCAATTAAAGTTTATAAACTGCAGCAAAAATTGAAGATCCTGATCGGTGGGCTCCTTGAAGAATTCAGACAAAGTTTGCACATCTTTTTGACAGTAATAACCCATTAAATTTAGCGGACGAGAACAAAGGTGATAAGTATGTTGCATGAGATTAACGAATAAAACAGTTGACATTTAGTAACCAGGTTAATTAGATCAAACTGATAAGTCAAAACAAATAGGTGTGAAAATGAGCGGCATCAATACTTTTGAAGTGAAATTAAGTATAATTAATGGCTTATCTGTTTCATTGATTGTCTGTAATTAAGAACAATTTATGGGAGTGAAAATGTTATTTTGGATCCACTTGTGAGACCGAGTTACTAGGAATTTCATCGTGATCCAAACTGTTTTCAAAGATATCACCATATTTGGGTATCGTTTTTGGCATTGTATTTGTATCGTGCATCTATAAAGTGCTTCTTTTTTCTGATTGTTGTTGTTTATTAATGTTGCTTTGTCCTGAGAATGAAACTGATCATGGTACGCATCCTTATCTGTTACTCAGAAGTTTCCTTATATGTTCATTGGTATCTGTAGTATCGGGTATCTCTAGGAAACAAAATATAAAAGTAATTCAAAATAAAAAAAAAAATATACCATAAAAATAATTCTGAAATAATATTTGCGGGCCGACTTGACCCAGGCCGAGTTGAGCCGGCCGACTTGACCCGAGGCCGACTTGACTCAGGGACCGAGTTTACCCGAGGCCGAGTTGACCCGGGACCTGAATGACCCTCCAAAGCGACTTAAAGCGTTGTCTATTTCTGGGCCTTACAGTGGTATACAGTAGGGCCTGTCTAACAGAGGTCTAAGTCTGTGTTTGTAAGGCGGGTGGCAGCTTAATGCAGGTCAAAAGTAACACAGAAAGCTCCCATAAGAGCTTTCTGTGTTACTTTTGCCATACATTAAGCATACATCTGCTTGTTAAGACTTATATATTAATAAATGCATAGTTATCTGCATTGATTTCATCCTGCATTTAGCTGCCATCTGTTGCAAAGACGCGTATGCAAATTAAGTGGTTGTTTGATGAAGGTTCTACTGTATATTTCCACCGAAATCCCGTGGTACCTGAATTACCAGTGTGTTACATATGAACCTGTTCCCTCATAGGCTACGCCATTTTTAGATCCAACTTCCTTGAATTAATCTACCGAAAAGAGCATTTACTAGAGAAAAGGAATCTGTTAGAATTGTGTAGTTTTGAAACCATTGTGATAAATATTTATCACAATAATTTCAAAAAGCGACTTTTGCAAAAGGGCGTCAATATGAGGGAATGTGTCAAAAGGCGTCAATATGAGGGAACGGATTAATTGTGATTTGTTTGCACTATACAGGGTAGAAGCCAAGGAATTGACGGACTGTACATTACAAATGCCCAATTTAAGAACCAAGGCGTGTATGAATGTGAAGCGAAAACTACGCTTCACTCAGAAAAAGCCAGGGCCAGGCTTAGGGTCACAGGTTGGTAGATCTATGTTTGTCACCAAAGCAGCCCGAAGTTAGAATTTAGTGCCAGTCAGAAAAAGTTACCCCTGGCGCATTTTAACTATTGATTAAATACATGTAGAATAAATACATTCTGCTGTAAAAAAGTCAAGATGCTTATTAAAATAGTATTAACTAGAATCTAGATAACCCTTACAATGCTGAATTTTCAAATGGACTATTCCAAAAATCAAACAGGTCAAACTTACGGTGAATATTTAGGGATTTTTCTAAAGAAAAGTGAAACATGACAAGCAGTGCAGACCCTGATGAGAGGGTTCCTCCAGGAACCCTCTCATCTGGGTCTACACTGTTTGCATATGACATTAGTGACTGGTTCCCCGCATTGTAAGGGTTACAATACTGCAACCTTTATGAGTACCACACAATATGGACCTCGATCATCAGACACGGCGGCTTGTCTAGGTCTCCACGCGTTTCAACTCTGTAAATATATTTTTCTCGCGTGGCCTAGCTAACATATGAATTCCCCTTTCAGGTCCGCCGGGCCCACCTGCAGGCGTGTATGCTGATGACGAGTTTGTTGGAATCAGGGCTGTACGTCTTATATGGACGGTGACAGCTGACATGATACATGGGGCAGCAATAAACGCGTATGACATAGAGGCTGAGTCCAACTATAAACCCAACGAGTGGAAAGCCGTGGCAACTGGTATGGCATGATCACTATTATACAAACTGTCCCAAGCCGCTGATTATTATGTAGATTAATTTATTTATTGAATATAGGAGTCCTAACCTTTCCCTGTTCTATGTTTATTACGAATTTCAATACCTACTGATTATTCATGGACAAAATATTTAAAATGAAGTATGGAAGGTGGAATATTGTAGCCATTTTAGAAAGTAAAGACACAGATCTTTGAAATTCTATTAGCAAACAGAGTAGACCCTGATCAGACGGCTCCTAGAGGAGCCGTCTGATCTGGGTCTACTCTGTTTGCAAATTCGTGAACACACGTTTATATGAGGGAAAGGGTTAAAAAGCAGGTGGTTGCAAAATGCACAACAAAAGTAATACAGAAAGTTTCGCATGGGAGCTTTATGCATTACATTTGCTCTGCATTAATCTTTCACCTGCTTTACATACCCATAATTAGATCTCTTTTTGACGACCGGTTAAGACAGGTTCTACTGTATAAAAAATAATTGATGTATTTAAATCGTATGAGATGAAAGTCATGTTCAACTATAAAAGCAGCGTATGGAAAGGAGCTTATTGTTGATGTTTATGTAACAATAGTCGGCATGGGGAGTAAATGTACAGTCGGCTGAACGGTCATTCGGACTGAAAGTAGACTATAACTAGGTACTTTACTCTTTTTTTTTATGTTTTCAAACTATGATCTAAAGGTCCTGTTTACCACCATGCATGGAAAAATGTAATCTTGGAATGTATCATTTTTTGATGTGTATCTAACTTCCGTTTTCACACCATTAATAATTCAGAGTTCCAGGTAAGATGCGATAATAGTAATAGCTCCTTTATTTCTTCACCAAATTCTATACCGCTCTTTAGAATCGTCTCTTCGAGAAATGACGATTTTAGCATTTGGGTTCACACCGTTATCTGTAGCTCTGCAATATGTTCAAAATGTTTGATTTAGTGGTAATGTCTAGTCATCAACACGGTGTGTGGAAAAAACATAAAACCTGATCAATCATGGTCTCTTATATATAGTAATAGACAACATTTATTTGGCGGCGAAAGGGTTAACATTTTCCCTGTTGAATATTCATGTAAGGAATTATGACAATGTCATCATGAATATTTATTAACTGATTTTTTAATATGACATACGTACACAGGATATTTTGGTATTGGTTTAAACTGTAGAGTCTATTGTAATTTCACAAGGAAACAGTGCAGACCCAGATCAAACGGTTCCAAAAGGAGCTGTCTGATCTGTGTCTACTTTGTTTGCAAAGTCGTGAAAAGGCGTTCATATGAGATAATGGGTTAATGTTTTTTCTTAATATCTGCAGATGTACCGGACTATTTCGCATTGACCGAGGCTAAGAATTCTGCGAAGCGTGACGACCAGCGAGCCGTGACTGTCCAAGACCTGGTTCCCAATGCTAGTTACAGGTTCAGGATCCGCGCCATCAACGTGTACGGACGAGGACAGGAAGCCAGCAAACCATCCAGTGAGTAGGAATAAAGCGTTTTGTCCCGCCGGTCTGTCGGGCGTTTATGAGGTCCAATTTAGTGTGACTTGAAAGAATATGGACACCTGTTGACATGACCATGGTAGAAACTGAAGAAACGTATCGTTATAATTCCATAAGCAAATAGAGTAGAACCTGATCAGACGGCTCCAACATGAGCCGTCTGATCTTGGTCTACTCTGTTTGCAAAGGCTATAAAGGTGCTTCAGTCAATTGAAGGATGAAAGCGACAATCTAGTGAAAGAACCTGAAAATGGTTGGCTTTATGCAAATACGTACTACAGTCTATATTACTCATTTACTCCTCGAATATTTATGAAATAATCAATGTACGTTTAATATTAATTAGCGTCACATGTACCATAGTTTAAGAACAAGAAAACTTTCGATCCTGGTAAAAAAAAAACCTGTAGAATTGCAGCTTAATGCAGGTCAAAAGTAATGCAGAAAGCTCCTATAGGAGCTTTCTGCATTACTTTTGTCCCGCATTAAGCCACCACCTGCATTTTAAGACATCTATGATCAATAAATCAATTGCTGCCATACTCTACTGTAGTTATTTCATAATCAAACAGCTCAGACCTTGCGTACTGAGATGTTTGATCAGGGTCTACTCTATTTACAAATGCGTAAAAAGGTGTCTTTATCAGGTAAAGGTTTTACGACACACACGTTTATTTATGAAATGGTTGCTCTAGATAGGTTTCATTGTATTTCGTTATTATCCCCTTTGCAGTACAAATAAAGATCAGCGCCACTGAACCGGTACTGTCACCGAGACAAGTGGGTGGTGGCGGAGGAACGGTCGGCACACTGGCCATGACTTGGGAGGTGAGTACCCTAGGGCCCGTCTTCAACGGTCATTCATTTATTGAACACCGGAGTCTTAAAAAGTGGGTGGTTGCTTGATGCAGGGCAAAAGTAATACAGAAAGCTTTTCACCGACATTAAGCTATCACATGCCTTACAGTTCTGAAAGTTGATCTCTTTTTGGTGGTCGCCTAACCCTTTCCCCCATAAACACGCGTCTCTACGCCTCTGTAAAAGTCACCTAAAAGGAGCAAATGCTCTATTTATCACAATGGTTTCAAAACTATACAATTCTAAACTTTTCCTTTTCTCTAATAAATGCTCCTTTTCGGTAGATTTATTCAAAGAGATTGGGTCTAAAAATAGCTTATAGAGGAATGGGTTAAGACAGGGTCTACTGTAATGGTTACAATCTTACAGTCGAATCCATTTGACAATCTTGGTATTTTACAAACGATATCTCGAACTTCAAGAGACCAATAAAAATTAATTCGAGATAACAGAAATTCGAGTCATCGAATTTCTTATTTGGTTAATATTCACACAAAAGTTCACAGCTTAATGCAGGTACAAGTAATGATGAAAGCTCCAGTAGAAACGTTTAGCATTTTTTCGGCCTGCATGAAGCTGTTATGTGTTTTTCTAGATACGCATTGTGTTTCTTGTAAGAACAATTTTGCATTGTAAATTTTGGAAAGATCGAACTATTACTTCGAGTTATCCGAGGTTCAAGTTATCCGAGTTCGAGATACCGAAAAAAAATAAGGACAATTTTTGTTTTTTTTCCCAGCGGGATAAGGGTATCGGAGTATCAGGGTTTCTGTAGCCTCATATCATTACACAAGCAAACAGAGCAGATCCTGATCAGACCGCTACTATAAGAACCGTCTGATCTGGATATACAGTAAAACTTCGATTATTCGAACACTAAAATACGTATTATTATCGATCTTTAAGACAGGTGGCAACTTAATGCATGGTGAAAGTCATGCAGAAAGCTCCTCTAGGAGCTTTCTGCATGACTTTCACCATGCATTAAGCAGCCACCTGCCTAAAAGGGTCTAAATTCTTCTATAACGAAAATTCGAATAATCGAGGTTTTACTGTACTTTGTTTGCAAAGGTTTTATAGGTGTATTTATGGAGTAAAGGGTTAGTGCATGCTTTCTTCTATTTAAATCCACAATTAAATATCCTAGAATTAGATCTTGATGAGTCGCTGGGTTGCACGGTGTCTCATCTGGATCCAAACTGTTTGCAAAGGGATATTCACGCTTCGTCCAGGTCGAGTAAAGTATTCTGCGAAACTGTTTCTATATCATTAATTGAAATTTAGAACTTAAAAAATTGTTCGTTAATTTTACATCAAGATGCATTTTGTCGTACCTCTTTCTTAACCCATTCCCTAATATTGACGACTTTTGACGACTCTGTAAAAGTCATTTTGTGAAACCATTGTGATAAATAGAGCATTTGCTCCTATAGGAAACCATTGTGATAAATAGAGCATTTGCTTCACATTAAAAAATTCTAAAATTTTGCTTTTCTCTAGTTAATGCTCCTTTTCGGTTGATTTATTCAAAGAGGTTGTATCTATCTAAAAATAGCCTATGAGGTAATGGGTTAAAGTGGGGATTGATGTTCAATCCTGTGTTGTTTTTTTTCACAGCCGTTTGACATCTCAGAGCAGTGTGGTCCGGGCATAGGCTACTGGGTGTACTGGAAAAGGTTAAATGATACCAGGGACTGGCAGAAGGTAAGCCTTATATTATAATTATCTCTTTATAAGGTAGATTTTCTAATTCTAAAATAATTAGTATCTCAGTAATAGGTAAAATTAATGTAATTATGTCTCCCCCATTTATGGGGAGATATATTGTTTTTGCCAGAGTTGTCTGTCTGTCCGTCCGTCCGTCCGTCCGTCCGTCCGTCTGTCTGTCTGTCCGTCACAAACTTGTGTCGCGCGTATCTCTGAAACCAGTTGGGCTAGAGTCACCAAACTTCACAGGAATGTTCACCAGCATGAGTTTTTGTGCATCTGGGTTTTGTAATTGTCTCCCCCTGATAACTTTGGAGTTACTGCCCCTTATGACTTAAAATAAGAGAAACTTTACTTTGTGTCACAGGTATCTCTGAAATCACTAGTACTAGAGTCACCAAAACTTCACAAGAATGTTGACTAGCATGTGCTTTTGTGTACCTGGGGCTTTTGAATTGTCTCCCCCTGACAATGTTGGAGTTATTGCCCCTGATGACTTAAAAATTAGACCCTGATAAGTTTGGAGTTACAGACATTACACTTGTGAATTGGAAAGCGGTTGGGAGGGGGAGACATCTGTTTTTGTGACAAAAACAAACCTCTAGTTAGTGTCTTGTTTTGAAGTAAAACTTGTGTAATTAGTATCTCTTTTAAATGCCAAAATGATTAGCATATCTTTATTAGGTAATATTGATATAATTAGTATCTCTTTATAAGGTAATGCTAATATTATTAGTATCTCTTTTTAAGGTAATGCTAATATTATTAGTATCTCTTTTTAAAAGCATACTGCGGAGTTTTGTTTTAAATATTGCTAAATGATTTACATTCACAAAACACACAAGCATGCTACAACATGTGTGTTATCAGTTTAACTTTTACTATAATACGTAAGACTCTTTAAGTATGTACAAATCAATCGTTGACTCTCTAAATTTCGCCTCGGTCAAAAATCAAGTGCAAACAAATCTGCATGATTTTCTCTCGCTTGAAATAAAGGCCGAAATAAAAGATATTGACGCCTTTTGACGATTCAGTAAAAGCCATTTTTGGAAACCATTGTGATAAATAGAGCATTTGCTCCATAGGAGCAAATGCTCTATTTATCACAATTGTTTCAAAACTACACAATTCTAAAATATACCTTTTTGCTAGTACATGCTCCTTTTTGATAGATTTATCGAAAGAGGTTGCGTCTAAAAATAGCCTATGAGGTAATGGACTAAGGAGCCAAACATTGATATTTATATATTACAGTAGCACCTGCTAAAGTAAATATTCTCTTGGTCATAATGTCATTATATAACGTCGGCTACTTAACCTTTAACCTGCTGTGCAAATTGTTTTTACAGAATTTTTCACCCACTACATTTTCAAAATTCTAGCTATAATCAGTTAGTCTATCAAAATACTATTAGGGCGTCAAACAGTTTTGATCCTGATAAGACACCGATTTACTTGGCGTCTCATCTGTATCCAAAATGTTTGCAAAGGTAATCACTCATCTGCCCACAGCAAGCTAAAGGTTAATTTGCTTGATGTCATGTTTTGCATGAATATTCATCAGGTAAAGGGTTAAATGATATCCATCCATTTCAGAGCAAGGCCAATGATCTCTTGGCTCTCAACGAGGGGAAACACGTAGAGACAGTGGGAGAAAACAACTACTTCTTGCGTTACAATGTCAAGGTCGCAGCCTTCAACGACCTCGGGGACGGACCGAACTCATCTGTTGTACAAGTATTCTCGGCTATGGGACGTGAGTACAAATATTGTTTCACTTATCACATAAAACCCGCCATGGTCCACAACTCTTAACCCTTTCGCTGCCAATGCCGGATCTGTGATTACCTATGCAAACAGTTTGGATCCAGATGAGACGCCGAGTAACTCGGCGTCTCATCAGGATCCAAACTGTTTGTTACTGTTACTATGTTTTTGAAAAAAAATGAAGAAAATCAAAAACATTTTTTTGTAGCAGACGACAAAGTTAGCAGACGACAGAGTTTGGCAGCGAAAGGGTTAAACACTACTCCACGAATATTCATGTAAAGTATAATAGCGTCATGAATACTAATTAGATTAATTCTTATTATGGCATACGAGCACATGAGGTTTTGTTCATGGAAGAAACTGTAGAATCATATCCACATTATATCATAAGCAATTTCATTATTTTCTCATTAACACACTGTGAATTGAAACTCGCCAATGTGGTGTTATATAATCCTACAAAGCAACAACTTAAGGTGTATACTCAAATACTAAAACCGTCCTATCTCCACCAAACCCTTTGCTGTGACCACTCTTTAGAATCGTCTCTTCGCTCCATCAAATCATATGTCGTGTATTCGAGACGATTCTAAAGAGTGGTCACAACATGGAGATTGGTGGAGAATAAAAGAAGTTAGCCTTGAACATGTTTTATTTTACGTATCTTATCTGGACCTCTGAAATTCTTAGTCAGCCCATGTAGTAAAATGATATTATAGCACGTATGTAATGTCCCCATATCTAACTTTTATCGTGCTTAACCCTTCGCTTGCTGAATTTTAAAATACATTTCTCCTTCTTTACCCATGTCCTGTTGTATGATTACATATATCTTCACTGTGTACACGTATTTCGCTGTGCAATCACTGCTGTGGAGTGCACTGGTTGCACAATCAACATGTAAATAGTGCAGACTCTGATGAGACAGCTCCTGCAGGAGCTGTCTCATCTGGGTCTTCACTATAGGCTGGGTCCTAGTAGTGGTTACCGTAGCATCCCCCCCCTAGACTTGTTTTCATGGGTACCAAATTGTTCGTTGGGGTCCTCAGAACACATTTTGAGCATGCCCCCAAAAATAAGTTTGTCCCAGCTATGTTTTATTTAACGGTTTCCATGGTAACCCGAGGTAATTTTCGAAACTACCTTGGTTCAGAAAATGCGCCATAACTTTGTTTTTAGAAGCAATAAAAGGACAAAACAAGTACCAAAGTAAAGCAGAGACATATAGCTTGAATATGATATATGATTTTATTAATATTCATAAATGCATTCTTATGAATATTAATGAGGAAGTAAAAAATATGATTTATTTTTAGAAAAAAGGAGTTTGTTGTTTAGTCTGAGAGGCTTATTAATGCACAGAAATTATTGAATTTAGGTTTAAGTTGTTCGTTGGGGTCCTCAGAACACATTTTGAGTATTTCCCCAAATAATTTTGTCCCATCTATGTTTTATTAAACGGTTTCCATGGTAACCCGAGGTAAATTCCGAAACATCCTTGGTTCAGAAAATGCGTAATAACTTTGCTTTTAGAGGTAATAGAAGGACAAAACAAGTACCAAAGTAAAGCAGAGACATATAGCTTGAATATGATATATGATTTAATTAATATTTATAAATGCATTCTTATGAATATTCATGAGAAAGTAACAAAAATGCGTTTTTTTAGAAAAAGGAGCTTGTTGTTTAGTCTGATAGGCTTATTAATGCACACAACTTATTGAATTCAGGTTTAAATTGTTTGTTGGGGTCATCGGAACACATTTTGAGCATTCCCCCAAAGTGATTTTGTCCCATCTATGTTTTATTGAACGGTTTCCATGGTAACCCGAGGAGGTAAATTTCGAAACATCATTGGTTCAGACAATGCATAATAACTTTGCTTTTAGAGACAATAGAAGGACAAAACAAAAACCAAAGTAAAGCAGAGACATATAACTTGATTATGATATATAATTTTAATAATATTCATATATGATTGCCTATGAATATTAATGAGGAAGTATAAAAATGCGTTTTTAGTTTGACGAGTTTGTTTTTAGTCTGAGAGTCCTAATAATATACAACTAGTTATTGAATTCAGATTTAAATGTTTTAATATCAACATACAAAGAAAGGAAAACATCTTTGGTTCATGTAATATTTCTAAAAACATGTATATTTAAGCTAATTTGCATATAACGTGCGTAAATGAATAAGCAATTTAACATAAGCCCTATATTTAGCATTGTTTCGAGTGTACTATCTTTTCTATTATTTATTTTACGCAAAATACCAGATATTGAACAAAAATTGACAAGAGCAGAGGGTCATTACTTTGGGTTCTTGAATATTAATGCATATTTATGAATATTAATGAGATGTAAAATAACACACTTGAATGAGCTGTTCTTTTTACATCTGTATCTGAGATTATTTTAGTTAACCAGTATAGAGCTTGATACTGACTGAAACAGCGATATTGATGTTCATGTATATAAATATGTAGATAATGAATATTATTTTCAAAATCATGAATACTAATGAGAATGTAAATTGTTGTAGGAAAGTAAGTTTTTCTATTATATTGCAATATACATGTACATGTATGTGAACAACACATTTCTTGTAAGAAAATACAGCAGAGGAATTGAGCCTCATGCATGTTTTATGAAGAATATTACTGTTATGGGTGTTTTGCAATACAATAGAAAATATATAGCATCTCGACTGTAATCATCAGCTTATGTTTACCCATATTAGCCTTGCGTGACTTCGAACTTACTCGCGATGTCTTATGCATTTTCTTGATTATTTACCACAGCATGCCAGAGCAATGCAAGGCTTCTTGCGAGCATTTCGCGACAGGATGGACAAATCATTAAGTGTGTCTGGCCTGCTGTGGATGCTCCGCGTCAGCTCCCTGTCCAGTTTCATCCCTCTGGACAGGGGAGACGTGGGAGCTTGCTGCCCAACGGTAGAAGTATTCTTCTCTTTGGCCAGCGACTCCATCGCAACAGACAAATCACTGTCCTCTAAAGCTCAGAAGAAGCCTGCTTCTTTAAAATCTCTTTCGTCAACAGCCCCTGTGGTGCAGTCGATTCTCCAGTTGTTAGTTGCAGATCGGCACCCAACTGCTGGCCCGGGCGCGGGTTCCCCGTTTACCACTTGAATGGTGCCCTTTGTTCTGGTCCCAGGTACTATTGTTGCCAGGTCTCCCGGTCCGCTTGTTGTGTGGAGAGTTTTCCGTCACCGGTCCCCGGTGTCCTGGCGTTAGTGCTTCCGTTTCATGACGTTACCGACAGACCGGTCTACCGAGCCCCAGCCCAAATATGTCACTGTGTATTCTTTGGCCCGGTGTCCTAAGTTTGCTCTCCAACGGTCCTCCGGTGGCCCGGTCTGGTCCTTTGGACCGGGATACCGAAGTGGACCGGTAAATATACCAGTACAATCTTTTCTACGGGACATTCTGTCTCTACATCGCATTACAGTGGTGACAGTCAACAGGAAGCTGCTCCGGCTAAGTCTAGACGTTCTTGGTCGTCTAGACCCTGCAATTACTCTTCATCTTCTGAGTACACTTCGGACTCCCCAGCCCCCATCCCACCCACCCCGTAGGAGGCGTAAAAACCCTTCTTATTCTTCTAATGGGAACCGGCACTCGCACTGCTCTCATCGCAGATCGAGGTCTTACCATTACTCTTCTATGCGAAGACATCGCTCTGCCTCCTCAGATTCGCCGGTTGGTCGCTCTCGCTAGCCGACACTCATTCTGGGAACCAGCAAGCTTCACCTAGAGGGAGAATAGCTCTCACGTGAACCCACAGTCCACACTTCGATGTCTGTGGCGGGTCCCACTCCTCCCGGGTGCTGCCATCCGTGGCGTTCACCAGGGCGGATTCTTAGGGAGAGCAGGAAGACACTTTGTCCATTATGGCTCCTAGGGATGGTCCTATTTTTTAAAGGAATCAGACTTTGTGGAAGCCTCTCACTCAGATTTAGACGGAACTTAGTCCTCTTTTCCTTTAGATGATTCTGAACATCAACATTTTCTATTGCGAATGCATGTGAAGATTGTTTTAGAATCCTCCCACCCTCTGTCTGCCCTAGACCCCCGAATCCTATTCACAGGGGTCCTCTATCCTCTTCCGTGCTAGTGTCAGTCGAAAAAGTGGACCTCCCTAACCTAATTAAGTCTAGGGAGTCTCTTTCTCCTTCCATGGGACTTCTTTCCCGTTTGCCTGACCTGGACGAAGATTTTGTGCCAGCCCGGCAACTGGGTTGATGATATGTCCGCTAAACTCTTACGGACAAGGGTTCCCTGGGTATCTCTTAGGCCTCCGGTTTCAATGAAAATCGACCTGGGATGTTTTATCAGATCCCCTCACTTGATTCCGACAGCCCCAGGGCGGGCATTAGGCCTTCCTCTCTCTCTCTCTCTCTCTCTCTCTCTCTCTCTCTCTCTCTCTCTCTCTCTCTCTCACTCTCTCTCTCTCATTCACTTCTTTAGCACCGGGAGTTGCATCCAACAGATGGGATTAGCTTCAAACATTGACGTGTTATCATTGACGTACGTATTATTATCGATATTTAAGACAGGTGACAGCTTAATGCATGGTGAAAGTCATGCAGAAAGCTCCTAGTGGAGCTCTCTGCATGACTTTCACCATGCATTAAGTAGTCACCTGCCTAAAAGGGTCTAAATGCTTCTATAAAGAAAATTCGAATAATCGAGATTTTACTGTATACTCAAAATAATACCAAATACAATGCTCATAGAAAATTGCTTATTCCTATACGCACATTATATGTAAATTAGCTGAAATACGCATGCTTTATAGAAATATTACCTGAAACAAAGATGGTTTATTTTCCTTGTATGATCACATGAAAACATTCAAACATGAATTCAATAACTCTTGTTTATTAATAGGCATCTCAGACTAAACAATAAACTCCTTTTTTCTAAACAAAAATCGGATTGTTTTACTTCCTCATTAATATTCATAAGAATACATTTATGAAAATTAGTTAAATTACATATCATATTCAAGCTATATGTCTTTGCTTTATTTAGGTTCTTGTTTTGTCCTTTTTGCCTCTAAAAGCAAAGTTATGACGCATTTGTTTAACCATGGATGTTTCGAAATTTACCTCGGGTTACCATGGAAACCGTTAAAAACATAGCTTGGACACAATTATTTTGGGGAATGCTCAAGTGGTGTCCTGCGGACCCCAACGAACAATTTAACCCTTGATTCAATAATATTTGTGCATTAATAGGCCTCTAAGACTAAACAAAAAACTCCTTTTTCTAAAAAAGCGGATTTTTATACTTCCTCATTAATATTCATAAGCAATCATATATGAATATTATTAAAATTATATATCATAATCAAGTTATATGTCTCTGCTTTACTTTGGTTTTTGTTTTGTCCTTCTATTGTCTCTAAAAGCAAAGTTATTATGCATTTTCTGAACCAATGATGTTTCGAAATTTACCTCCTTGGGTTACCATGGAAACCGTTCAATAAAACATAGATGGGACAAAATCACTTTGGGGAAATGCTCAAAATGTGTTCTGATGACCCCAACAAACAATTTAAACCTAAATTCAATAATTTGTGTGCATTAATAAGCCTATAAGACTAAACAACAAGCTCCTTTTTCTAAAAAAAACCCCGCATTTTTTTACTTTCTCATGAATATTCATAAGAATGCATTTATTAATATTAATTAAATCATATATCATATTCAAGCTATATGTCTCTGCTTTACTTTGGTACTTGTTTTGTCCTTCTATTACCTCTAAAAGCAAAGTTATTACGCATTTTCTGAACCAAGGATGTTTCGGAATTTACCTCGGGTTACCATGGAAACCGTTTAATAAAACATAGATGGGACAAAATTATTTGGGGAAATACTCAAAATGTGTTCTGAGGACCCCAACAAACAACTTAAATCTAAATTCAATAATTTTTGTGCATTAATAAGCCTCTCAGACTAAACAACAAACTCCTTTTTTCTAAAAAAAATCACATTTTTTACTTCCTCATTAATATTCATAAGAATGCATTTATGAATATTAATAAAATCATATATCATATTCAAGCTATATGTCTCTGCTTTACTTTGGTACTTGTTTTGTCCTTTTATTGCTTCTAAAAACAAAGTTATGGCGCATTTTCTGAACCAAGGTAGTTTCGAAAATTACCTCGGGTTACCATGGAAACCGTCAAATAAAACATAGCTGGGACAAACTTATTTTTGGGGGCATGCTCAAAATGTGTTCTGAGGACCCCAACGAACAATTTGGTACCCATGAAAAAAAGTCTAGGTGGGGGGGGGGGGATGCTACGGTAACCACTACTAGGACCCAGCCTACTATTTACAGGTAGGTATATTGACGTGAATAGCAATCGAAGGGTTAAACATATCATATGTCTACTAAACTTGACTCTTCCGATTCGCTCCTGCTTTTGAAGAACTTTTGACTGCGTGTCAAACCACTTGGCGTTTCATCGGGTCCAAGCTTGTTTGCAAATATCTCACCGCGATTGGCAAGAATGGGGACACCCTTTTAACACCTGTCCTTTTCCTGTTTGTGTCCTGGCTATAGTAGGTAAATGCACTTTTAATAATACGATTTCCACAATATATACATCCTTTTCTTATTCCAGTACCTATCAGCGTGCCTAAAATATTGGATGCGGACACAATAAACGGAACAGCCGTCTTAGTCAACTGGGAACCAGTACCCAACAATAGAGAAAATATGAAAGGCCGGGTCGAAGGCTACCGGGTATGTATTTGGTCGTTGACCATTTCGCGGTCTTATTGAGAAACTGTTACAACCATACTATATTGAAGTCATTGTGGTCGTTTGAATGTAACTTTTTTCTTTCAAAGTACACATTTTGTCATTGGCAAACTGGCCTTGTTTTCGGCCACATGAACCTACAATCTGGTTTGGCCAAGAACTGAACGAAGATGCAAATACATTTGTAGAGCAATTTTCAACTGTCCACATGTATATACAAAACACTACTACTACTACTACTACTACTACTACTACTACTACTACTACTACTACTACTACTACTACTACTACTACTACTACTACTACTACTACTACTACTACTACTATTACTACTACTACTACTACTACTACTACTACTACTACTACTACTACTACTACTACTACTACTACTACTACTACTACTACTACTACTACTACTACTACTACTACTACTACTACTACTACTACTACTACTACTACTACTACTACTACTACTACTACTACTACTACTATTACTACTACTACTACTACTATTTCTACTACTACTACTACTATTTCTACTACTACTACTACTACTACTACTACTACTACTACTACTACTACTACTACTATTTCTACTACTACTACTACTCCTACAATACTACTACTACTACTATTACTACTTCGTCTACTACTACTGCTACTGCTACTACTATTACTACTACTACTACTACTACTACTACTACTACTACTACTACTACTACTACTACTACTACTACTACTACCTACTACTACTACTACTACTACTACTACCTACTACTACTACTACTACTACTACTACTACTACTACTACTACTGCTGCTACTACTACTGCTACCAATACTACTACAACAACTACTACTACTACTACTACTACTACTACTACTACTACTACTATTTCTACTACTACTACTCCTACAATACTACTACTACTACTATTACTACTACAACTACTGCTACTACTACTACTACTACTACTACTACTACTACTACTACTACTACTACTACTACAACTACTACTACTTCGAATACTACTACAACTACTACTACTAAATCTACTACTATTAAACAAATAATAACTGACCCGATTTGGTGGTCGTGGTGGGGAGGTTTAGTGGTGTTTGACATTGTTCTTCAAATTCCATGGCATTATTATTAAATTATTATTAAAATATGAATTTTGCTTTTGGAAATTCATGTAAGCGTTCGATGTAGACTCGGACTAGACGCCTCATTATGCGGCGTCTAGTCCGAGTCTACACTGTTTACCAGTGTCACTTCTATGGATCGCTGGGAGAAATGTGTTAAGTCACCACACCTGCAATTATGATTTGGCCCCATAACTGTTTTGCTTCAGCGAGTTTAATACATACTGAAATGATTTCGTACATGTTCATAATATAACCTGTGGTTGGTCTTGGCAATACTTTCGCTTTCGATCATTGCTAAGAGCAACCAAAAGGGTTAATTTATAGTTGACTGGTCCAACTACTATACTTACAGTGTACCCCGATCTTGGATTTCTTATTATTTATAATTTTAAAAAAGCTGACAAAAATGAGATAAGATATTGTACTTGGATCTTTTGACCCTATCCTCCATACATGATCGTAGAATGTCTTAGCTCATGATTCTGCTAATTCAAACGGCGGTTTGAAAGGGGTGAAATCAGAGACGAATTCTCAAAATGAGCTTTCGGCTTTGTTCTCATCTTACCGGCTGCATTATCCTGTCTTAAAACACAGTTGGGTATACAGTGAAGCCTCTCTATTGCGACCACTAAAAAGCGGGCTAATTGACTGTAAGAAAGACAGATGACGGCTTGGAGCGGTGTGGAAGAGAAGCAGAAAGCTCATAAAGGAGCTTTCTGTTTTGCTTTCACCTTGCTTTGAGCAGCCACCTGACTTGAATACCAAAATATCTATGTTAGTTAGTGGGGCTGGTAGGGAGGTATTACTGTAGATGAAATTCACTTTGGATGTGGGGGAAAGGGTTCAAAACAGTTAACCTATAGCAATAGATTTATAAAGGCGACAGCTTAGTGCAAAGTAGTACCTGTATAATTATGTCAAAAGTATTGATATTGGACCTTGCATTGGACTTTTTCGATATAATATTATAGGAATCGAATTGCTACTTTTTCTGACCGCTAACCCTTTGCCCAATAGCCTGTTTCTAGTTACAAAGACAGGTAACCACTTAAAGCGGTTTGAAAGTAAAGCAGAATTGCGCCTTAAGGCGCGTTCTGCTTTACTTTCAGTCTGCTTTAAATTATCATTTAAACTATCACCTGCTAGAATATATAAAATATTTCTTATGGAATATGTTCACGACTGTATACATTTGAACTAATTTCTACAGTGGATAAATAAATTAAACCCGCTGAAAGCCGCTTCTATGAGGTAAAGGGTTAAGTGTGTGTGTGTAAGAATGCCTCCGGATATGCGTGTAAAATAGGATTTGAGATTTGGTGTATATACAGTCAAACCTTTCTTGGGCGGCCATGCTTTGAGGAAGCATAGTGGACATCTAGGGGGTGTAGCTGGGTGCGGGTTGGAGGTAATGCAGAACGCTCCTGTAGGAGTATTGTGCATCGCTTCAGACCTGCAGTAGGCTGCAGCCTGCTATTTGTGTTCACAAAACTTCTTCACAGCATGTCGATTAGGACAGGTTTTACCTGTACATGGGATTAGTGTTTTGTAGTGTGTAAGCTTACGCGCGTATGTGTGTGAGTGTTATTGTATGTATGTTGGTATGGCGTGCGTGTAGTTGTTTGATCTGGGTTTTTTTTTATATTTTCTTTTTTCTTTAATCTTTTTCATAAGTACTAGTAAATACAGATCTAGATTTTTGTTTCTGATCAACCATATCGAGGATTTGTACCACCAAAAATCTCGAATTCTCTTTTTCATTGAGTTGATTACAGTATGTTTACAACCATCCAATTTCAACCATGTCTTATTCTCTTTCTACTTCTACTTTTTTTCTTCCTACTTTGCGTTTTTGTGTTACAATTTGTTTGTAATTTGGTATACAGGTGCTCCCATGACAGACATTGGCCATGAAATGGTCCATATGGATATCTTTCAATTAATGGTGGTGTTATTTCCACATAGGTAATGACTTAAATGCGTGGAGGATATCTATTGGACTGTTTCATGGCAGATGTTTTAGTGTATCTAAACGATTTCGAGTGCATCATGATATTTTTGTTTTCTTTAGATACTGTATTTGGCTGTTTGTAAATTTACATCTTTCCCTACATAAAGGAATATGTCTTTCAAAAGAAATATTTTACAATATTAGTTTTAGTATGGTTGTCATGCTACTACTTTTTGAAGCTGGAGACGTGGAAAAAAAACCCTGGTCCTGACATATCTGACAATGCATCACTCTTATCTGTTATGCATTGTAATATAAGGAGTATACGAAACAAATTGGATTTTATTAGAGACCATTTCCTTGATTTTAATATACTTTGTTTTACAGAAACTCATTTAGATAACTTAATGTCAAATGAATCATTGTTTTTATCCAACTCTTTTGATGAACCATACAGGAAAGATAGAACAAACCATGGAGGTGGAATTCTTGTTTATTTGAACAAAGACTTAGTGCACTCAAGGGTTACTGATCTTGAGACATTCTGTGCTGAATCAATTTGGGTAGAGGTTATTTTAAAAAATGAGCGTTATCTATTTGGTGTCTTTTATAGCCCCAATACTGCTGATAGTGTATTTTTTAATAATTTAAATCTAAACCTCGAAGCAGCTTATGAGAAATCAAAAAATATAATTTTGCTTGGAGATCTTAATGAGGACTTGTTAAATCCATCCTTTCATAATTTAAAAGATGTAATGCTACTAAATTCATTGCATAATGTTATTAAGGTTCCAACCCGTCAAAATGCTATTCTTGATCCTATAATTACACCAATAGACACAGTAAATTCAGATGCAGGAATTCTTCAAGTACCCAGTGAAATCAGTGATCACAGTGCTACATATATAATCTTACCATTCTCTTATCATGTTCAACCTTGTTTTGAAAGAACTGTGTGGCTTTATGATAGGGCAAATTTTGATTTACTAACTCAGAAATTAAGTGATAATAACTGGGATGTCTTATATAATGGATCAATTCACGAAGCTTGTAATGTTTTTACGGAAATTTTTATGTCCTTTATTAAACAGTGTATACCTTCTAAACAAGTATGTGTTCGGCCTGATGACCAACCATGGTATGATTCGGAAATAAGAAAAATGTCTAGAAAGAGAGATCGAATAAAAAAACAGCAAAATCCTCTAAAAAACAAACAGATTGGCTAAATATAAACAATTGAGAAACAAAGTTAATAATTTAAAGAAACACGCTAAGGAGAAATTTTATAATACTTTAGAAACAAACTTGGCAGAATTACAATGTAATGACAAACGGGGTTTCTGGAAAATAATAAGACATTTTGTGAAAAGTAATTCTTCTTCAGCTTGCTTTCCGCCAATTCGTGAAACTTTATCTAATTTGGTTTACAACAAATGAAGAAAAGGCAGAATGTTTAAATAGGTATTTCACGTCAATCTCAAATGTTGATGATAGCAATGTAACTCTTCCCTTATTTCATGAAAAAACTATTAATAGACTTTCAGTATTTGACATCAGCCAAAATGAAATAGAAGAAATTATTTTAAATTTAAATGTGAACAAGGCTAGTGGACCTGACAGCATAAGTCATATAATGTTAAAAAATTGTTCTAAATCAATTTCAATTCCTTTAACTATATTATTTAATAGATCTATACAGAACGGAATTTTTCCAGATGCTTGGAAAATTGCCAATGTAACTCCAATTTTTAAAAAAGGAGACAAATCAACACCTTCAAATTATAGGCCTGTATCTCTTTTAAGCTGTTGTGGAAAAGTTTTAGAAAGAATTGTTTTTAAACATATGTACAATTTTCTCTTAGACAATAATTTGCTTTATAAATACCAGTCAGGGTTTTTACCAAATCACTCAACTACTTATCAACTTATTGATATATATCACCATATCTGTCAAAGCTTTGAACATAATCAATATTCTTGTATGTTTTTTTTTGGTGATATTTCAAAGGCCTTTGACAGAGTATGGCACAAGGGTTTACTTTTTAAACTAAATGAAAATGGTATTAATCTTAATTTAATGAATTGGATTTCAAGTTACTTAAATAATAGACATCAAAAAGTTACAATACAGGCTGCTGAATCTAAATTGATGCCAGTTAATTCCGGTGTCCCTCAAGGTTCAGTTTTAGGGCCATTACTTTTTCTCATCTATGTCAATGATATAACTGATTCATTACTTAGTTTAACAAGGTTATATGCTGACGATAGTTCACTTTATTACTCTGCAAGTTCCTTAGAAGATATTGAAGGTATACTAAATCATGATTTAAATAAAATCTCAGAATGGGCAAAACAATGGCTAGTTAATTTTAACCCTAACAAAACAGAAGCTATTCTTTTTATTCTAAAAAGGCAATCTCCTTTACCTAGACTGCTCTTTGATAACACTATAATAAACTTTATCGACCACCATAAACACTTAGGGGTGACACTTAGTAAAAATGGTCAATGGGCTAATCACATTGATAATATCATAGAGTCAGCTTCTAAAGTTATCAATATCATGCGTAAAGTACAATTTATTTTATCAAGATCTGCTCTGAATCAAATATACTTGTCATATGTTCGACCAATTTTTGAATATTCGTCAATTGTATGGGATGGCTGCCCTGATATATATACTAATACTTTAGAAAAATTGCAGAATGAAGCTGCACGTATCGTCACAGGGCTAACAAGATCAGTTTCCCTTGAAAATCTCTACGTGGAATGCGGCTGGGAGTCTTTGTCCAAGAGACGAGAAAACCAAAAACTGCTTTTTATGTACAAGGTCTCACACGACACTGTCCCTCAGTATATAAGTGATATAATTCCTCCACTAGTTGGTGAAATGTCGCATTATCCTTTAAGAAACCGTGATAATTATGAAATGATGCCAGTCAGAACTTCAATTTTTCAGAAATCTTGTATTCCTTCTTCTGTAGTGCTTTGGAACTCTCTGGGCTCTGATCTAAGACAGGTCCCTTCAATTTTATCTTTTAAAAGTAATATAGTATCTCGATCAAAGCCAGAGAGAGTTCCGGGGCACTACCTGGTCGGAAACAGACATTTATCAGTACTGCATGCAAGATTAAGGAACAAGTGTAGTAAGTTGAACGAACACCTTTTTCAAAATCATTTAAAACAAGACAGGTACTGTTCTTGTGAAAATGTAATTGAAAACGTTGATCATTACTTTTTTAAATGTCCCAATTATATAAATGTACGACATACCCTACTTCAGACCACAATACCGTGTCATCCGATTAATTGCAGCATTCTCCTTTATGGAAGTGAGAACCTAACGTTTGAACAAAACTGCTTGATTTTTGGGGCTGTTCAAACTTTTATAAAAGAAACCAAACGTTTTAACACTTGATCGTATTTCCCCTCTTTTTGGTTTGTTTCTGTAGTAGAGCTTAATATATATGTAGTTTGTCCTAGTGTGTCTATGTCAAGAGTTATTGTTGTCTAACTCATATGCTGAATGGGGTTCAAGATGGTTAGAGTATTTCAAACACTACAATTTCTATTTATGCACTACATGCTGTGATATCACTGCTCATTAGTATCGTCTCGAATAGACGATTCTGATGTGTAGTGGCACCATAGGTAGTGGTGCTGAAATCAGCGAGAAAAAGTTAGATTTGTTCGATTTACTCCCTCTTATCTGGAACCCTGGTGCAGTATAAAACCTTATTGAACGAGGCCAGGGTCTAAGATGGGGCATATCTGAAACGTTATTATCCCAAAATGTATGAGGTTGCCCATCTTAGATATTCCACTAGTTGCTCATCTATGTATGTGTATGTTAAATACAATTGAGCCTTTGTTCAGCGGCCACTAAATAAAGAACCATTGAACCATATCTATAATTTTTATGAAAAAATGACGCGGGTGAAAGTAAGGTATAAAACCCCTCTAGGAGCTGTCTGCATTACTTTCACTCTACATTAATCGTTAATCTGTAACCATTAACCAAGATTTTAGTTCAGACATTGTTTTGAGAGGCCGTTTTACAATACGTTTGCTGTATATACGAGAATAGGTTCCACTACTCTATTTGAAAGAGATGCACTGATGGATAATTTAGCACTGTATTTTCATTTATATTTTGATTCTTCTTAACAAGAGTGTGTGGAGATACCTGAAAACAGCAACCTCTACCTGTCTCTCTCTACCTCTCTCTCTCTTTCTGTCTCTTTTTCTCTCCTCTCTCTCTTTCTCTCTCTCCTTAACAGTATTTGTATTATTTGTGAAACTGTAGGGGAAGGGCCGACTCTAAGTTGGTAGAACTTGTGGCCCAACCCCTTTTCTGTAAATATTTGGAAATAAAATATGTTTAAACTAACTACAACTACTACTACTACTACTACTACTACTACTACTACTACTACTACTACTACTACTACTACTACAACTACTACTACTACTACTACTACTACTACTACTACTACTACTACTACTACTACTACTACTACTTCTACTACTACTACTACTACTACTACTACTACAACTACTACTACTACTTCTACTACTACTACAACAACTACTACTACTATTCATATTACTACTACAACTACTACTACTACTACTACTACTACTACTACTACTACTACTACTACTACTACTATTTCTACTACTACTACTCCTACAATACTACTACTACTACTATTACTACTACTACTACTACTACTACTACTACTACTACTACAATTACTACTACTACTACTACTTCTACTGCTGCTACTACTTCGTCTACTTCTACTACTACTACTGCTACCGCTGGCTACTGCTTCTGCTATTACTACTACTACTACTACAACTACTACTTCTACTACTGCTACTACTACTACTACTACTACTGCTACTATTACCACTACTACTACTACTACTACTACTACTACTACTACTACTACTACTACCTCTACTACTACTACTACTTCTACTCCTACTACTACTACTACTTCTACTGCTGCTACTACTACTACTGCGTTTGTTTATACCAATTTTACTTTTCTTGTTGATGACAGGTGTATTACTACCAAGACCCAGAAGGTGAAAATTCTGCCTTTGAAGAGGAACCTGACCCCACCAAGGTCAACATTCTATTAAAGAACGTGCATGGCCAACATGACCACGCCATCGCTATTGGTCTTGAGCCCAACATGGACACATATGTCCGAGTTCAAGTCTATAACTCAGCTGGAGCCGGACCAAAGGGAGAGTGGCGATGGACTGAGACATACAATTATCGTAAGTTTTGAAATACAGTAAAACCTCTCTAATGCGACCACTTAATGAATAGACATGGGTGTCTTTATAAGCAGGTGGTTGCTTAATACAGGACAAAAGTAATGCAGAAAGCTCCTCTAGGAGCTTTCTGTATTACCTTTTTCCTGCATTAAGCTACCACCTGCATGTAGCACCCAGAATTATACCTCTTTTAGATGGTCGCATTAGCGGGGTTTTAATCTCTCGACAGCGACCGCTGAAACTACAGTTGAACTTCGATACATGTAACTTGATCTTCAAGGGACCATATAAATTACTTCGACATAACAGAGGTTCCAGTTCGCCGATTTCTAACCTGAACAATTCTGCAAGATCACAGCTTAATGCAGATCGAAAGTAATGTTGAAAGCTCTTACAGGAGATATGCGTAGCGATGCATTTTAGAACGGTCAGAACCTTTAGTTCGAATTATCGTAAAAATCGAGTTATCCGAGTTCGAGATATCGAAGTTCAACTATATGTCAATGTTTGGGGCATAAAGGCAGATGGAAGAGTAATACAGGACAAGAGTTATGCAGCTAGTTGCGTTACATTCGTCATGCGTTAAACAGTGGCTTGCTTTTAACATTTTCCTTCATATAAACGCATTTTCACGCCTTTGCAAACAGAGAAGAACCTGTTCAGACGGCTCCTATAGGAGACGTGTGATCAGGGCGTGTCTGTTTGCTTATGAAATAATATAGATCAGATTCTACAGTGTCTGCTAAGGTAAAAACTTTAGATGTGTTCATGTACATATACCATTATCAATATCTCGGCGTCTCATCAGGATCAAAAATGTTTGTTACTTGGGTAATATTTGAAGAAAATTGAAGAAAATTCACTCCATTGTTTCACTTTTTGAAACTATTGTGATAAATAGAGCGTTTGCTCCATATGAGCAAATGCTTACGGAGCAAATACCCTGTTTATCACAATGGTTTCAAAACAATACCGTTCTAAAAGTTTCCTTTTCTCTAGTAAATGCTCCTTTTCAGTAGATTTATTAAAAAAGGGTTGGGTCTAAAAATAGCCTTTGAGGTAATGGGTTAAAGGTGTACATGTATTCAGATGAAACGCCGATTTAGAGGCCGGCCTAGTAAATCACTAAATTGGTATCTCATCAGGATCAGGATCAAGATCAGGATGTTTATTACTCGGTCAATATTTGTTTTATGAAAAAGAGTATATCGAATGGCGTTTAATCCTTTGCCTGATTTTTGAAGCCTTTTCAAACAGGGTAGACCCAGATAAGACGACAAAATTTTAACCCTTTCCCTAATATATAAACGCATTTTCACGCATTTGCAAACAGAGTAGACCCATATCAGACGGCTCCTATAGGATCAGGGTCTGATCAGGGTTTGCTTTGTTTGCTTCTGAAGTGATATATACCAGGGTCCATGCTTATAAGGCTTTTAAGTTGAGTCTGAGTTCGTTCTTAAGCTTTTGATTGAGACAAAGGCTCAAATCTGACCAATCAAAAACTTGAGAACGAACTCAGACTCAACTAAAAGTTTTATAAGCATGGAAACTGATTGTACAGTTTCTATCAAAGCAAAATATTGAACAGGGAAAGGGTTAAGGGGCGTATCTGCTGTAAAACTTCGTTTGAAAATTATTTGTGAAGCAAACGGTGCATACCCTGATTAGAAGGTTTCTTTAGGGCCTGCCTGTCTTGGGTCTGCACTATTTGCCAGTGGTCATATTAACGCTTTACTCCATAATACAGTAAAACCTCGATTATTCGAATTTTCGTTATAAACGAATTTAGACCCTTTTAGGCAGGTGGCTGCTTAATGCATGATGAAAGTCATGCAGAAAGCTCCTAGAGGAGCTTTCTGCATGACTTTCACCATGCATTAAGCTTCCACCTGTCTTAAAGATCGATAATAATGCGTATTTTAGTGTTCGGATAATCGAGGTTTTACTGTATATGCATTTTAACGCCTTAACCCAGATCAGACAGTTCGTGTAGAAGATATCTGATTAGGGTCTACTCTGTTTGCATATGAACTGATATAGATCTGATTCTACAGTTTCTGCCTGGGAAAAACATACCTTTGTTTATAATGCATTTGCTATTTCTAAATATACATCTAGATGATATTCATGCAGTCATTAATTTTACTTGAATATTCATGGAGTAAAGAGCTAAGCGAAACTAGACTCAAAATGGCTTAACTGCTGTATATGGATATTTCAAAAGTTTTCAAAATAGAAGAATGTATTTGTTCTCCATCGAATGCATGTGTATATTTCGTTTCACTGCTTATTTCCAGCTATCAGCGCTTACCCCACCCACATTGAGGTACACTCCAATGATGAGCATAGCGTGAGAGTGAAGTGGCGAGGCGTCAGCATTAAGCCACTAGAAGAGTCACTCACAGGATACATTGTAAGTTTTGTCAGTCTTAAGCAGCCATCAAAAAGTGGTCAAATTAGTGGTCTGTAAGACAGGTGGTAGCTTAATGCAGGTCAAAGTAATGCAGAACTTTCTGCATTACTTCTGCTCTGCATTAACCCTTTCCCTCATATTGACGACTTTTGACGACTCTGTAAAAGTCACTTTGTGAAACCATTGTGATAAATAGAGCATTTGCTCCTATAGGAGCAAATGCTCTATTTATCACAATAGTTTCAAATTACAGAATTCTTAAATTTTCCTTTTCTCTAATTAATGCTTCTTTTAGGTTTAGGTAGATTAATTCAAACAGGTTGTATCTAAAAATAGCCTATGGGAATGGGTTAAGCAACCGTCGGCTTTTTACCACTCCCATGTTCAATAGATGAATTGCCACTTAGGACGGGTACTACTGTAAACTGAGACTTGTTTTGTAATACTGAATACTGGCCTTGATGTTATAACATGTCTGAGTTTATTAAATGTTTACTTAAGCCAGAGTTTATTTTTAAGTTTCTGATTGGTCAGAGTTTGCGTGTCACTCAAAATCTCACCAATCAGATGTGTTGGGAAACTCAGGCAAAGGTTTTAAAACCATGGAGACTAGTCACCACCACATTCTCATGCTCGAGATACAAAAATTATTCTCAAGCACATCTGATTTTTTTTTCTGTCATGCAGTACTTTGGAGCATGTCACACTATCATGAGAAAAGGTGAAACCTGTAATTTATTCATGTGGACCAATAGCTTCAGTTGGCGGTCTAATTATGAGTCTGTAAGGTAGGTGGTTACTTAATGCAGGTCAAAAGTAATGCAGGAAGCTCGCATTACTTCTGCCCTGCATTAAGCAACCACCTGCTCTCTAACTATCCTATTTTCAATAAATGAATAACCGCTTAGTACATGTTCTACTATAAACGGAAACCTGTTTTGTCATACCGAGTAGTCCCCGATCAGACGGTCTCTATAGGAGCCGTCTGATCAGGGTCTGCTCTGTTTGCTTATGAAGTTTTAATAGATCTCACTGTACAGTTTCTACCAACACCACAGACGTGTGTGTACATATGCCATTCTAAACGTTCACCTAATACATATTCATGATGTCATTTGTTTTGTTGAATGAATATTCAACGGGCAATTGGCTAAAATCCCAGAAGTGGTCTCTTTTTAGCTGTTGTTATAGACATGTTCCACTGTAGTTCTTTATGTCTTAGATCTGCGTATAAATGGTTCAGATATACATGTACTTTATTTTTTTCTTTATGTCATAGATCTATGTCATAGAACTGCGTACCAACGATTCATAGACGCTTTATTTTGTCTTTATATCATATATCGCGTATGAATGGCTCATAGATACTTTATTTTTTCGTTTATGACATAGATCCGGGTATGGAAGATACAAGAGGATGTGAGAACGGCGACAGACTATCATACGGACAAAGTCATGGAGTACGTGATTGGAGGTCTACAGAGACACACTGTGTATGTGCTACGCGTGCTCGGACACAGTCGAGCTGGTGACGGCGCTATAAGTGAAGCGGTGTACTTCTCCGTAATGGGTATGTATCAGATTTTTGTGGCGAATTTGATATGCTTCAAATTATTAGCATTTAAAACAATCCTAATTTAATCACAGTTCAAACCATTTTAAACATTTTTTATATTCATCATGTCAGTATTTTATAACATAACTATTTATCAGGTAAAAGGTTAAATGTTTCGTTTTCAATATTTCAGGTGGTCAAATTCCGTTCGATCCTACAACGTCAGAGGTGTGTTACGGCAATCAAGAGTCACGCACGTGCGATGGAAATAGACAGTGTTACACAAACATTTTCCTGTTGATGGCGACGTTGTTGTTAGCCTTCATATTTCGACATTGAAACAATACTTTCATTATCAATACTTATCCCGCTACAACAGTTATCCATCATTCCCATCATTGCCTGTTTCATTATGAAACACATTTATCTGTTGTGTCCCTTAACCCTTTCCTCCATAAATACGCCTTTCTACGCCTCTGTAATAACCACGTATGGAAACCATTGTGATAAATAGAGCAAAATTCCAAAATTTTACCTTTCTTTAGTAAATGCTCCTTTTGGGTAAATTCATTCTAAGAGGTTGGGTCTAAAAATAGCCTATGAGGGAATGGGTTAAACTTTATAACGGTGAATTTTCAAATGGCCTATTCCAAAATTTAAACAGGTCAAGCTTATGGTGAATATTTGCAATGTGTTACATACCCGATTCCCTCACATTAAGGGTTAAAATGGTCATAGATAAATAGTGTAGATCCAGATCAGAGGGCCCCTAAATGAGTCCTCTGGTTAGGGTATGTACTGTTTGCTTTCCAGATTATTTCTCAAAGTGCTGATCAGCAAATGAATTCTTGGAGAAACATCCCTTAAAATGAAAATGGGAATCCGGACACAACATGAGTGGAAGAGTTTATTTAAACTAAAAACTAAGATCGAAACCATATATGTTTTGCAGTCACGCAGAAAGCTTCCATTGGAGATTTCTGCATGAGGTAATAAGCAGTCACATGTCTTGAAAATATCCAATTTCTTCTTTACTTAAAGTCCGGTTTAGATGGATGTTAATGTATACCTTAATAAGATAATACTTGTGTTGCCCGACCCACTTTCCAGAAGGGACATTTTGCTTTGCTTATAAATGTATATATGTGCATAATGTATAATAATCTCTTGTTAAGGATATCCCTAGGATGTATACGTACACCTCAATGTTTTTGTAGCGTTGTATATATAAAAAAAACTCGATACTACGAACATTCAAATACGAACACTTGTTGATCTTTAACACAGGTGGCAGCTTAATGCAAGGTGACAGTCATGCAGAAAGCTCCTCTAGGAGCTTTCTGCATGACTTTGACCCTGCATTAAGCAGTCACCTGCCTACAAAGACATAATTTCTTCATTACTAAAATTTCGTAGTATCGACTTTTAATTGTACATATAAACAACTCTTAAGCAGCCGCTAAACAGATGTCTTAACCCTTTCCCTGTTTAATGATCATAGAAGAAATGATTGCATCATGGGTATTAATTTTCAATATTTTTGTAATGGCTTATAATATGATTTGTTGGTATTGGTAGAAACTATAGAATCAGATCGATTATTTCCTACAGAGCGGACCCTGATCAGACGGCTCCTACAAGAGCCGTGTGATCTGGGTCTACATGTACTCTGTTTGAAAATGCGTGAAAATGCGTTTATATGAAGGAAAGGGTTAATTCTTAGATATTTTAACACATGTGGTAGCTTGATGCAGGACGAAAAGTTAAACAGAAAGCTCAAACAGCCTGCGTCACATTCGTTCTGCATTAAGCACCCACGTGCTGTTATAGGCCACCGTTTTGATATCTGTAAGTGGCAGTTTCAGTAGTACTTTACTGTTTATGAAACGTTTTGTAACGCAAAAAGCCATACTTCTTTAAAAATAACCCTTTCGTTGCCAATGTCGAATCTGCGATTATCTGTGCAAACAGTTTGGATCCAGATAAGACGCCGAGTAACCAAGCATCTCGTCAGGATCCAAACTATTTGTTGTATGTTTTGTTTTGTTGAAACGAAAAAAGAAGCATATTAACCCTTTCCTCCATAGGCTATTTTTAGATCCAACCTCTTTGGATTCATCTACCGAAAAGGAGCATTAACTAGAGAAAAGGAATGTTTTAGAATTTTGTAATTTGAAACCATTGTGATAAATAGAGCTATGCATCACAATGGTTTCAACAGGTGACTTTTGCAGAGGCGTAGAAAGGTGTATTTATGGAGGAAATGGTTTAGAAATGAGCAGACTTGAATTTTGGCAGACGACATTATTTGGCAGCGAAAGGGTTAAAAATCATGTAAAGAGACATAGTTATTATCATACGTGTTTATAGTTCATACATTGTACATTGTCATAGGAACAGTGTTATATTACACACCGTGTGTATATAATTTTATGGCAATTAATCTAATTAATATTCATGTTGTCATTATTTCTTACATAAAACATATTTATGGAGTAAAGGCTTAATGCAGAAAGCAGAAAGGAGCATTCTGCATGACCTTTTCCATGCATTATGAACTTACCTGTTTTTTGTAAGGCGGTTGTTTACATGTAATTTAATAAGCGGTTGCTTAAACATGTTTTATTAGACTCATACATTGCTATGAGAGGGGTATCATTCGGCGCCGGACAGTCAAAGATTAACAGCTGCTGATCAGGATGTACATTATGTGACACTTATCAGCATTTAAAGTGTTTCATTATCCGTGGTGACACACAATCTAGACCTTGTTCAGACGCTTAAGCTGTGACTGTTTAAATGTATAGTAAAAATCTAAATATGACCACTCAGAGGAAAGTGTATTTGTCAACAGCCTCTAAACCGGACGTTCGATTTAGTATAAATATTGGTATTGGAGATAGGTTGCAGCTGAATGCAGGGTGAAAGTCATGCAGCCTAAAAGTATCTAAATTATTCTGTACTAGAATTCCGGTTTAGATGGGTTTAACTATATAATTATAACGTTTTGAAACTGCAGAGGATTCCAGAGGTTTTACAAAGAGGAAAACACTTTGTTTTGTGCTACATTTAACTCTATTGGCGCCAAATGTCTTACTGTCGTCTGCAACTGAATTTTGTTAAAACAGTTTGGCAAAATGAAGAATTGAGATAAATATACGTAAAATTCAAAGGAATAAAACGCAGACATAGAAAATCCCTGATCAGACGCCGCATTGGGAAAGCAGTGACTTGTCTGGGTCTGCACTGTTTGTAGTGGTGCATTTTGGAGACATTGGCGCTGGAAGAGTTTGATTGACCTATTGCCTTACTGAATATTAGTTTTTCAATAATTATATCTACTTTTGTAATATTTTCGTAAATAAATATTTTTTATATGCAAATGTATTTATTGTCTTATTATTTACTTTCTGAATTCATTTTCAAACATTGATTCGGTCTAGTTTGCAATAAGTAATCTAGAGCAGAACATATTTAACCGTCATCCACGTCTGAGTATGTGATGTCGTCTGCCAACAGTTTGGATCCAGATTAGACGCCGAATAACTTGGCGTCAAATCAAAATCAAAACTGGTTGATACTCATTACATTGTGTTTTTTTTTTAAATTTAAATCAAAATACAAATGTTAAAGAAAAGTACTTTAAGTCAATTTGAATTGTTCCAATGTTCACTCACCATTTTAACTGCATGTACCAGCAAGAAGTGTGCCAAACTCCCGTTCTTATGTATTTCAGTTTTCGCCCCTTCCCTGTTCAATATTCATATAAGAAGTAATTATAATTTTAACAGAGCTACAGATAACGGTGCGTACTCGAATACTAAAATCGTCATTTCTCCACCAAAACCTATGTTGTGACCACTCTTTAGAATCGTCTCGAAGAGACGAACCTAAACCTATGCTGTGACTACTCTTTAGAATTGTCTCTTCGAGACGATTCTAAAGAGTGGTCACAACATATGTTTTAGTGGAGAAATAAAGAAGTTATACTTGAAAATATTTCAATTTACGCATCTTAACTGGAGCTCGGGGACTCGATATCATGTACATTCATTAGCTCAAACTTATTATGTAAAGGGGAATGTTTTGCTTGGACAAAAAACTGTCGAATCAGATTAATACCATGTCATAAGCAAACAGAGTAGACCCAGATCAGACGGCTCCTATAGGAGTCGTTTGATCTGGATCTACTCTGTTTGCAAATGCGTGAAAATGCGTTTTATATGAAGGAAAGGTTTAACTCTTTCGCTACCATGCATTGTCGTTTGCTGCTGATGAGACACCGCGTTACTGGACTTATTAACCTCTTTACTACATGAAACTCATGCAAGAAATGTCATAATGACATCGTGAATATTAATTGTATTAACCCAATCCCTCCTAGATTCCTCTTTAAATAAATCTACCGAAACGGAGCATTTATCAGAGAAAAGGAAATTTTTAGGATTGTGTAATTTTGAAACCATTGCGATAAATAGAGCATTTGCTCCTATGGAGCAAATGCTCTATTTATCACAATGGTTTCAAACTGCGACTTTTACAGATGCGCCAAAATTGCGTCACTAGGAGGGAATATGTTAATTGTTATATTAGTGCATGGACAAAGGAATGTTTGCCCATGGCAGAAACTGTAGAATAATATCTTAATTATAAGCAAACAGAACAGACACTGACCAGGCGACTCGTACAGGAGCCGTCTGATCTAGGTCTACTTTGTTTGAAAAGTTGTACAAATGCATATTTGTGGAGTAAAGGGTTAAATATTTTCCACTGAACGCGAAATCGTCAAAACACTGTTACACTACCTGTATGTATCACATAGCACGTGAAAATGGATTTATCCATGTCTATATCTACGTGCACAATTGCACGTGGCGCGTTAGCTATATGATCAAATGTATTTAGTTACGTAAGATAATATTCTAGCGTATTGTAAGTAAATTGCTCGAGATTTTCGTGCAAGTAATGCTTTGTGTATTCATTTGATTTGAGGTAATTGCACATTGTCAAAGTGTTGTAATGGAAATTCCGCATCGTAGCTTATACGGAACTGGGAACAGTGAGCCTAACTTGACAGATTGAAAGGGTATCTCCCTAAAGTTCAGCTGACAAATCTACTAAAGCAGAGAGCCGGGTTCTAGCCAAGAAGATGCCATCCAGGGCGACATCTGCTGCAGAGAGCCGGGCTCTAGCCAAGAAGAAGATGATGCAATCCAGGGCAACATCTGCTGCGATCATATCTAAGATTTCTGATACAGTTAAATTTCGATATATCGAACTTGGATAACTGGAAAATCGGATAAGTCGAAAAACACGTTCGCTCCTTCCAAAATCTACAGCACAGAATTGTTCTAAAATGTATCACTACGCATATCTGGAAAAACATGTGACATGGTCGAAAATAACACTGGAAGCTCCTACAGAAGCTTTCAGCATTACTTTAGACATGCAATAAGCTGTGAACTTGAGACAGAGTTCTGATTAGAAATTGGACGATTCGAACCTCCGTTATAAAGTAATTTGTATGATCCCTTGAAGTTCGAGATATCGAAGTTCAACTGTATATTGTTTGTTTTCTAAAGACCATAATAACAGTTTGTTCATTTTGAATAGGAGTATAATTTTGGATTGGATAGTAAAGCATTGGTTGTTAACTAACTTTCAATTCTAACACACATTCTAGAAGTTGTGTCGTGCAATAATTGTTAGATGTGTTTTACCAGAAGTCGTGCATGATACTATCTATAACACGTATTATCACATAATCTGCAGTGTGGGAGTGCCGAAACAGAGTGCCGTAAGTCGCGGAAATATACTACATGATGTAGTGCGAATGAGCAGTTTGAATCCGGCTGTACTACGCTGTAAACAATGGCCGAAACAGTCGTCAGATACAGCGTGTTTCACTTTTTAAGGGTTATGTGATGAAAAGAATCTTACATTTGTGTTCATTACAAATTGTTTTCATGAAACTCGTTTACTATAATGAATATTACATATGCTAAAGCTCGTGTTATATTACTACAGTAAACTCGTTTTAAATGTAATGATCACTCATGTTAGATCCTCTATTTATGATGCTACGGATGGAAATCTAACTCAGTATGCACGTTGTGTATGGTTGTGTAAGTGTACTGTTTGCACTTACTAGATCTATTATAAGCACAGAGGTGTTATGAATGATTATTGAAAAATACCCATAGACATTTGAAGTACAGCAGAACTTGTCATAAGCTGTCATAAAAAAGACGCCTAGTTATGGATCTGTAAGATAGGTGGTAGCTTAATGCTGGTCATAAGTAATACAGAAAGCGCCCATAGGAACTTCTGCGTTACTTTTGTCCCGCATTAAGCAACCACCTGTTTTATAAGGCTCAAATGTTCAATTAATGAATGACCGCCTAGGACATGTTCCACTGTAGTATATGTGCTCCCTCCCTACAACGGCCCTCTCAATAACGATTCCCTCCTTACAACAACACATGTCACTGTTTCCGAAACAACAAGGCTCCAGAATCAACTTTTTTCCATCGTATTTTCTTTATGCCTCCATCAAACCCTATGTTGTGACCACTCTTTAGAATCGTCACTTTGTGACGATTCTAAACAGTGGTCACAACATAGGGTTTGATTGAGGCATAACGGTTTTAGTTCTCGAAATACACTTTATCTGGGGATCTGCAAACAAGCTAATTATATTTGATTTTCCCTCCCTATAACAACTCCCTCTGAACAACACATAATTTGTCGTATCCCAAAGGGTGTCGTTGTAGAGAGGGAGTACTTTATCGTGCTTCTTGCTGAAGAAAAGGTACGATCGATGTATATCGAAATGTGAGTGTACAATTGTTATGACGTCTATCACTATAAGCGGTATAAATTCTTTATAAATGCATAACGAACTGGTGTAGAGTATCTGGTTATTAGTGTTTATTGTGTGAATGTTGACACATTTACAGTTTCAATAGATTTAGATGTGTCAATCGTTTTTATCTATTTTGTATCAAAACATATAAAAGTTTTGACTTCTTCAGCGTTTATTGGATCGAGTTTCTTGTGATATACCTCTTTATAACATTTAAACAAATCATGAATGTATTTTTAGGCAGGTGACAGCTTAATGCAGGTTGAAAGTCATGCACAAATCTCCCATAGAAGCTTTCTGCATGACTTTCACCCTGCATTAAACTGCCACCTGTCTCCAAGACCGATACTGTACTTGTTATACTATACTTGTTCAGTGTTATCTCTCCGACTTATTCAAAGGGCGGATATTAGATATCCACTCTGTTAATGGATTTGATTCCAGTTATCTCCCTTAGCATAATTTTCACGTGAACACTTTCTTTATCTTTGGTGCATATAAATCAAAACCAAGTACATGGGTTTTATAGGTGATTGTCATGTTAATCACAACAGATCAGTTTAACTTTTAATTTAAAAGACATCGTATAATCCGCATGCAATCAACGTGCGTGGTCCAAAATCTGAAATATTCTTCGTATATTCAATATCGTATATGGCCTCCATCAGCCACACTGGCTTTTCGAATTTTGCATGTCATTGAATTTATAAAGACGATTGATCTGGACCGATTGGGACGTTGTCCCATTCTTCCAGTGACGCCTGGCGAAGTTCGTCCAACGTTGACGGTAGATTTTAACGTTGGTGTATAATTATGTCAATCCGAAACGTCCCTTGAATGCTCTATAGAGTTCAAGCAGATACTATATGGAGGCTGTTATAAAACTCGAACGTTATTTTGGGTAAAGAAATTCATGCTAGGCCTGGCAATATGTTGTCTGTCATTGTCCTGTTTGAATGTGACACCGTAATGAGATGAAACAGACACTGATCTGGATCTAGACTGTTGGGACCCTTTACTCCATAAATATTCATGTAATAAATGACATCATGGGTATTCATTAGATTAATTGTTATAATAGCACATGGGTATAGGAAGTGTTGGCCAAGAGAATCGTGACAGAAACTGTACAATCATATTTATATATTATCATAAGCAAACAGAGCAGATCCTTGGTGTACTCTGTTTGCAAAGGTGTTGAACTGCGTATATATTGAATAAAGGGTTAAAGCTTATATTCTAATTCCCAGGATATAAACAAGTCCTCGTACATGGGGTTATTCAGTAAAGTTTCTAAGACGCGACCACTAAAAGACGCCCTAAGTCTTAGGTTTTTTATACAGGTTGTGCCTTAAAGGGGAATTCCCTACATTCGTCGCGTTTCAAAAATGCCTAAAATACACAAAAGCATTTTGTTTATATGCTGAAAAGAAGTATATCGCAAGAAAACCGATCGAATACACGTTGAAAATGACTAAACTTCCATGTTTTTTTTTATATCGAAGACCCCGATGTTATTTGCCGAGGTTTCAGTTTTATTCGGGTTGCGTTTTAGTTTCGTATCTGTTAGTGCTACATCGCGTGTCTCCGGCCACTTCCGAGAAAAACTGTTACAAAACAATGAAGGGATCGAGCGATCATCGGCAAAACGCGTATAATTTGAAACGGAAAATTCCGGTAATACTTTGTTGTAGAACAAAAAATATTGGCGCCCCGCATTAAGCGAGGTGCCTATATGGTCTTACGAAATTTTAAGCTAATGGGAGGAGCGGTCATTTCTGTAACGTTGAAGAAATGAAAGTTACTTGTTTGAGCAATGTAAATTGTATGTACTGGTCGATTAAGAGTGCAAATAACATATCAGAAGCAATGAAATAAAAATAAGCATTTTTTTTATTATTGCTTTAAAAGAAATTAATACATTATTGATATTAAGAAATCCTTTCGAATTTCCGATGCAATAGGCTTGCCTAAATGTCTAGGTAAGTATTACACTTTTTACAGTAAATGCACAGTCAGTTTGCAGTTTTTGGTTTAATGCGGCTTAATTGCAAGTTTATGTATAACATAGTTATATTTTCTTTGTAAAGTTTGTTCCAATTAAGAGTAAGAATCCTATACAGTACGATGACGCCAATGTTTTAGTTGATTATCTACTTGAAGCCAGCCACAAGGTCAGAAAGACCGAGTCTATTGCACTGTAAAACGGTCACGCTAAGGAGTTGGTCTATTGGAATGTATGCACATAATAATTACATTTTCATGAAAATCACACACACACACACCTCAAGAAAGTTTCTGCCCAATATTTACAGAATGTCTATTGATTAAAATTTAAAGAAACCCAGCTTTTAGTTCTAAAGTAGTGATTAATTACATTTAAGTACGTTATTTTTATAAAATGCGAAACATGGAGCATATTGGGACCATAATTGGAGATATCTTAATGTCGTGTAATTAGAATTAGACCTTGCTTTGTGCCAAATATGGCATTTTAAACCATTTTCTTTTTCACAGTTTAAATCCAGATTTGTTGCAAATAGTGGAATAGTATTAAGCTTAATATATGAACGAGAGTTTACAATGAAAAGGATACTATTATTTTCTAAGATTTAATAATAACTGATCCGTCAATAATCAATTAAAATAATTTATTAAAAACGTGCTTATTATCGATCAAAACTACAATTTAAACTATTTCGGTATTTGATTCATTTCTTAAATTCACGGTATTGAAAAGCTTTGGACAAAATTAATTCATTATTTAGTTGTTTTAAATATTAATATTTCATTGATTGATAGGGTGTCTGTAGTAATTCCAACAGCAATATGCTAAACTAAACCTTTGAATGATTGCATGATTATATTAAGATAATGCCAATTTGTCTTCATTTATGTTTACACCGTTTCAATAGCAGACACGTATCTTTATTTAAAAGGTTATTGTAGCACATAAGTATGCATTTTTGTTTCACAATAGATTTAAACAAAACCAGTATGGTTGTTTTTTTTATAATGGCACCCTTTGATGTTTACACCAATGCTTTTCTTGTAAGTATTGATGAAATAGGTTTATTTCGTGTCACAGGGGCATTTTTCGATACAAGTTCAAATTGACAATCTTCTTAATAATGATTTGAACATAACAAATACCAAGATTTAGGATATTATTGAAAATATGCGTTCATTGTAGGGACTTCCTCTTTAATACAGGACGAATGTTATACAGAAAGTTCCTGTAGGAAATTTTTGCATTACTTTCTTTCTACGTTAAGCAACCATCTGATCTAATTGATCCCATGTTTGCTCATTTTAGTGGTTGCCATGGAGATATTTCACAATATTTACTAACACATTTCGGGGCTTCCCTGGCCGAGTGGTTATTCACTTAGTTCCTCACTGCTGTTGTTCGAATCTCGACCTAGGCAATTGACTTTATCCTACGAGGAAGTCTTCCAGCTGGCTTGCTGTAGATCGGTGGTTTTACCCAGATGTTCTGTGCACGGAATAATGCAATTCATTCCGAGCACAGAAAAATACTCGGGGTATTCGTCCACCTGTAATTAAGCTGGACGTCGTGATATGACTGAAATACAGTTAAAGTGATGTAATACCCAAAACAAACAAAGCACGAGGTGCGTGAATTTTCTGAAATACGGTTGTTGGTTCCCAGCTGTACCAGTCTCATCTGATTCTACTCTGATTGCAAATGCTTAAACAGCGTTCAAGTAAAGGGTTAAGCAATTGTAAAACTGTTGCCTCATTCAATTCTAAAATAACAATCTTCTGCCATATTTGTTTCGTTTAAAGAATGCGTCAGAGTATCAAAAGTTGGTCCTGCCGAGGCGCTAAATCTGTCGACGACAGATCTTGATGTTGATTTCGATTTTATCCGGATGATATACATGTATACATGTTGCGAGTAGTCGTTTTGTACAAACTGATATTAAACGAGTCATGGAAAATGTTATTAAACGAGCCCCTGGCGAGCTTAATAACATTTTTCAAGACTCGTTTATTACCAGCATGTACTAAATAACTACGAGCATCATGCTCTTTTGATCACAGAACCTATTTCGACTAAAAATATCGTTTTTGACAAGTCCTACATGTAAAGAATACACAATAGCGCGTGGGTGTTTCTACATGGACGACGTCACATCTTATACCTAAACATGAATTGTAAAAATAGATGAATATGAGATGGCTTTTTCAACTCGAATACAAGGGAGGTTAAGTAACAAAGTTACGATAGCTTTGCACTTAGCCATATTATCATTTTTGTAGCGTTTCGCATTATTTCAGCTTAATGAGAGGCCATAAAGTATTAACGGATATCTTTTAACACTTTTAACGCACACTTTTCAAATGGACTTTTCCAATATTCAAACATGGCAAGGTTACAATGAATTTAGGGATTTATTTTAAAAGAAAACTGTAACATAACAAATAGTGCAGACTCTGACGAGAGAGCACTTCTTGGAGCCCTATAATTCGGGTCAACACTGTTTGCAAAGGACATTAGTGACTCGTGTCCCAAACTGACAGGGGTAACAATCTGAAAATACTACATATACTTGGAACTGTTACATACCAGACCCCACTGGTATACTGGAACCCATAAATCACCAATAAAATATTCAATAATACCATTTACAAGCTGTCCTTTAGACAAAGATTGAATTAATCAAAATACTGAATATTTTTATATCACGATTTAATAAGTCGCTATGACTTAAAGTTCTGTTTTTATTGCAATTCTTCTCAAAATACCTCTTCAAAATTAAGACTTAATACCTCCCGTGATGTTTGTGTTTCAATTTCTTCAATATTATGATTGGTACATATTTACACCATTTCTGCCCACTCTGGTGTTATTGATAATGTTTTTATTACTCATGTTATCCGTCTCAACCCTTTCCCTCATATAAACGTGTTTTCGCGCATTTGCAAATAGAGTGGACCCAGATGAATCATTGGTCGTGTTCACGCTAAGAGCGACATAATTTGTTTGACAAACGTTTGTTTGAATGGAAAATTAGTAAAACTTGCCGTAAAGTTATATAGACATGTTTTAGAACAGAATAATGATGAACGTTTAGTACGCTATAGGGGGTAGGATATCTGTAATACTCTTTTCAAGCATTTCGGACACAGGTGAGACGCCGAGAACCCAGTCGTTTTTATGAAACCTTAGTCATGTTACTTAGCATTTTATGCCATGAATATTCATTTAAGAAATAATGATATCATGAGTGTTAATTATCTGTATACGTTTGTAGTTATAATGACAAATGAACACGTCGTTTTACAATGGTAGAAACGGCTAGACTAACCGGGACAGACCCTGATCAGACAGCTTCTAAAAGAAGCGTTAAAATACATACTACCTATGGAGTACAGTAAAACCTCTCTATAACGGCCACTAAATTACATCAAGTATTTTGTGTTAAAGGCAGATGGCTGCTTAAAGCAAGGTGAAAGTAAAACAGAACGCTCCAATAGGAGCGTTCTGTTTTACTTTCACATTGCTTTAAGCAGCCACCTGCCCTAAATATCAACTAATTAACACAATTTAGTGGCCGTTATAGAGAGGTTTTACTGTAAATGGTTTAAAGAAATGAAAGAACAGTCAAGTTTGACATCAATAGCATGTAATATCTTTGCTATGCATATGACAATTGCTTTGCATTTTAACTATAAAATATATACAACCTCCTCCATACCCCTGCCCTTTCTTAATATTGCCCAAAAATTTCTACAATGATTAACCCCCGCAGAGCCAAAGCCTCGTAAAACACAACATTAAATTGTCTAGCCATCGAACTCCCTACGATACTAAAGAAAGCATTGCGAGCCATTTGTCTCAGCAAATATTTCCGATCTAAATGCTTCTAAATACAAAACGACCACCATTAACGAAACGATCGAAGACCAATTGACGCAAACATAGGAGCCGTATTAGTTTTTAAAATCCATCCTCGCCGATAAAAACCCATTTGCATATCGGCCGTGGCCAATTCGTCACGAATCGGTGCGAGGGGGATCAAAATAAAATAACGTGCCATTTCTGACTATTTTCGATAAAATTGGACCAAGTTTAAAACTATAGATAAGCATGCCATCCCATCACGGACAATAACAAGTTAATATCGAGTGAATCAAAGAATATGAGTTTCGAACGCCTTGGCATTAAAGGAGATCAAGACGGCACGAGGGGGATCATACACTGTGATGAAAATGGCTGTTTGCAAAGTCGAAACTCAATTAGACGCAATCCCCTACAAATTGCTCATACATAAATTTTCTCTTATCGCCATATATGCCCATCTTTTTAGGCATAAAGATTACTGGCCGTCACCTACCAATGCTGTGTTTGCAAATAGAGTTCAATAATAGCCCTTATTCCACTGTTTAAAATAATGTCTGCTCAAACTCCGAAATGGAGCAATTTTTATTTACTTCCTATTGGTTCAATATTTTGAGAATCTTCTGATCGAATGTCAAACAGCTTGGATCCGGATGAGACGCCGAGTTACTCGGCGTCTCATCCGGATCCAAGCTGTTTGCAATGTAACGTTCAGCAGGGTAAGGGATATAACCAACAGAATAGCTCTTTTGTGCGAAGCTATCTTTTTTCTCCTTCCTGAAAAGCGGCAAGTTGCTGGGGGGAAGATGACTGAGTTAGGAGAAGGGCGGATTACTTATTGTCGCAAGTAATAGCATATTGTTAAAAGGAAAAGGTGACAGGAAATAAACAGGTGGCGAAAAAAGAAAAGAGAGATAAAGAGAGTGAGTGAGTGTGTGTGAGAGAGAGAGAGAGAGGGAGAGAGAGAGAGAGAGAGAGAGAGAGAGAGGGGAATGGAAGGGAGGGAGAGAGAGAGATAGAGAGAGAGAGAAAGAGAGAGAGAGAGAGAGAGAGAGATACAATGACAGATATACCCAGATGAGAGGCACAGTCTCATCAGGATCCAAGCTGTTTGAATAGTTTCAATACGTTGAAGATACTATCTTCATATTATATTATATGGAAAGTAAATAATGCCTGCTAAAGGTCAAAGTTAAGCAGGAATATTTTACAGTATGTTAAAGATTATGACTGCAAAGGGCCTTTCCGTTTGGTCATCCGCTTATTAGTTATTTTTGACACACATGGACTTACGAACAGTGTACTCTTGAACTCTTTACTTTGTGAATATTCATGCAGAAACCCCACCCATTACGGATATTAATTAAATCAATTTATGCATAAAAACTATGAAATGAAATTCATATCCTTGGTAAACAGTAGAGAATCAGTATCCATGCTTATAAAGCTTTTAGTTGAGTCTGAGTTTGTTTCGTTCTCAAGCTTTTGATTGGTCAGATTTGAGAACGAGCTCAGACTCAACTGAATATTTTATAAGCATGGACCCAGATCTGTAACACGTAAGCTCACAGAACAGTCACGAACCTAAAGGAGCTGTCTGATCTGGGTATAAAAGGAGCTGTGTAATCTGGGTATAAAAGGAGCTGTCTGGTCTGAGTATAAAAGGAGCTGTCTGATCTGGGTCTACTCTTTTTACCCGCCCTGTCGTCGGCGTCCGAGTAAGCGTCGGCATCAGCGTTGGCATCGGTGTCGGGGTAGCTTTTTAGGTTACACTTTCATTATCTTGCAGAGTATTTACATATATATAAACACGGTGCATGTCTTTAGCTTTATTAGTACTCCTATGTTTCATTGATTACATGAACTATTGAATGATTTTAGCATTAGCCTTTTTGGACTCTACTTTGTTAGTACTGTTTCTACAATCAAAACATTTCGAAAACTAAGACATTTGTTCCTGTGGTGTTACTGTGGACCCCCGTGTGTCATTTCCTAATGTTCGTGTGTCATTTCTTAATTTTCTGTCCGATTTCTGTTCAATTTTATTTGTGTGCATATCTTGTATATCTACATGTATATACCTTAAATAGTCAAACGCACTTCCTCGAGTCCTTCTTTAGCAGGTGTGAACGGCTTTCCGTAACCAAAATAAACAAAACTGTTTTAACCTCTATTGCCAACCAGCCTTTAATTCATATAGAAAGTATCGTTCGTATATAGTATAATTTCATCCAAACGCGTTTTGTTTCTATAACCGTATATTTTATTCAATTTCATGAAGCGAGTTGCACCGGAATTTTAGTCGTTATATTTACTATTTCTACGCCTTTGCATACAGAGTAGACCCAGATCAAAGGCTCATGTAGGAGCCGTCAGATCAGGGTCTGCTCTGTTTGCTTATGGAATAATATAGATCTGATTCTATAAAGTTTGTTTTGGGCAAAAATGCCATGCGTTAGTATGTCATCTTAAAAATAAATATAGCTAATATTCATGATGTTATTATTTCTTTGATGAATATTTATAGAGTAAAGGGTTAAACCCTTTCCCTCATATAAACGTGTTTTCACGCATTTGCAAACATAGTAGACCCAGATCAGACGGCTCCTAGAGGAGCTCTGTTTGTTATAGAATTTGATAGATCTATTTCTTTAGTTTCTAAAATGACTACATGTACAATGTTACACCTTCCATATTTTATTATAACTATTTAGTATTATTCAGTAAGTATCAAAATTTGGAATAAACACAGAAATGGGAAAAGGTTAAAGCACTAACCGCATTATCCAGTGGCACCGATATCTCTGTCGAAGTTGTACCTACATGCGATGAACCACAGGAGCCATTTCGTGTGTCTAGATGGTCTAAAAGGCCGAAAAAAATTGATTGGGTTGGTTTAGTGCTATATTATATATAAGGGTTCCAACTACTGATTCGCAGATTTCCTGTTCTATATTTATATATTAGTCCAAATCTCAATACCTACCGAATAAAATATGGACATAAATAAGTACAATGAAATATGGTAGGTGGAACATTGTAACCATTTTAGAAACTATAAAGAAACATATCTATCAAATTCCATTAGCAAGAAGAGCAGCCCTGATCAGACTGCGCCTATAGGAACCGTCTGATCTGAGTCCACTCTGTTTGCAGATGCGTGAAAAGCCGTTGATAAGAAGGAGAGGCTTAAAATTCGATACAATTGGCGGGAGAATCAGTTGGTTCGGCTCGGGATCAAATCTCCAAACGTATACAGCTGCAAATTTCAAAACGTCTCGTCACAAAATGACAAGAACCGCTTGCGGCGCCAACGCTCGTCTCATTTGGTACTTGTCCAGCTAAATTAAAAAAAAAAATAAAACGATAAAGGGCCATAACTCAAAATTTTGAAATCAAGAGTTATTGTTTCTATGTAGGGGCATTCCCCTCAATGGGATCTACTAACCTATGAAGTTTCATGTTGATACCTCTTAAACTTTTCGAGTAATGAGCTACATTAAAGTTTTTGCACGCCGACGACGCCGACGACAACGACGACAACGACGACGACTACGACCCAATGCTCACAATAGCTAGACCTTTCTTCGAAACAGACGAGCTAATTAGATCTATGTGTGTTTTGAGTACAGATGTTTCCAAACATACATTTTTTCGACACGTCATAATTTCATAGCAGCTCCTTTAAAAGGTGGGACTATCTAATAAATACACAAGACAGCATATCCAAAGAACTATATTCTGATCTGACATAACCCTTTCCCTGTTCTATGTTGATTCAAAATTTCAATACCTATACTGAATATTCATGGAAAATAGTTATAATGAAGAGAAAGTAAATAAACAGATCTATTAAACTCCAGGAGCCGTCTGATCTGGGTCCACTCTGTTTGCAAATGCATGATACAGTAAACCCTCTCTATAACGACCACTAAATTGTATAAATTAGTTGGTATTTAGGGCAGGTGGCTGCTTAAAGCAAGGTGAAAATAAAACAGAACGCTCCCATGGGAGCGTTCTGTTTTAGTTTCACCTTGCTTTAAGCACCCACCTGTTTTTACCACAAAATACTTGATTTATTTAAGTGGTCGTTATAGAGAGGTTTTACTGTAATGCGTTTATATGAAGGAAAGGGTTATCATGCAGTGGGCGACCTGACGATCATAACATACAGCTTGGATTCAGAAGAGAGGCCGACTTAAAGGATCCAAGCCGAAATAGTTCGCAGTTCAACGTTCGAATAAGGAAATGGTTAGTATAATTTATAAATGTGCACTAGTGATATTCTGGACACTGAAGACCAAGATCATCGTGGATTCAAAGCTTACATATACACTCTTCGGGGCCATTTCGTAGTTCGCCATTCCAACAACAAAATAGTTCGCAGCTCGTCATTCGAATAACTAAATAGTTCGCAGTTCAACCTCCAAATAACGAAATGGTCAAAGTAAGTTATAACTGCGCAGTTATGATATTCTAGACACTATAGACCTAAAAGCACCAAAGCTTATATATACAATCTTAGGCCGTTTCGCAATTAGATATTCGAGTAACGATATAATTTGCAGTTCATCTTAAAAAAGCCCAAAATGGTCAGAATAATTTATAAATGCGCAATGATGATATTGTAGACACTGTTTGCCAAGATTGGGGTGGATCAAAGCTTTTATATAAAATCTGGAGCCATATCGCTGTTCGACATAACCCGAACTTCATGTCGTACATATGCCATTTTAAAAAATCAGCTAATAAATATTTATGATATCATTATTTCTGATATGAATATGTTAAGAGGGAATTGGCTATAATTATGATAAAACAGAAATCCGGCTAAACATGGAGACAAACGTATTTTCCATTTTCACTGTTCTTCATTTCGTTTTTGTTTCAAGAAAAAGTCACAGGGACAAACAATTTGGATCCTGATGAGACGCCGAGTTACTCGGCGTCTCATCTGGATCCAAACAGTTTGCATTGGTAATCATAAATGTGACATTTGCAGCGAAAGTTTTAAAATAATTGTTTTCCAATATCTAAACTGTTTGCAAAGGTCATTAAGAGTTCATCAAATAGACTGAAGTTACGTCAGTTTGGTACCCAATCCTAGTAATATGAATTCTAAACTACCGGTATTTCAAATGGTGCATGTCAGTATAAACACTGTTTGAAGCCACTGGGAAATTTTGTTTGAAGCGAGCTAACTAAGCAAATAGCCTGGCTAATCAACATAAAGAACGAAAGAAATGGTTTGGTATGAGCGAGCAAGCAAGTTTGATTTAAAGGCGCTGCGTGACAAAAGGTTCGGATGGCGTCAGTGTCGGAAAAGAGACAGTTTTACATAATCTCACTCGCTTCAACACAGGGAGGGATAAAAACAATATTCGGTCCTATCGTTAAGGTCTTTCATAGCGGAAGACAGTTTGAGAAATAAACCAAAATCCCCAAAACAACAAATCAACCTTACAAAATCGCCAAAATCGATGGAAGAATGCAAGAGTGTAGCAACTACATTATTTCAGATTCATATATAGTAGTACCTGTCCTAAGCGGAGTCTTAAAAAGCAGACATGCGATTGCTTAATGCAGGGCAAAAGTAATGCAGAAAGATCCTATAGGAACTTTCTGCATTACTTTCGATCTGCATTAAGCTACCACCTACCTAAAAGACCCATAATTAGACCTGTTTGTTGACCGCTTAACCCATTACCTCATAGGCTATGTTTAGATACATCGTCTTTGAATAAATCTACCGAAAAGGAGCATTAACTAGAGGAAAGGAAAATTTTGATTTTTTTTAGTTTGAAACCATTGTGATAAATAGAGCATTTGCTCCTATAGGAGCAAATGCTCTATCTATCACAATGGTTTCACAAAGTGACTTTTACAGAGTCGTCAAAAGTCGTCAACATGAGGGAAAAGGTTAAGGCACGTTCAAAATGAGGTTTTGTTTCCTTACATTGTCAACGTAGATTTTTCATTGATTGAAACACTTTCAGTATGTCAAACAGTTTAGATCATGATACAAATGTTAGTTATTCAGCGTCTCATCTGGATACAAACTGTTTGTAAACGTCATCAAGCGTTCGCTTAATAGATTTCTAGTTATGACAGTTTTACGCAAACCCTCCAGAGCTACAGATAAAAGTGCGTATTGAAATATTAAAATCGTAGAATGGTCTCTTCGAGACGATTCTAAGGAGTGGTCACAGTATAGGGTTTTGCGGAGAATTAAAGGAGATATTCTTGAAAATGTTTAAGTTTACGTATCTTATCTGGACCTCTGCGGCGTCGAAATGATACCATGGCAAGGTAGGAAGTGGCAATTTAGTAGAAAACATGCACACTGATTATAGAAGGATTTCTGTTTGTATTCTTTTATTATTTGTGCATGAAACTTTGACAACTTGTGTATCTGATATCACGATCCTTTGAGTAGAATAAAACAAGTGTAGAATCTGTTTTCGATAAAGTATGGTACTGTTATAATAAGCACCTGCTGTCTCTTATGACAGTTGTATCAGGGTCTATATGATGCTACCTCTATACTAACCCTTCGCTTGCTATTAGCGTCAATATACCTACCTGTAAATAGTGAAGACCCAGATGAGACAGCTCCTGCAGGAGCTGTCTCATCAGGGTCTGCACTATTTACAGGTTGATTGTGCAACCAGTGCACTCCACAGCAGTGATTGCACAGTCAAATACTTGTACACAGTGAAGATATATGTAATTATACAACAGGGCATGGGTAAAGAAGGAGAAATGTATTTTAAAATTCAGCAAGCGAAGGGTTAAATAACATTTCGAAAATTTTGCCCAACAGAACAACATTCTGAAACCTTTATAAGCAATTACAAATTATCGTCACCTTTAATTTTCGTAGTAAATACAGCGGAACCTCTCTAAAGCGACGACTTAATGAATATACAAGAATGTATTTAAAAACAGTTGGGTGCTTACTGCGGACGAACATAATATTAAAGTTCCTGCAGGAGTTGTCTGCATATCTTTCGTGTAACATTAAGCTTTCACCTGTCTCTGTGACCCAGCTTTAGACATCGTTTTGGTCGCGTAATTGCTTAACTCCTCCTTCATATAAACGTGTTTTCACGCATTTGCAAACAGAGTATACCCATGTCATACGGCTACTATAGGGGCCGTTTGATCAGGGTCAGCTCTGTTTGCTAATGGGATTTGATAGATCCGGTTTTTAGTTTCTAAAATGACTACAATGTTCCACCTTCCGTATATCATTATAACTACGTGCATTTTGTCCGTGAATATTCAGTAGGTATTGAAATTGGAAATAAACATAGAACAGGGAAATGGTTAAGATGGATGTTACTGTATATGTTCAATTTCTTCGAAACAAACACAAGCAGCGTGTCAAACAGCTTGGATCCTGATGAGACACATAGTTTAAAGTATTTGCAACTTTTAACACGAGCTCACCCCAAAGACTGTAGTTACGACAGATATGCGTTAAGTACTCGATTTGCTCACAATCATATTCTCATTTGTCATCCTCGAGTGCTCCCCGATTCGGATGAAGAACTTAATACAGAGTGACCTTTGCCTGTGTTATTTACATCAAGCAGAAGCGCTGCAAATATGGGAATATTTCATATGCATTGAATTGTTTAATGTTCATCTTGATAAAGGCGTTTCCGTAAACGATTCTTGATGACTTGATTGACATTGGAGAGTGGCGAAATTAACAAAACCGTTTTATGGCGTCTAGTTTATGCGCGTGTAAATAACGACTATAATTTATCAATCTTTCACAAGGAAATGCCTGAAAACTGACTGCTTCAAGAAAACTCCGATCGTCAATTCTGTTCCCTTTTGACAAGCCATGACACAGCTTTTGGCTGATTGAGGAATGGTCTCATCAAACGCTTGATATTCAGTAATGTTTGCATAAAGCCTTCAAGACACATCGTCTAGATGATTGAAAAATGATCTCATATATTATGGAAACGTTTCTTGATAACGTATGCTGATGAGACGAAAACTGGTTAACAAATGTATGGGGTTATTTTTGTATCATTGTACAGAGTAACAGATAATAGCGAATATCTAAATATTAAAATTGTGCTTTCTGCACCAAACTTTATGTTGTGACCACTCTTCTTTAGAATCGAATAGACGATTGTAAAGAGTGGTCACAGCATAGGGTTTGGTGCAGAAATAAATGAAACATTTTAATTTATGCATCTTATCTGGACCTGTTGTATTTCGATTTACATATATACACACAAAAATGTCCCAGACTAAAGCAAGTTCGAACAAATATTATCATAATTTTCTCTATGGATTGAGCAACATTGTCTGTTCTAGTTCATTTTGAATGTCATTATCTTTCTTGAAACCTATTTTTCAAAGTATACCATTCGACTCGGCGTCTCATCAGGATTCAAGATGTGTCTCAAAAGCGTGTTAAAATGTCTGACACTAACCTCGCTGTGAAAAAAGAATGTCTGCTCAGATTTTCCTCTGAACATTCTTTTTTCATATGATTCATGTGCTTATTTATTACTCATGTGCTGATACTATACCTAAATATTGAATGATTTGAATGTATAGATCTATTTGGAATTTGTTCGGAAACGCTTGTTACTTTTAACTTGAATATACACATTCTTTGAAACCTTTCAATTTTTTCCAAATGGAGCTAGTGATTCACGTTAGGGCTCAGCATCAGCGAAAACATTTACCCTCATCTTAATAAAATTCATATTCCTATTGTTGTATCTGTGCATCAATTTCGAGATACTCGGATCAAATCGCATTTGAAAGGGACATCTATTCAATAAATGTCTCAAGTACGGTTTATTCCCGTACATCAGAACGTCACAATGAGCTCATCCCCGCGAATTATGACTGGTGTCAGAAGTGGGATCAAATGAATTGTGGTCGTTTTAGAGGATTCATAGCAACTGACGTACTCGATAGATTTATAAATGAAACGACTTATTGCACATTACGAGATTTAATATGTATTCTCTTTGTGAAATGAAATTCCGTATCAGCAATCGAATATCTGACTACGAATATATGGCTATAATAATTACATCTGACTCCACGCTACGGGGCAAACATTGGACCGTTAAGGATGTATTGTGTATTCGAATTAATAAAAGCCAAATTGTAACCAATTCATCGAAGTGCAATGCCTCGTAAAGAAGCAATCTCGCCAATTTCTTAGACGTTCGCCCCTCGCTGCCTAATTGAAAGCCATTGAAAGATGATATAAATTCTGCGTTATGACCTATGAAATGTCTAATGAATTTATTCCTAAAAGAGTACTCTATTGGAAAAAACGAGCAAAATGAACAGAATGTTCTCAGTGTTCCCACTGAACGTGTTCGATTAGCAATTCGTTGAAATGTTGCTCGCATAAAGAACGTTGTTTTATTCACTTCATTGCTTGTCGAAATGACTGGAAAATGATTTCTGACGTTTATTTAACCCCAGAGGTTTTTAATCAATCGCCGACTCGGTTAGATTAAATCATTCGGAACAAAGTGCTTGCTACTACTCCAAGAACATTTCCGTAACATGCTTAATGGAAATTGATGGTAATAAAAGGCTAGGACACGAAATGAATGCCCAAATAAAAATTATTTAGCACGTACAGGTCTTCAGTTTTAGACCCTAATTTTCATAAGTATGTCCACGGTGTATGAAAAACTGAGTGAAATGTGTGAATGTCTGGAATGTATATCACGAGGATTGTCTTATAAACACTCATTAGACAACTTAGTGTTATATCCATATATTAACCCATTCACTTATAGGCTATTTTTTAGACCCAACCTCTTTGAATAAATCTACCGAAAAGGAACATTTACTAGAGAAGTGGAAAAATAGATGTGTGTAGTTTTTAAACGATTGTGATAAATAGAGCAAATGTTCTATAAGGGTTGATATAGATGTACAATAATAACACTCTAACGTGAACTCCAAAAAGAGGTATATTTTAGGTCGTAGTGACAGGAGGTAGCTTAACTCATTTGCTACCACAGGATTCTTCCATGCTTATGTACTGGATTAGTACATTTTTTATCTAAGGGGCGCCTGGCCTAAATTTTCAATTTCGTTTTGTTTTATATTGAAATTCCTATCAGCAAATAGTGTAGACTCTGATCAGACGCCGCAATTTGCGGCCTCTGATCAGAGTATATACTGTTTGCATATGTCCCATATATGGGATCGTGGGAGCAAATGGGTTAATGCAGAATCAAAGTTATGCAGAGAGCTCTGGTAGGATCTTTCTGCCTCACTTTCGTCTTGCATTAAGCAGCCACCTGCTTTTGAAGTGATATTCTCTACAATAAATACATATTTTCAATAAAATAATAAAAAAGTGTGTTGGTTATGTTCTGTTATTCTTTTGAAGATCGTCAATTTGAACTGATATCGAAAAGTACTCATGTTAGATAAAAAATAAACGTAGATGTTTGTAATCTTTATCGTATAACAAACTATTATGGGTCTATTTCGAACAACCCAAAGAAAAACTAATACGTCGGTGAATAACATCGAGGAATTTTATAACAAACACATTGAAGTTAAATCTTCTTTAGCGTTTATGCGATATGTTTTCCTGCACCATACTTTTTCAGCATATAAACAAATGACCCAAATTATGTACTATTTAGTCATTTTAAAATGTAAGACTCACTTTAAAGACACTTATGTTTATTTAGTGAATGGTCCCTATCGAGGGATTCTGGTATACTTATTTACACACACAGTTGAACCTCATTGTCTCGAACTTCAAGGGACCATACAAATTAGCTCGAGATAACAGAAACCATCCGATTTCTAAGCTGAACAATATCTCATGTTCATAGCTTAATGCAGGTCTAAAGTAATACTGAAAGTTGTTGTATGAGCTTTCAACATTACTTTCGACCTGATTAAGCTATCGCACATATTTCTAGATATGCGTAGTGATACATTTTAGAACAATTATGTAGAACTTTCACTTCCAGGTATCCCGAAGTTCGAGTTATCCAAGTTCAAGATAAGTTCCATTGTACATTACGCTATTCTGAATAACATTGAAGGCATTGAAACAACAAGATCTATAGTGGTTTGAAACCCTAAAAAGTGGACGAATTTCAATATCAAAATATCGTTGAAAGCATGAAAAATACTTGCTACTTGCCAAATAATTTTCGTCTACTAAGCAAGGCTATCTACTACTTTAGTTACTCGGCGTTTCTTGTGGATCCAAACTATTTGCAAATTCGCGCATAAAAGCAAGCAGTGCGAGTCGCTTTTTGGTGACTTCAGCGGTATAAGAGTATTAAAAGATCACTCCTTAAATCTATAAATACGCCTTTGCAAACAAAGTAGACCCAGATCAGACGCATCCTATATGAGCCGTCTGATCAGGGGCTCCTATGTTTACTTATATGATATAGATATTATTATACGGTGTCTGCCATGGGTAAAATTTCTTGTGCAACGTGCTACTATTATTATTAACTAATATTCATGTTATCATTTCTTTCGTCCATGGAAATTCATGGAGTAAAGTGTTAAGTAAATACAGTAAAAACCTTCTAATGCGAACACTAAAATGAGGTATAATATTGGGTCTTAGAGGCAGGTGGTAGCTTAACCCTTTCCCACATATTGACGACTCTATAAAAGTCACTTTGTGAAACCATTGTGATAAATAGAGCATTTGCTCCTATAGGAGCAAATGCTCTATTTATCACAATGGTTTCAAACTACAAAATTCTAAACATTTTCCTTTTCTCTAGTTCATGCTCCTTTTCGGCAGAATTATTCAAAGAGGTAGGATCTAAAAATAACCTATGAGGTAATGGGCTAATGCATTAGTTTTGTCCTGCATTAAGCAACCACCTGCTTATAACGACACCCATGTTTATTCATTAAGCGGTCGCATTAGAGGAGTTCCACTGTACAAAAATGCACTGAACTGTAATTTTCTTAACCACACCCCTTATGAATATTTATAAAAGGTATTATTACATCATGAATTCCTAGAAAATGGATTTTTAGAATTATATAAACAGTTGAAATTCGATATCTCGAACTCGGATAACACGAACTTCGGATAACTCGAACTAAAAGTTCGGTCCTTCCTAAACTTATAATACAAAATTACTCTTAATGTATTACTACGCATAATCTAGAAACACACGTGACAGCTTGATGACACTGGAGCTTTCAGCATTACTTTAGACCTGCATTAAGCTGTGACGTTGAGAAATAGTCCAGATTAGAAATCAGATAACTAGAACTTTTGTTATTTAGAACTATCTAGAAAGTAATGCAGAAAGCTCCTCCTGCATTAAGCTACCACCTGCATCTTGCAGCCAGAATTATACCTCTTTTAGGTGGTCGCATTAGCGGGGTTTTACTGTACATGTTTTAGCGAAACATGATGTTTCTTCATACGCTGTAATATGAAATGTTTTTTATGCATACTTATCTCTTTAAAGTGCCGTGAATATTTAACCGCCAAACAATATTTACATGGCCCTTAAGTTTAACTCTTTAATCGATGAATATTCATATAAGACATAATGAGATCATATACATGTATATTATTTGGATTAATTTTCTATGATAGTAGTTAGGCATAATGGAGTTTTGTCCATGGCAGAACCTATAGAAACTGTATAAAGTGTAGAACCATATCTGTATTATATTATAAGAACAGGAGCCGTCTGATCTGGGTCTATTCTGTTTTCAAAAGCGTAGAAAAGTATTTATGGAGTAACGGGTTAAGGAGCCGTCAGATCAGGATCAGTCCTGTTTGCTTAAGAAATAACAAACATGTCATTCTACAGTTTCTACTATGGCCTAACATTCCTGCATTCACAGACCATGATTCAAATTTCTTTAATTGAAAATCGTGATATCATTAGTCCTCACATAAATATTCATGGAGTCAAGGATCAAGTCTCATATTTTCCCAAGTACCGTTAGATACAATGTTTATAACAGATAGGATTTGATTTAATGGGTATTGGCGACTTTTGGCATGTATACTCTAAACATTACACATCATTATCGACATCTTCCGAGTGTTTGTCCGAGTGTTTGTCCGTTTAACGGGCGATTGTCCGTCCCCTAGATAAGACAGAGACTGGGGCGGATAGCCAGGCTCCTCACCGTCCTGAGAAATCTTCATCTTGTCTCATGACCTGGACGTTGACCACAAGTCTCCAATGTTAGGACACTACTGTATTATTTGTATGTAAACCCCATTTACAGTAAAACTTGTGTGTGTCGACCGACCCTTACAAGCATGTCTAATTCTAGGTTTTTAAGACAGATGGTAGCTTAATGCAGGAGCCTTCTGCATATGCATTAAGTTGGCCTTGCATTAACCGACCACGTGCTCTTATCGACCTCCATGTTTATTTAGTATATGGTTGCTATAAGCAGGTTCTACTTTATGAGAAGATCTTCTCTAGATAAATACGATAAAACAGATACAGAGGTCCAGATAAGGAAATTAAACCGTTTTCAAGAATAGCTCCTTTATTTCTCCACCAGACCCTATACTGTGATCACGCTTTAGAATCGTCTCGAAGAATTTTGGTCACAGTATAGGGTTTGGTGTAGAAATGACGATTTTAGTATTTATGTCATCGCTTTATATGTAGCTCTGTGACATTTAGAACGAATGTAAGATTCAATTTGATGCGTTTATACAAAACGATTACTACTGTCATCCAACTTGAAGACTTGATTTAGCATACAGAATATTGCAAGATCGGATATCTTCTAAACAAGTTCATTTGACGCATGGGTTTATTTTAGTGTACACATATGTATGCCCCTCTTTTAGCACTCTAACCATGTACGCTCCTCTCTAAATCGTGCCCTACTTTAAAACAGTTTCCCACTTTAAAACTGTGCCCCACTTTAAAACAGTGCCCCACTCTAAAACAGTATCCCACTTTAAAACAGTGCCCCACTTTAAAACTGTGCCCTACTTTAAAACAGTTTCCCACTTTAAAACTGTGCCCCACTTTAAAACAGTGCCCCACTTTAAAACAGTATCCCACTTTAAAACAGTGCCCCACTTTAAAACTGTGCCCACTTTAAAACAGTATCCCACTATAAAACAGTGTCCCACTTTAAAACAGTATCCCACTTTAAAACTGTGCCCCACTTTAAAACAGTATCCCACTTTAAAACAGTGCCCCACTTTAAAACTGTGCCCACTTTAAAACAGTATCCCACTATAAAACAGTGTCCCACTTTAAAACAGTATCCCACTTTAAAACTGTGCCCCACTTTAAAACAGTGCCCCACTTTAAAACAGTGCCCCACTATAAAAGTCGTATTTGGTGCAATGTTGACTTCTTCCGATTCGATAAAACTTTTGGGAGAAACTGCTGTCCAAGTATCAAACAGCCTGGATCCTGATGAGACGCCGTGTTACTATGCGTCGCATCTGTATCCAAGGTTTTTGTAAATGTGAGCCAGATCGCAAAGGACTAAGATGTCCCTCGCCCTTTGAAAAGAAGTCTAACAGCAAGCTAGGCGTCAATGTTAACCATTCTCATGCTGAATTTTAAAATATATTTCTCCTTCTTTACCAATGTCCTGTTGTATAATTACATATATCTTCACTGTGTACAAGTATTTCGCTGTGCAATCACTGCTGTGGGGTGCACTGGTTGTACAGTCAATTAGTAAATAGTGCAGACCCTGATGAGACAGCTCCTGCAGAAGCTGTCTCATCTGGGTCTTCACTATTTATGTCTCCCCCAATATTTATATGGGGGAGACATATTGTTTTCGTGAGAGTTGTCTGTCTGTCTGTCTGTCCGTCCGTCCGTCCGTCTGTCCGTCACACTTTTTGTCCGGACGATAATTTCAATATGCCTGATGCCAGTTGATCATGACAAGAGAAAGTGTCATACACAAGGTCCAGAACTCTGGCTTCACTAATAATGGAGTTATTGCCCTTGTAAAAAATATTCACATTTTTTTGTCCGGACGATAACTCCTATATGGTTCATGCCATTGGATTGAAACTTCATATATGGACAGATCATGACAAGAGGAAGTGTCATACACAAGGTCCATAACTCTGGCTTCACTAATAATGGAGTTATTGCCCTTGTAATGTTTTTCACAATTTTTTGTCCGGGCGATAACTCCTATATGGCTCATGCCATTGGATTGAAACGTCATACATGGAAAGATCATGATAAGAGAAAGTGTCATGCTTAAGGTCCATAACTCTTGTTTCACTAATATTGGAGTTATTGCCCTTTGTAAAAAAATCCCATTTTTTTTGTCAGGATGATAACTCCTACAATGTATATGGCACATGCCATTGGAGTGAAATATCATACATGGAAAGATCATGATAAGAGAAAGTGTCATGCATAAGGTCCTTAACTCTGGCTTCAATAAACTGAGAGTTATTGCCCCTTGTACATTTGTTTAATGCTTTCTTGTCCGGATGATAACTCCTACATGGCACTTGCCATTGTATTGAAACTTCATACATGGAAAGAGCATGATGAGAGAAAGTGTCATGAACAAGGGCCATAACTCTGGCTTCAATACTTTTGGAGTTATTGCCCATTGTACCATTTTTGTCCGACCAATAACTCCTGTTCGACTGATGCTATTGGAATGACATTTCATTTATGGAAAGAGCATGATGAAAGTAAGTCATGCACAAGGGCCATAACTCTGGTGTCAATATTGTTTTTAGTTTTTTAGCTGTTATCATTTTCTTCTTGAAAAATGTGGTGTTGAAAGCGCATGAGGGAAAGTATCAATCATCAAGTCCATAACATTTTTAGTGATTTCCCTTTACATATTGTTTTTATTAGAGGGGAGACATCCGTTTTTGTGACAAACACCTCTAGATACAGGTAGGTATGTTGACGTGAATAGCAAGCGAAGGGTTAACACCAGGAGTGTAGGTTGGTTGTTTGGTGAATTTGATTTTACCGTTACGGGTTTCGATATGCTTTCGATATATTTCGATATGCAGCTCATTGCACATCTCCGTGGTATGTACAGATGAACCCCTCTAAAACGACTACTTGATGAACAGATCTTTAGGAAATTTCTGCATAATTTTCGTCCTGTATTAAGCTACCACCTGTCGGCACGACACAGTGTAAGGCCCCTGTCTGGTGGTCGCATAAGTGATGGTTTTACTATATATGAAACAATTAGTACTGAAGAAATAGCCGGGAAGACCAACCGGCCTACCATGAGTCAACTTGAAGACTCCAAAAAGAGTTCTTACACTGTGTCGTGCTGGCAGAAGGTAGCTTAATACAGGACAGAAAATATGCAGAAAACTCACAAGTATCTGTCTTGAATTCATCTTTGGGGTAAAAGGTAATGTGACTGTTTTAAACAAAATCTCATTAGCACTGACATAGTACTGTTATTTTTGGACTATTTTATGAAGCATTTCCACCTCCAACTACATTTCGTTAAACACATTGAAATTTTATACTATATACCATTTTTACAGGCTTATTATAGACACGTTGCCTTTTACCCTTTCCACGCATTTACGAACAGAGTAGCCCCAAATAAGACGGCTCCTATAGGAGCCATGTGACCTGGGTCTGCTCTGTTTGCTAATGGAATTTGACGGAGCTGTTTCTTTACTCTAAAATGGCCATAATATTCCCTTTCCATATTTCATTTTTTGTCCATGAGTATCCAGTAAGTATTGAACAGGGAAATGTTTAACCCTTCGCTTGTTGAATTTTAAAACACATTTCTCCTTCTTTACCTATGCCCTGTGGTATAATTACATATATCTTCACTGTGTACAAGCATTTCGCTGTGCAATCACTGCTGTGGAGTGCACTGATTGCATAATCAATTTGTAAATAGTGCAGACCCTGATGAGACAGCTCCTGCAGGAAACAGGCGGTTAGTCAATGCAGGGCAACAATTGTGACATACATTAGCAACCACCTGCCTTACAGACCCATAATTAGACTTCTTTTGATGGCCGTTTAAGACAGGATTCATATTAAAGGCAGGGCAACATTTCGCCGCCAAACTCTAAGTTGTGACCACTCTTTAGAATCGCATGGATAAATAAAGAAGTTATTCCTGAAAGTGTTTTAATTTACGCATCTTATCGGGACCTCTGTAAAGGGCCTCTTCTGTTTGCTTATAGAATATCATATACATGTATCTCACATTGTGTTATTTGACATAGTTGTGTATTCACCTGTTTTATAAAATAATATCAAATAATAACAACAGCTATATAATGTTTATAATGGATGGAGTCTACAGTACATATTCTTGAAGTATAAGGTTAACCCTTTCCCTGTTCTATGTTTATTCCATATGTCAATGCCTACTGAATATTCATGGACAAAATATATAGTTAAAATTAAATATTGAATGTGGAACATTGTAGCCATTTCAGAAAGTAAAGAAACATATATTTCAAATTCACCTAGCAAACAGAGCAGACCCTGATCAGACAGCTCCTATAGGAGCCGTCTGATCTGGCTCTACTCTGTTTGCAGATGTGTGAAAAAACGTTTATAGGATGAGGTAAAGGGTTAAATGACCACTCCTTTTTAGCTCCACTTTTCAAAAAGTGGAACTATTGTCATGACCCTCTCGTCGGCGTCGGCGTTGGCTTCGGCGTAGGTTAACCTTTTTGTTAAGGTCCTTTTCTCAGAAACCATCAAAGATATTTGGATCATATTTGGTATGTATGTTTACTATCACAAGGGGAACACATTTCACAAGAGTAGGTAACCCTGAAATTAATTTTGCCATTGTTATGTCCCTTTTTCGACTTAGAATTGTCATTGTTGGTTAAGTTTTATGTTCAGATTCCATGTCTCAGAAACTGTCAAAAGATATTTGGTTCATCTTTGGTATACATATCAACTATCACAAGGGGAACCCATTTCACAAGGGTAGGTAACCCTAAAATTAATTTTGCCATAGTTATGCCCCTTTTTCGACTTAGAATTTTCATTGTTGGTTAAGTTTTATGTTCAGGTCCATGTCTCAGAAACTGTCGAAGATATTTGGTTCATCTTTGGTATACATATTAACTATTACAAGGGGGACCCATTTCACAAGGGTAAGTAACCCTAAAATTAATTTTGCTGTTGTTATCTCCCCCTTTCTTCTCTCCCCTAGACTTTCACTACACTATCCAGCACCAAAGAAAGTGGAGCGCGCTGTCTGCGGACAGCTCTTGTTAAAAATTGAATTTCCAACTTTTTTTTACATGTGTTACTAAATCAGTGCTCCAACTGATTCTGCTTTTATTCCATTACTTCTTGTCGAAAATAAACTTGCTACAGATTAATAATAAAGTTAATGCATGATTTTGATCTGGAATATCATTTTTACAATCATGTGCAGCAGGCAGCTTAATGCTTAATTATATAGTAGTTTTCTACATTACATTCGTCCTGCATTAATCAACCACCTTCTTTCATTGGAATAAACATTGAACAGAGAAATATTTAAGTGTTAAAACCACAATAACTACTTGGCCACAGAGACTTCTGCCAGGATGTACCTTATCCCTTTCCCTGATAAATATTCATATAGGAAATAATGACGTCATGAATATTAAAAATATTATTTTTTATAATGGCATATAAGCAAAGGACATTTTGGCTCAGGCAGAAGCTGTAGAAACAGACGTATATTATACACCATATGCAAACAGAGCAGACCCTGATCAGACGGCTCCTATAGGAGCCGTCTTATCTGGGTCTATTCTGTTTGCAGATGCGTAAAAATGCTCTTACAAAAGAGAAAGGGTTGTCTATGGATGCGCACACTTTAATTGTCGTAATGTCATAATGTTTAATGTTAATGTTAAATGGTTTTAAAGGGATTCTATTGTACACGTGGACATGATGTGTTTGCTTGGTGCTCATCGAACAAGAGTCTTATTTGATTTTAGCTTACTCTGTCAAACATCTAGCAATATGACTTTATACGGTTATTGATGTGCTTTATTATTTCGCTGGTGAAATTTTATCATTTATTTACTTTTGTATGATATCGACTGCAGGCTTAAATGATGAAGATAATTCTACCTACGATTGTCAATATAAAAATTTTAGTCTTTATCTATCATGTTTTATATATATATTCTTTTTCGTTTTACTTTGTACATGAATTATTATTATTTATATTTTCTTCTACACTTTGGTAAAAAGTAAAATAGTTTCTAATGATTCCATGAGTTTTCCCAATTTCGAGTAGTGTTGTGTTTAACTGATGTTTTATGCACCCGTTGGGACGTATTATGGATTGACGCTGTCTGTCTGTCCGTCTGTCCGTCTGTCCGTTCGTCTGCCTGAAACATCTCTAGCTCAAGTTATGTTTGGTGGATCCTTATCAAATTTAACCACACTGTTTATCTAGACATGCTGTAGAAGCATATTCAGCCCCGTTACGTATATCCAAGGTCAAGATCGCACAATTGGACTTAGAATTTGCGTTTAGCATTTGGGTAAAGCAAATATGTTAACCTTAATTTATGTGGAATACATTTTTGTAGGTCCACTTATTACATAACCCTTTGAGATAAAGCTTTGAAACTTAGTACTCTTGTTCATCATCACAAGCTTCATCTGTAAGCAAGACTACATAACTCTGTCAAGCACTTTGACAGAATTATGATCCCTTTTAATTTAGAATTTTTGGTTAAGGTTTTTATTAAATTCCACTTATTTACATAACCCTTTGAGATAAAGCTTTGAAACTTGGAGCACTTGATCAACATCACAAGCTTCATCTGTTTTCAAAAACAGGACGTATTATGGAATGGCGCTGTCTGACCGTCTGTCTGTCTGTAACATCTCTTAACTCAAATTCTGCTTGATGGGTCCTTCTAAAATTACACCACAATGTTTATCTGGATATGCCACGGTAGCGTTGGTGTGTCCCAGTATGTATATCCAAGGTCAAGGTCGTACAATTGGACTTAGAATTTGTGTTTAGCATTTGCATTTATTGTGCCCACTGGCACTCTTGTTAGTTAATACGAGACTATAAAAGTAACATCACGGAATTAGGATCCATACATTTTTGACTGATTTGCATGTTTTTCCTGATGTTCTCTCTAATGTAGACATACCGTTCTGTTGAACAAGTTACCAAAATAATGCAGGGTGATTGTTAACCCATTGTATACTGAAGTATAATATATGACTCCTCCCTCTATGAATATTTATGAATCAAACCAGCAAAACAACACTTTCCATTGTAGAATATGGGTTTTGTGGCAAACAGTGCAGACCCGAACAGAGGGCCTCTGATCTTCTGGATATACACTCTCTGCAAATGACTGATCCATTTCTTTCTAGGAGAGCTTTCTGTATTATTGTCACCCTGCATGAAGCTGCCACCTGTTTCCAAGACCGATATTTATACTAAATTGAACGTCCGGTTTAGAGTGTTTTTATTGTAGTAGCACACATTTGACTGCTAACTGGTCCATGCGTATACTTTCCGTGATCCATACATAGGAGCAAGTATTTTACCGTTAACTGGTACGTAGAGCTACAAACCTGGACGTTTCGTGCTACATATACATGATATAGGAGCAAGCAAACGTTTAACTATTAATTGGTACATTGAGCTGCAGGCGTAGATATTCCATGCTCCGTGTAGGAGCAAGCAGTTCGGAATTCAGTAAACCCCTCCAAAGGTCTTACGTCTTGAAGGTAGCTGAATTCAGGACGACCGACAGTTATGCAAAAAGCTCCTGTATGAACATAACTGCCTCACTGTTGTCCTGTATTAACTCTTTCCACCATAGGCTATTTTAGACCCAGCCTCTTTGAATCTACCCAAAAGGAGCAGTTACTAGAGAAAAGTAAAATTTTAGAATTTTGTAGTTTGAAACCAGTGTGATAAATAGAGCAAATGCTCTATTTGTCACAATGGTTTCAAGAAGTGGCTATTACAGAGGCGTAGAAGGGCGTGTTTATGGAGGAAAGGGTTAAGCAATCGCCTGCTTTAACCCTTTTTATAACATAACACGTGGCTTCAGCGTGACGTAACACTATCATTTATTTTTTGATAATCATGGGCATATAATCACTAGTGAATAACATTCGAACGACCGAATGACATTCGAACGATTCATACGCGCTGTCAAAACAAACAAACTGGCGGACGGTGGTCGACCTACCTGTCCACGATTGAGTCACGATAGATGGCAAATGATTGTTGGCACTTGCGCCTTAATTTCGATAAAATAATACAAATTGTAATCGCTGTCAGGAATCATATACAAAATGTATGCCAAAAAAGACCTACCAGCTACTCTGACCCATACAATCAATTCTACATTTAAATTAAAATGCCTCCTCAACTTTGCATTTTCTTCACCGCATGTCCTTTTGTTTATGCAGATTTCTACTCATACAAATATCTCATCAATCAACAACAATAGTCATCTGAATCCAGCACAGCACAAACATATTTCAAATATGCTATACTCACTAACTCAGCTGATCGCGAAAATCTTCCTCCTGTTCCAACACATTTTATGCAGCAGTTCGTACTGAATCTTTTGTCCATTTCAAACATTTTCACTGAACTTGAATCGAGATTTTTTTTCTCGGTGGAAATGTCCATGTCCATGTGTATACATACAACACTAATGAAGGGCTTAATATACCAAAACGAAGGCGAATTTCGAATCCCATTGACAGTGAGTGTCGGACGTGTTGGCGACTGTATGTAGGTCTTCATGTAAATGGCGCGCTTTACATAGACACATGTTGTGTACAATGACGTCATAATGTGACGTGTTTGTAACTATGTATGTCAAAACTGTAACTCAAAAATTATTTTGACGTGTTTCTGTATGTTTTTGTATCATAAACTATCACAGTTAAATTGAATACCAGAGAGGTCTGAATTAGATCCTGGTTGATATGACAGTAAGTAAAAAATAAAGTTGGAAAATTTGGACCTACTTTGTCCCAGTTACCTAGCGAACCTAATAACACCTTTCATTCATCATTTCTATATGTAAGGAGAATTTATAACAATCCACGTTACTGCTGAAATATTGGCTGCAAATAACATTTGTGTGTGTTATGTTATAAATAGGATCTTGCATTCGTGTTCATGATTATTGGATTTATTAAATTCGTCTTTTTAAAACGATAAAAAACTCGCTAAAGCTCGTTTTTTATCGTTTTAAATAGACTCATTTAATAAATCCAATAATCAAGAACACTCATGTAAGATCCTCTATCCCTCACATAAACGCATTTTTCACGCATTTTCAAACAGGAGTCGTCTGATCAGGGTCTGCTCTGTTTGCTAATGGAATTTGAAATATGTTTCTTTGCTTTCTAAAATGGCTACAATTTTCCACCTTCCATATTTCATTATAACTATTTTGTCATTGAATATTCAGTAGGTATTGAAATTTTGAATAAATATAGAACAGGGAAAGGGTTAATTCAGGACAACAGTTTTGCAAAAAGCTCCTGTAGGAAAATATCTGCCTCACTTTCGTCCTGCATTAAACAATCGCCTGATTTAAAAGTCGTCTATGTTTATTCATATAGTGTTCGTTTAAGATGGGCTATATTGTATATTAACCCTTCGCTTGCTATTCACGTCAATATACCTACCTGTAAATAGTGAAGACCCATATGAGACAGCTCCTGCAGGAGCTGTCTCATCAGGGTCTGCACTATTTACAAGTTGATTGTGCAACCAGTGCACTCCACAGCAGTGACTGCACAGCGAAATACTTGTACACAGTGAAGATATATGTAATTATACCACAGGGCATGGGTAAAGAAGGAGAAATGTATTTTAAAATTCAGCAAGAGAACGGTTTACTAATACAAAACAGAGCTACAGCCAGGACACGCAGCGATGCGAACGGAATCATGCACCCACATACGGAGACATTTGGTGATTTCTAGTGCCCGCCTTTGGATGCACCGATATCTCCTGTAAGACAGCCTTAAGTAAACAAATTAATTCTTCATACGTTCTGACTTAATTAAGTCTTCTTCATGAAATATGACTTGTAGGTAAAAGTCTATGTTGTCTGATAAATCTGTACAATTTGCGCAGTTATGACACTTCGAGGAAATATAAAATATATCTATCAGATTGACCTTTGGGTCACTTTATCATATCAGACATATCCATATATTCTGATAGTAATATTTAACCTTTTGCGCAAAATGGGAACATTTGCGATACTCTTTGCAGACACTTTGGATCCAGATCAGACGCCAAGAAAACGCAGCGTCACACTAGCATTCAAACCGTTTGACAAATGACACTTTTCTGAAATGCAACGAAAAAAGAGTATTGTAAGAAATAAAATAGACGGCATTTTTTCTTACGGACAGCTATTGCTTAGCGTTGGAAAGCATACATACTGATCGGACGCTATTTGAATAAGTTGTCTTGATTGAGTTGCACGGTTCATTGATAGATCGGGGTTCATGCTTGCCTCTGCGTATATCATCGCCATCAGCGTTGTGACCTAGCCGCTCTCCTGTCAGGCCTCTTATCCCCGGCCGTGTTGACGATCTGACATGCTTGTATGTACCTAAGTTTGCTCAGACAGCAGCGAGCTATTTATCAAACATTGAATTAGTGGCATTAGTATGTTTGAGGTGAAGTAGAGATTTCGCTCAAAACACCCGTAAACCTTGTTACGTGACTGAAACACAATCCTTATTCACAATTTGCGGCTGGATTTGACTCTGATCAAAAGCTGTACAATTTGGATTCTGATCTTGCTCCAGTTTGTCTGGCGCATATACTACTGTTTTCTACAGACTTGCTTTTGAATCAATTTCAGAAATCTGGCGGAATGAAGTATCTTTAAGCAGACAATGTTTGCCATTGCCATAAAGGTGCTACTGTAAAACCTCTCTATAATGGACATACAACAGTAATTCGTGTTTTCTAAGACAATGTGTAGCTTAGTGCAGGACAGAAGTAATGCAGAAAACTCCTGTAGCAGCTTAGTTTTGTCTTACATTCAGTATTATGTTTTTTATAATCGCTTTTAACCCATTACCTCATAGGCTATTTTTAGATACAACCTCTTTGAATGAATCTACCGAAAAGGAGCATTAACTAGAGAAAAAGAAAATTTTAGAATTTTGTAATTTGAAACCATTGTGATAAAAAGAGCATTTGCTCCTATAGGAGCAAATGCTCTATTTATCACAATGGTTTCACAAAGTGACTTTTACAGAGTCATCAAAAGTCGTCAATAAAAGGGAAAGGGTTAAAGTTCTCGCTTTAGTGCCGTTCAACTGTATGCCTGAAAGATTACCTAGGAGAAGGAGTCATGGGTCCATTAACATTAAGAACTATTCCCACTTCATCATTGTATTTACTGAATCCATACAGCTCGTCATTTTTTGGACAACAGAGCATCATAAGATGGCGGATGTGGCAGACTTGATATGTTTACAAGAGCTTGAGGCGTCTGATGTTTGAGCTGCGCGAGGTGAGCTTCCGCGAGGCTATTATTGTGGATGTTTATATATTGTGCACGTGATTTATACAACATCATTTTAGCATCATTACAAACCCGTATATCTTCGTAGTACCAGACAGATAGCCGGTGTCAGTAATCTATACTGCAAATAATTTTGACATCTTTTTTAATGAAATATGGGCGAAAATGCTTCAACGAATATATACTTATATGCTATCTCACGTATAAGTATAGAATGCGCGGAGATCCCAGAAGGGAGAATACTTGCTGATTGTGGTCATTATTTTGATGTGTATGGTTGTGAATTTTTATGAATTTACTTAACCTTTTATTCCATATATACACATGTATATGCTGTTTCAAACAGTGTAGACCCGGACCAGACAGTTCCTACAATATTTGTCTGACCAGGGTCTGCTCTGTTTGTTTATGAAATAATACAGATTTGAGTTTACATTTCTGCCATGATAAAATATTCCCTAGTTCATTATACCATTATGAGAAAATAGATAACTGATATTAATGTAGTAATCATTTCTAATATTCACCAGGTAATGAGAGAGAATGACAAAAAAGGAATGGAGAGAATAGAGTCAATCAGATCAGTATCTAGAGGCTCTGTTTAAGTCCTAACATGAGAAAAGAAACACCCTGGATTTGCAAACGGTGTAGATCCTGTCCCGTCGTCGCAAAGAACGCAGCGTCTGATAAGGATCTGATATGTTGGATGCTCGTCATCATAATCCGTAGCATAATCGAATATGGCAAACAGCAGAGACCCTGTCCAGCACTCGTATGCCAAATAAAGCAACGTTATATAGTAAAGTCTCTCTAACAAAATACGATCACTAAAACATTCTGGATTTTGATACTGGTGGTAGCTAAATGCAGGAGCTTTCTGCATAACTTGTGCACCGTATTAAGCAACCGCCTGCTTTTAAGACTCCTATGATAACACTTTATGTAATAATTTTATCAATGTTCTACAGATGGCCAGAGGATGGACTGTTGGCAAAATGCCAGAACCCTCCATCCAGTAGTGCCTAGTGTTTCTTATTCCATCTATTTATTAATGTAATAAATAGATCTAGCGACATCATGAATATATGTTAGCGGAATTCTTATAGTGGTATATAAATACGGGCTCGTTTGGCAATGGCAGACACTGTAGAATTCGATTTACAGTAAAACCCCTATAATGCGACCACTTAATGAATAAATATGGGTGTCGTTATAAGCAGGTGGTTGCTTAATGCATTAAGCCTGCATTAAGCTACCACCTGTCTCTACCACCCAGAATTATACCTCTTTTAGGTGGTCGCATTAGAGGGGTTTTACTGTAGTTATTTCTATAAGCAAACGGGGCAGATCCTGCTATAGGTCTATTTTATTTGCAAAAGTGTGGCAAAGTATCTCTATCTATCAGGTATTTGGTTAATAGGAGCACAGGCAAACTGTGTAGACCATGGATATCATGTAGAAACCCTCTGATCAAGGACTGTTCTATTTACCTATAGAATTATATAGATCTGATTTTACAGTTTTTACAAGACCAAAAAACCCTTTCTATTAATATGGCATTGTAAATATCAATTTAATTAATATTAGTGATGTCATTATTTATTACATGAATATTCATGAAGTAAAGGGTTAACAAAGCGCCTTGAAATCTCATTCAGTCTTATAACTATCCCATAAACCACAATAATCGTCTCGGATAAATTGATTCATTCCCCATCTACAGCCAAATCGTCTATATAAACGCCCTTACCGAACACAAATAAAACAGAATTATTAGCAGTACAGGAAATATTATCATGCAAATGCAGCGAGAAAGCGATTAGGAGAAAGAAGTTTCAATAGCTGAAAACGGAGATAGATTGTATAATGCTGGGCAATGAGTTGCTTGAAAATTGCATTTCGTTTCAAATTGAGGCACATTAATCCTTATACAGCTGTTCGTGAACGGAATCGTATTTGCAAACAGCTTGGATCCAGATGAGACGCCGAGTAACTCGGCGTCTCATCAGGATCCAAGCTGTTTGACACTCGATAAATAGTTTCTCAAAATCTTGATCGAATCGGAAGTAATCAAACTTGCTACAGATCCAAATTTGAGTAGATCATGTAGTTGTTTATGCTGCGTTTAAGGTTGAAGTAATGTTTTGCGATAAAATGTTTTCTGACTTTAATACGATTTGATGTGTTATTCAAAGATGATTGTATTCAGGAAAACACTGGCAGTGAATACAGTTACAGTGTCTTTTTAAGACAAAATGATGCTTTACAATGTTTTTTTTATATAAAAATTAGATCCAGCTCCTAATATTTCGACCCTAATGTGTGATTTTCATAGACTGCCATAGACAAGAATACTGCAGAGCCTGTTCTCATTCATTTATTTATTGAACACAGGAGTCTTAAATAGCAGGTAGTTGTTTAATGAAGGGCAAACGCAACAGAGAAAGCTCCTGTAGGAGCTGTCTGCATTACTTTTGAATGCAATAAATTACCACCTGCCCTACAGACCCATAAACCCATAATTGGACCTCAGTTTGATGGCCGCTTAACCCTTTCCCTATGTTTATTCCGAATGTCAGTACCTACTGAATATTCATGTGCATCATAGTTAATATCAAATATTGAAGGTGGAACATTGTAGCCATTTTAGAAAGTAAAGAAACAGATATTTCAAATTCCATTAGCAAACAGAGCAGACCCTGATCAGACGGCTCCTATAGGAGCTCTGTTTGCAGATGCGAGAAAATGCGTTTATATGAAGGAAAGGGTTAAGACAGGTTCAGCCGTATTCTACACTTTACACACAGAAGACACATGAACTGTAAAATCAAACATACACTGGTTTTATACGCGTATAACGCGTATAACGCGTATATGGAATTAGAATTGAAGCATTTATCAAATTGTTTTTATAGAATTGTGTGATTCAATGGATGCTCCAGAGCAACAGATAACTATGCGTACTCAGAAAGTAAAATCGTCATATCTACACTAAACCCTGTGTTTTGACCACTCTTTAGAATCGTCTCGAAGGGACAATTCTAAAGAGTGGTCACAGCATAGGGTTTAGTGGAGAAATAAAGGAGTTATTCTTGAAAATGTTTCAATTTACGCATGTTATCTGGACCTCTGATGCTCTGAAAGTCTGTGGATAAATACATGAGGTGAGGTCTGTGAAAACATGTCCCCTACTCCTAGGTGCAGCAAACAGTGTTGACCCGACCCAGTCCATCCATCACGGTATACGTACACAGGTTAAACTATTAGTACTCGGCAAGATTTGCACATAACCTTCTTTCATATCATGGTCTCGATAAACCTCTTTTCCTATTGAATATTCATGTGAGAAATAATGACATTGTGAATATTTATTAATTGAATGTTTATATTGGTTTAGGAACACAAGTGTGGCTTTTGCCAAAACTGTACAACCAAATCTGTTTAATTCCATTGTCAAAACGAACAGACACAGATAAGGTGGTTTCTACAGGAGCCGCCTGATCTTTGTCTACTCTGCTTGCAAATTCATCAAAAGGCGATTCTATATGTCAAGTGTTGATAACTCATTAAAGAAATAACAATAACATGAATATTAATTAGCTGAATGTTTATAATGACAGGTGAAACCATGATTTGTTACCAAGACAGAGACTGTAGAAGTAGATCTATATTATTTCATAAGCAAGCAAAGCATGTCCTGTAAAGTCCATACTTTAAAGCTCTAGTGTAGGCCGAGTTCGATGAAAGTAGTCTTAACATTACAACTATATACACGTAAATTTACGTTGTTACAAATAGAGAATATCCAAATTAGACAGCTCCTGTAGGAGTTGTCCGATCGGGATCTGCTCTGTTTGCTAATGGAATAATATAGATATGATTATACAATTGCTAGCATGTTAAAAATTCCCTTCTTCATATGACAATATAAAAATCATTTAATTAATTTCATAAATGCTTTATTGTTTACATGAATATTCATTAAATAAATTACTTGCTCTGTAAAATATAATCTCTTCATAGTTATAGACATAAAAATTGGGACATGCCGACATAAAGGTCCATTTTTCTGTTGTCACTACCATGCATGTGATATTTAAACAAAACATACTCATTTTATGTTTGAGGATCAGGTAAGTTACGCAATATTTAAACTGCTTGTTTATATTCACGTGGGTATACTTTTAAAAACAATATGCTAATTTAAATAAACTGTTTTTGATGTATTTACGGACTGATAGTACCGGATGGTGCCATGTTGACTACTTTATGTGCTTCCTGTCAAATATAGGTCAAGCAATGTCACGTGGGGTTGAAAATTAATGACATAAACTCAAGTGTGTTTTTTTCTTCCTCGCTATGAAGCAAAAACGAAAACACGACACTCCATGTTTTAATTAGAATTTAGTCAGTTATGTATAGTTACATTCGTTATGACTGTTTAGATTAGATTAGCCTGTGACGTCATCAATACTTGTCGATCACGTGATCTTGCTGCGTTTTTGTAGTACATGTACAGTGTTTAACTTCGCTAACCAATTCCCTCATAAGCTATTGTAAGACACAGCCCCTTTGAATAAATATACTGATAATGATCATTTACTAGAAAATAGGGATTTTGAGAAATTGTGTAGTTTTGAAATCATTGTAATAAGCAGAGCCTTTGCTCCTATGGAGCAAAGGCTCTGTTTATCGCAATGGTTTCAAAAAGTGACATTTACAGAGGAGTCAAAGTGGGTTAATATGAGAGAATGTGTTAATTATGTCTCCCCACATATTTATATGGGGGAGACATATTGTTTTCGTGAGAGTTGTCTGTCTGTCTGTATGTCTGTCTGTCCGTCTGTCCGTCACACTTTTTGTTGTCCGGACGATAACTTCAATATGCCTGATGCCAGTTGATCAAAACTTCATATATGGAAAGAGCATAATGAGAGGAAGTGTCATGCACAAGGTCCATAACTCTGGCTTCGCTAATATAGGAGTTATTGCACCTTGTAAAAATCACACTTTTTTGTCCGGACGATAACTCCTATATGGCTCATGCCATTGTATTTAAACTTCATATATGGAAAGATCATGACGAGAGAAAGTGTCATGCACAATGTCCATAACTCTGGCTTCACTAATATTGGAGTTATTGCCCTTTGTAAAAAAAATCACACTTTTTTGTCCGGACGATAACCTCAATATGTCTGATGCCAATTGATTGAAACTTCATATATGGAAAAACTCTGACTTCGCTAATATAGTGTAAAACTCCTATATAGCTCATGTCATTGGATTGAAGCTTTATATATAGAAAGATCCTGACGAGAGGAAGTGTTATGCACAAGGTCCATAACTCTGGCTTCACTAATATTGGAGTTATTGCCCTTTGTAAAAAACACAATTTTTTTGTCAGGACGATAACTCCTATATGGCACATGCCATTGGAGTGAAACTTCATACATGGAAAGATCGTGATAAGAGAAAGTGTCATGCATAAGATCCTTAACTCGAGCTTCAATACATTTAGAGTTATTGCCCCTTGTACATTTGTTTAACGCTTTCTTGTCCGGACGATAACATGGCTCTTGCCATCGTATACATATAAAGAGCATGATGAGAGAAAGTGTCATGAACAAGGGCCATAACTCTGGTTTCAATACTTTTGGAGTTATTGCCCTTTGTTAACATTTTTGACCGATCAATAACTCCTGTTCGACTGATGCTATTGGAATGACATTTTATTTTTGGAAAGAGCATGATGAAAGTGTCATGCACAAGGGCCATAACTCTGGTATCAGTATTTTTGGAGTTATTAGCTGTTATCATTTTCTTCTTGAAAAATGTGGTGTGGAAAGCGCATAATGAGGGGAAGTATCATTCATCAAGTCCATAACATTTTTAGTGATTTCCCTTTACATATTGTTTTTATTAGAGGGGAGACATCCGTTTTTGTGACAAAAACCTCTAGTTAATTAACTTAATCGGAACACAAACATAAGTAGCATTATGGGTCTTTATCGTTTTACTTTTATGTTTTGTTATATTCGTTATGACTGTTTGGATCAGATGAGCTTTGGCGTCATTAATACTTGTCGATCACGTGATATTGCTGCTAACCAGTATCATTTTCGGCTTGTCGATCACGTGATATTGCTGTTAATCCGAGAACTAACACCAGTATCACTTTCGGCATATATCCTTTTACTCCACAGGTACGCTTTCTAATGCCTTGGCAAATAGAGTATACCCTACAATAGCCGTCTGATCAGGGTATATAATCTGCTTGTGTATGAACTGATATAGATCTGATTCTACGACTGGTCCCATGGCTAAAATTTCCTGTATTCATAATGCTATCTTAATAATTCAGCTTAGTAATATTTATACATTCATTATCTCTTACACGAATAGCTATTGAGTAAAGTAAAACATCTCTCTATAACGGCCACTAAATTACATCAAGTAGTTTGTGTTAAAGGCAGGTGGCTTCTTAAAGCAAAGTGAAAGTAAAACAGAACGCTCCTACAGGAACGTTCTGTTTTACTTTCACCTTGCTTTAAGCACCCACCTGCCAAACATATCAACTAATTAACACAATTTAGTAGCCGTTATACAGAGGTTTTACTGTATATGGTTAAGAAAAGTGGCCACTCATTGCAGGTTAAAAAACCCACAGAGGAGCTTTCTGCATGGTTTGCACTCCGTATCAAGCAGCCACCTGCCTAAATAGTTCTCAGTTCGTCTTTACTAAATTTAGGATTAGCGAGATTTTACTCTATTCAATTAACCCTTTCCTCCACAGGCAATTTTAGACACAACCTTTTTGAATCAATCTACCGAAAAGGAACAGTTACTAGAGAAAAGGAAAAGTTTAGAATTGTGAAAACTATTGTGATAAATAGAGCATAGGAGCAAATGCTCTATTTATCACAATGGTTTCATAAAGTGACTCTTACAAAGGCGTAGAATGGTGTATTTATGGACGAAAGGGTTAATTTCTTCTTTGATAGACTGACATTGAAATTACCTCCTACAATAATATATATGTTTGTAATTTGAACCTTTATCCTGCTATCTGCAATATGACTCGCATTTGCAAACAACTTTGATTCAGGTTCGATGCTAAGTAACTCAGCATCTAATCAGGATCCACACATTTTGAAACTCGGTCAATATTTTTTTCAAACGTTTAATCAATTGGGACGTAGTCAGATTGAACAGATCCAGATTTGAGCTGACAGTATTTTATTCACAGCGGTGAAAGCGTTAACTCATCTCCTCTTAGACTATTTTTAGATCCAACCTCTACGAATAAATTTACCGAAAAGGAGCATTAACTATAGGAAAGGAAAATATGGAAATTGTGTAGTTTTGAAACCATTGTGATAAATAGAGCATTTGCTCATATGGAGCAAAAGCTTTATTTATTACGATGGTTTCAAATGTGACATTTACAGAGGCGCCAAAATGCGTCACTAGGAGAGAATGTGTTAATGACTTTACATACCAAACACGGAACTTGCAAACGACTGTAAGGGACATTGTCTAACCGAATAACAATAACTATATATTGCATTGGGTTTGCAGAATTATGCCCCTTTGAAATCACATGTATTTATATCCACTAGAAATGGTCTGGAAGACCGTCTTTCTGACCAGCTAACCGTATTAGCCATGTACTCAATGAATATGTATTAATGAACAGAACAGAACAGATGTTTTATTTTGACTTAAGCATACAAGCTTATCATCATAACATCGTAACATACACATGACTAATTTATTGATGAAAGAACTAATTGTGTCAGGAATATAAGACAGACTATTTTTTTATACCTGTAAGATAATATTTATAAAATTCCATAAATAAACAGAAGCTGTCTGATCTGGGTCTCCTTGTTTGTAAAAGGCATTAACCATTTACTCAACCAATACGCCTTTCTACGATTTTGCAAACAGAGTAGACCCATCCTATAGGAGCCGTCTGATCAGGGTCTACTCTATTTGCGCATGAAATAATATAGATACGATTCTAGAGTTTCTGGCAATGTTTCCTGTGTTCATGTGCTGCTATAAAACATAAACTAATTAATATTCACGATGTCATTACTTTTAGCATGAATATTCATGGAGTAAAGGGTTAACCCTTCGCGCTTGCTATTCACGTCAATATACCTACCTGTAAATAGTGAAGACCCAGATGAGACAGCTCCTGCAGGAGCTGTCTCATCAGGGTCTGCACTATTTACAAGTTGATTGTGCAACCAGTGCACTCCACAGCAGTGATTGCACAGCGAAATACTTGTACACAGTGAAGATATATGTAATTATACAACAGGGCATGGGTAAAGAAGGAGAAATATATTTGAAAATTCAGCAAGAGAAGGGTTAAGAGGCGTTATTATGAGGGAAAGGGTTAAGAGAACATTGAGAATTGTTTACTTTTGTTATAAAGACATGTAAATGTACAGTTGTCTGACTGGAAACTCGATAATGCGTATTACAGTGTAGAAAGAGAGAAATGTGTTGTGAAATTGTAAGCCATTCTTCATACACGACTTGGTCTCATCTTTCATTTTGTAGGTTCTTATCAAAATTTCAAATTCGTTTTTCGCAAGTTCCCTGAGACAAAAGACTCCAGAAGGCAAATGAACCAGCTTTAAAGACTTTAAAGAATTAGTTTTAGTCATAAAAGATGCATGCAAAACAACTAACCTTTGAACATTTCATTGGATCTAATCTAAAAATCTAATTCAGATTGTCATAAAAGAAAAGAATAATGATGTATTCATAAGGCAGTTAATATTTTCTGTATTTCTTTACCATTCCGGTCGGATGATCGATTCTTTTCGGTCAATTACGCCTCTTTTGGCTCTTTTGTAGCAACCATCAACAATATATTCATTCTCCGGAAAACGACCGGCTACCACGTTTTTCATGACTTTGTATCTAATAAAATAATATCTCCACACCCCTGTCATAGCTTGCAATAACTCACTTAAGATCATTCATTAAAAGGCCACCCGAAGAATATTATATCATTTGCGTTTCTATAGCAATGTGAGTGTCTCTTTGAAAATTTTCCTATTTTTTCAAATTATCTATTCAAACGCGTATGTACAGAAGGGATTATTTCGCCATTTGTTACCATGGAAGTGACAGGCCTAATAAAGCGGTCTCTTTTAGACAAACTAACACAGTTGGACAACTTCATTGAGATGCTTTGACTAATTTGGCTCTCCTCGGTCCCGCCAGCCTGTCGTCTGCTGTAAATTGCAGTCTGTTCATTTTCATATTTATGATCGCATTATCAAAGTTGGGAGAGTTATCTACATGATTTTATTCAAAATAAATACCGTGCTTTTTAAAAACTTTGGTAACTTATTCGTTTATATGTCGTCTGCTGTGATAGATGTTTCGATATATATGTGTTTCAAAATCATGATCAGTTTGTTCTAGATACATGCCATCACATCTAGATCCAAACGGTTGGTGGATGTTTATAGAAATCCGTTTTTAGAGAGTTACAACAATATTGTATTCGTGCTTAACCTATTCCCTGACCTTTGACGCCTCTGTAAAAGTCACTTTGTGAAACCATTGTGATAAATAGAGCATTTGCTCCTATAGGAGCAAATGCTCTATTTATCACAATGGTTTCAAACTACAAAGTTCTAAAATTGTCCTTTTCTCTAGTTGATTTTCCTTTTCCGTAGATTTATTCAAAGAGGATGTATCTAAAAATAGCCTATGAGGGAATAGGTTAATGTTTCAAGAGATAAAGTATACAGTAAAAAAACTGTCTTTACACGACCGTAACCCTTTCGCTGCCAATGCCGGATCTGTGATTACCTATGCAAACAGTTTGGATCCAGATGAGACGCCGAGTACCGGTCTTCAAGACAGGTTGCAGCTTAATGCAGGATAAAAGTCGCGCAGAAAGCTCATTTGGGACGGTTTAAGAGTTACTGTACATACGGAAGACTTTGACCCTTTACGTCATGAATATTCAAGTGAAAAATAATGACGTCATAACTATTAACTAGATTACTTTGTTACAATAGCACACGAACACGTGTATGTTTGTTGGCAGAAACTGTAGAATCATATTTATATCATACCATAAGCAAACAGAGCAGACGCCGATCAGACGCCGTCTGATCTGGGTCTGTTCTGTTTGCATATATGAGCCGTCTGATCTGGGTCTGCTCAGTTTGCAAAGGCGTAGAAAGCGTATTTATGGAGAAAAGGTTTAATACTGATATTCAAGATTAGCCCTTCTCGTGCAGGAAAACTCGTGTCTGCTCTGTCTCTGATTGGCTGAATTGTTTTTCTGATCCCGATTAGTTCAGTTCTTTGAGAAACTATTGACCGAGTATTAACCCATTCCCTCCGAAACATTTTTAGACATAACCTCTTTGAATAAATATACCGAAAAGGAGCATTAACTATAGAAAAGAAGAATTTTAGAACTGTGTAGTTTTGAAACCATTGTGATAAATAGAGCATTTGCTCCTATGGAGCAAATGCTCTATTTATCACAATGATTTCAAAATGTGACTTTTACAGAGGTGTCACAAGGAGTGAATGTGTTAAACAGTTTAGATCCTGATGAGACACCAATTTGTTTGAAAATACCAGCCAAGGCGCATTTACAATGAAAAAGATCAGTTAGCCGTTTCCCTCTTCAATATTAATATAAGAAATAATTACAGCATGAATATTTATTATCTGAATTTTTATGTTTAATTTTCAAGGTAATATTTTGCTTTCACAAAAACTGGAGAATCAAATTTGTAACATTCCATAAACAAACAGTGCAGACCCTGATCAGACAGTCTGATCTCGGTCTACTCTGTTTGCAAAAGCGTGAAACGCGTTTATATGAGGGAAGGGGTTAATATTGATGTGAGAAAAAAATGACAGTATGACTATTCGTTATCTCAATTTTAAAATGGCCAATGGATTTTTGTTTGCCAAAGTAGGAACTGCAGAATCAGATCTATAGAATTCCATAAAGAAACAGAACAGACTCTGATCAGATATCATTCTGCGACAGGAGAGTGTCACTTAAACAATTGTGAATGTCTTGTTTCCATTTGTGATTTCAAAATCAGGAAATGCATTTAACTACAGTTTGCAATCACTGTAGACCATGGCCACGCTGAACTTTACCATTTACTCTTTCGCTGCTAAATGTTATCGTCCGCAAACTTTGTCGTTGGCTATAATTTAATTTTCTACTTTTCTTTTATTTTTGTTTCAGAAAACAATCGCAGTAAATACAGTTTTGATCCTCATCTGGATCCAAACTGTTTGCATAGGTAATCACAGATGCGATATTGCCCGCGAAAGAGTTAACCCATTGCCTCATAGGCTAATTTTAGATCCAACCACTTTGAATAAATCTACCGAAAAGGGGCATTAAATAGAGAAAAGGAAAAGTTTAGAATTTTGTAGTTTGAAACCATTGTGATAAATAGAGCATTTGCTCCTTTAGGAGCAAATGCTCTATTTATCACAATGGTTTCAACAGGTGATTTTTTACAGAGTTCTATGTTTATTTCAAATATCAATACCTACTGAATATTCATGGTAAAATAGTTATAATGAAGTATGGAAGGTGGAACATTGTAGCCCTTTTGGAAAGTAAAGAAACATATTTTTCAAATTATGTTAGCAAACAGAGCAGACCCTGATCAGACGGCTCCTCTAGGAGCCCTCTGATCTGGGTCTACTCTGTTTGCAAATGCGTGAAAACGCGTTTATATGGGAGAAATGGTTAAATCTGTAGTATTCAAAAGGTTAACCATTATTCTACCAATGTCCACCTGACTCGAATGTGCAAACAACGTGGTCTCCATTAGACGTTGGTAATTTCTCCATAAGCTTGTTGAACAAATTTGAAACGCAGCAAACAATTGCAACGAATCAGAGTTAATACTGAATTATTCCTTAATGAGCAAACAGAGTAGACCATACATCTTTTGTAGGGGGTCAGGGTCTGCTCTGTTTGCTTACGAAATGATATAGATCCCATTCTACTGCCATACTCCAAAAGGTTTGTGTCTCACATGCTTTTTATAAAATTCACCCGGCTGACCGTTCATGACGTCATTATTTCTTGCATGAATATTCATGAGGTAAAGGTTTAAGTTGTTTGCACTTCACGTGACATGCGTACATCTTATTGCAATTTGTTTTGTCCAATAACGGCATGGCGCTGTTGTTATATTTCCACTGCTATAGCCTAATTGACTCGCTGGTCCCTTATATCACTGAAAGGTAATGCCAGCTCTAACTCCGATATATTTCAAAATTTCCTTTCTTCCAAATCGTTCAAGCTTTTGAAAAACTACTGACTGAATCTCATACAGTTTGGATCCTGATGAAATGCCGAGTTACTCGGCATTTCATATGGATCCAAGCTGTTTGCAATGGCAAATCAGGAAGCGCTTTGCATGGTAACGGTAAACTCTAAGCATAGTCTCCAAGTGTAGGAATATGTCTTAGTCTAGAAGACACGGTGTCCTCTCTGTGAAAGGCGAGAGTAGATAGCTTGATGTTTTGTTGCTTTTTCATCGTCGATATTTGAAAGTTAAATTCATCGACAAATAATAAGCGTCGATAAATGGTTTTTAACACCGTGCCATGTCATTATATGCACATATAAAACGGGTTTTGAAAATAGCAGAATAGTCTTAACCTGTTCCATCATATAAACGCATTTTCATGCCTTTGCAAACAGAGCAGCCCCGGTAGCCCAAGAGTTTACTCTGCTTGCTCATACAGTGAGCCCTCGTTATACCGGCATTCGTTACAATGGCACCCTCGTTATACCGGCATTCGTTACAATGGCACCCTCGTTATACCGGCATTCGTTACAATGGCACCCTCGTTATACCGGCAATATGCATTGAAACAAAATTACAGTTAATTCTTTGAAACAACCACTGAATAAATAGGTGCAATGCCAATAACACAGGTGATCGCTTAATGCAGAACACAAGAAGTGCAAAAGCTCTATAAGGGAGCTTTTTGCACTTCTTGTGTTCTGCCTTAAGCGATCACCTGTTGGTACTAGTTTAAAACTGGCCATATTTTTCCTTTCATATTTAAACTCGTTATAACGGCAACCTCGTTATACCAGCACAATGTCTGGAAACAAACACCTCCGTTGTAACGAGGGTTCACTGTAGTATTACATAAATTTGATCCTGCACTTATTTGTCAAAGCAAGTAACTATCATAAAATTTAACATACAGTAATGAATATTCATAATATGACCAAATGTTAATCAGCGAACAGAGTATATAATTGTGGATGGATATTTGTGTGGACAATGGTTGGGTAGGAAGGAGAGTTGTTTACATGGGTAGGGAGATATTGTTTGTTTGAATAATTTAAATTTTCATTTCGAAGTTTGCTACCGTGCTGTTTTTTATATAATTGTGAAAATGTTTGACCACAAACAGAAGAAGCCTTCTGTTATAGCACTACTCTGTTTTCCCATATTTATATTTTATAGAAATTGTAAATTGACCTCTTAGTGGACATTGCATTTATAGATGAAGGTTGTTGACCACTCTACTGTGGCGTTTAGGTCCTAGCATCTATAAACGGTGCTCGCGACACGACCGAATCCGGGTACCAGATCAATTTAGTTTACGATAAGAAAAATAAAAATATCTGGAAGTTTGAATTTTATTTTATGAATTGTCTTGGCTTGAAGTATGTATTTTATTTTATGAATTGTCTTGGCCAAATGGTTCTGTGCAACATACATAATTATATTAGTCAGCATCATTTCAAATTCGATATGCCTTGCTCGGCCCAGCCCACACAGCCTATCTTCCAGAGGATAGAAAAAAGGCACAATGTCCAGTACTTAAGATTTTACTTGAAAACACACAGCTATAAAATAAGTGTATCGTAACTGGACTTTAAACTTTTATTCATTGAATATTCATGTAAGAAATAATGATAATACCATGCATATTGATTAGATTATTTTAAATTACACATGGACACATGTATTTTGGCCATGACTGAAAATGTAGAATTAGATCTACATGTATATAATTTCACAAGCAAACAGAGCAGACTCAGATCTGTCTGAACCGTTAGTCTGTTAAGAAAACTTTTATTTGCATTTCATTTCAATGGTCACCGGATCATTTTGGATTCTGATGAGACGTGAAGTTACTCGGCGTCTCATCTGGATCAAAACTGTTTGCGTAGGTAATCAATCATCCGCCCATTGCCGGTCAGCATATAATGACCGATACTTTTGATATTTTGGGTGTCCGGATCAGCGAGGTATTACAGTATTTGATATTGGTTCCGTAGTTTTCTTTGTGGCGACGCATTCCATCATCGTTAACTCTACATCTGAAAATGCTATTATAATAATGATTTCATTGTCCATTTCTTTATCTCTTGCACTTCATAACTTTTTCTCTCTATCTTTATCAAAGTGACCGCAAGTCCTGATTATCTTGTCCTGGACACGTGTGTTTACTTATGATCATCGTACCAATTTCAAATAGCTACTGATTGGCGGATTAACGCTCCTGTTATCGTTTGTGTACATGTCCGATCCTGATCTGGTCAGATACTGAGAGATGATCCATTACGTTATAATTCCGAAATTTTACGCAGAGTAGACCCAGATCAGGCAGCTCCTGTAAGAGCTGTCTGGTCGGAGTCTGCTCATATATTTGCTCATATGCTACAGATTGTCAGCTCCTTTCCGTAGCAATAATTTCCCCTTGTTTGATTTTTGATTTTTGAAAGCAAACACTGTTAGATACCAGAGACATATACAGTAAGCCCCCTCTAATACGACCAGCAAAAGGGGGCATAATTCACAGTGGCAAATGCAGGTGGTAGCTTAATGCAGGACGAAGGTTATGCAGAAAGCTGTTATATAGACATCCATTTTTATTCATTAAGTGGTCACATTAGAGGGGTTTTACTGTACATACATGTATGTACCATCACAAGACAATTTCATTGTCATGTATTTTTAATTGATTCATATTCACAATTGGTAGACTATTGCACGAGAATACAAACATTTTTATAAGCTGATTCTGGTGAAACGATAATAACCACGGGGTTCATCAATGTCCGAACTGTTTGCAACTCGGTCATAAGAATAGAAAACAACCTGGCAAATAAAAAAAAGAAATGTACAGTTACAGAAGCAGTTAACGAGAGTGTGAACAGACATAGTTAAACATAGATCTATCCGATCACCATACTGGAGAAAACTATTTACGTACAATATTTATGTTTCAAACTTTGTGAATCTAGATTTGCCGTAGTATTCGAAGTCGGTGTCTGATCAGAGTATACACCCATCGCAGATGTATCGAGCAAAATTTAACCCATGATTACGGACAGTGCTGATCCTCATCTATCATTGTATTCCATCTAACAACTAATCTATGTCTGCATATTTTTGCAAGATGTCCGAACGCCAGCCTCTCATGGCGTCAAATATATTCGGTTTTCAGAATATGCACCAGACTGTGATTTCAGTAAGAAAATTGAAAGATGAAACGAAAATTAAGATTGCTGATCGCCTATGAACAATCGACATGTATCTGTGCTGGAGATATATCTAAAGCCTTGTTCTTATCGAGTTACGTGTAATATACTGATTGAAAGTTTGAAAAAAGAAACTTAACGTGAAAGTCCCTACAATAAACACATATTTTCGATAATTTAATAAAACTTGATATTTGTATGTTTATCAATTATTATGAAGATTGTCAATTTGAACTTGTCGAAAAAATGTCATTGTGATACAAAATAAACGGTTTTCATCGATACTTACAATTTTTGTTCTACTACAAACTATTTTCGGCATGTGTCGAACAGTTAACAAAACTAAAACTTAACCTGAATAAATAACATCGGGTTTTCAATATCAAACACATGAAAGTTTCGTCTTCTTCGGCTTTTACTCGAATGTTTTTTCTTCAGATATACCTCTTTTCAGCATATAAACAAATGCTTTATGTAATTTTGGGCATTTTAAAAACACGTTTCAAGTAGAAACTATCACTTTAAGATTGTTGATAGCCTATGAATAATCAACATATAACTATGCTGGAGATATATCAACAAGCTTGTTCTTATCGGGTTAATATACTGATTGAAATATGATTGTTTATACGACTGAATAATATAGCCGACACAACAACCCCTTTGGTTTAACACTTTACCTGGTGAATATACATGCATGAAATAATGACTATAGCTGAACTTCTATAATACACATGTAGTATATAAACACAAGACTTTTTAGCCATGGCATAAGTTGTGAAATCAGATCTATATAATTTCTAAGGCAAACAGAACAGATCCTGATCAGACGGCTCCTACAGGAGCCGTCTGATCTGAGTCTATTTTGTTTGCAAAAGGCGCCGAAGGGTATTTCTATCAGGAAAAAGCGTTAATATCGGTACCACATTAAGACATAATTCAGTCATAGTTTTGCTGTAAATTCGTCGATTGCATTTCTGACTTAATCTGCAAAACATGTTTTTAGTGAAACAGACTATCAAAACTAAATATTAAAGATTTTTTATGTCTGATATGTAATTAGCTGCAGCACTGATTTCTCTATCGTTGAAGTAAATATTATATCAATCACTTTTTAACCCTTTCCCTAATGAACATTTTAACACGAATTGATCACTTAATACTCATTAATCTAATTTTAAAAAACTGTAAAATTTTCAAGGGCATTTTTGGCTTAGACCAAAACTGTAGCACCAGATCTATATAATTCAATAAGCAAACAGAGCAGACCCTGGTCATACGGTTCCTATTGGAGGCGTCTGATCTGGGTCTACTCTGTGTGCAAAGACACAGAAAGGCGTTTATATAAGAGAAAGGGTTAATTGTAAACATCAATGATTTGGCGGAGGGCAATAATGAATTATTTTGGCCGACTGTATCATTCGTTTATCTCTCATGGATTTCGTAATATATGACTTAATGTATTCGCCATTAAATATGCCTAACCCTTTCAACACTTATAAACTTCCAAAGTTGAATCTATACACTTTTAATAATTATGATTTAACGCTTTCCCTACATAGTAATCTTGTCAGAAATAATAACATCGTAAATATTAGCAGAATTCTTATAAAGGCATAAATATGTACACATGATGTTTTGGTTTAGGCAGAAACTGAAAAATCCTACCTATATTCTACTATAAGCAAACGGAGCAAACCCTACAGGAGCCGTCTGATCTGGGTCTTCTCTGTTTGCAAAGGCGTACAAAGGCGTTTATATGATGAAAAAATTCAATATATCTAATGCTTTGAATACTCATAAACTTTTCGTCTCGAAAAATAAAAGAATGTGCTTCATTTCCCGAAATATATATTATTTTCCATTTCGTTCGAAAACAGTTTTAGATTGCCATGCCGACTGGGTGCTGGTGAGAAGTACACGTGTTCGGCATCTCATCTGGATCCAAACCGTCTTCAGTCGTAAACATAAATACTATGGTTAACGCTTTACTTAATGACTACTTGAGTGAGAAATAGTTACCATGGATATCAATTAATTGATCATTTTCGGCCAAAGCAAACACTACAGAATCATACCGTATATTAATTCTATAGTTTAACAGAACCAATCCTGATCGGACAAATCTTACACGGTCTGTCTAATTGGGTCTACAGTGTTTGCAAAAGCGAAGAAAGGCGTATTTATAGAGCAAATTGATAAAATACGTTTTTCACAATTATAATTACTGAAATATCAATATTACTAATTCAGAAATTTAAAGACTCCTCATATAAAACAAAACTGTATATTATGTAAGAAGACTTTGTTAAAATGTTTTATCTGGTAAATATATAAATCCCACACATATCCACATACAAACCAATCCATTCATTTGAATATGCTGATTTTAATATTGATTGGGTTTAATAATCTTTCCTTGTTATTTCAATCTATCAAATCGTATCGATGACAAACTTACATCAAAACATTCTTTAAAACTTGAATGAAAACGCGTCATATTAACGACTTGTTTAAGTATGTTGTTTTGATTAAATTCCATAATCTGTTTAGGCCGTGCTTTTTGCCTAACCCCTCTAATGCTGAATATTCAATCGTGAATCCACTTACTTTTAATATGATCTAAGTGGATCATTTTAAAGGCATATTGACTATATATACAGCAAATAGTGCAGCGGCATAAAAGGCAGCTCCTCCAGGAGCTCTCTTGTATGAGTCTACACTATTTGCAAATGCAGACATTTACACTAGCAGCATGACAAGGGTAAACTAGAAAGCATTTGCCATTTAGCAAAGTGAAGTATTTAACCGTTTTTCAAAGACCATGCTTAATTTGGAATTATCGTATTTTCTTCACAAGATCAAAGTAACATTTTTGGCTTCCGGGCCATTTCAGAAGTTTGTTAAAACGTTACAAGTACAGAAATATGACAGCATTCGGCACTTCACAATCATCAAAATGCTAAAAATGTACACAACGCCAAGTGGTTAGAAGCGCCCAAAACTATTGGCTCTCCATAAGCCCGCCCACTAATGCCAGCAATCGCATCTTCACCAATAGAGAGTCCCAAAGATTTATAGCATGTAGCTGTGGCGTTCTTATCTCAAGCAGTATTCCCACCTTTAAGCGTAATATATTTATTTAATGTACTGGAAAATTGGCGAGTTATTTCACTTTTGATTTCTGAACATTGGGCCCAGCGTGCTACCTATCTACAAATTCAGTATTATTTCACAGGATGTGTGCAAATGGTTTTTGCTAATGATAAAACATTTCATAGCAAGCATGTAGGACAATACTATACTTGACTGATACTCGGTCTACCGGAGGCACGTTATACTCATACGGATGGATAATTGGACTGGTAGTTGACATCATTTAACGCATGTGTTCATCTTGTGAAAAAGACAGGTTTGATGAGATTTTACGAAGATTTGTGAAGCAGCTAATAGGGATTTAATTGCACGTGTAATACAAAGGACGTGTCGGGCCAGAATTCAAGCACTGACATATATTTATTACTTTATCATCGTAAGAGCTATACTGACAACGTGGTCCATGTGCTTTATAAGAAACTGTTGAATTATTTAACTGGCTGTGCATTTTTCTGACCAACATGTAGTGAATTTACACATTCAAAACATTGAATGAGTGATCAACCATATAATTGAAAGAAAGTTGAACAAAATACTGAACACATATTAGTTTACCTTAGTAAGATAAAAACAGCTGACAAAATCTTCCTACAAAGTATTCATTTGTTTTCATATGAGAAGATAGCTTTGTGTCATTTCATTTCCATTTGACAATAATGAACAGACGGTAACAATTTGTTTTCCATAGAAGATATTTCAACTTGTTCAATACAAATAGTTTTCCAACCATGCTGGATTACTGTGGAAACGCCGAAGGATCGCCGAATGGCTATCAGACGCCGTCGCCCATGGCGTCATTCTTTAACATGGGCATGTCATCCGGTCTCTCGCCCGAACCCCAGAGACAATCAGCCTTCGTGCTGAGCAGTCCGCAGCTAGCTGCGCTACAGAACATGACCGAAATGAAAGTACCAAGTTCAAGCGGTTCGAGCTCGGACAATTCGCTTTCTAGTCCCTACAACTACACTCAATCCACTTTGAAGCAATTAGGTCTGTCGTGGACACAGGGTACACCCCATAGAATATCGGACATTTTGAGTAGGCCGACGGGCTTCGGTTTTTCCCCCCTTAACGCCGGGATGTATCTCCATCCCCAAGCAAGGTTTTCCAAACTAGCCGAACTTCCAGGACGTCAGCCAATATACTGGCCAGGGATACTGAATAATCCCGCATGGAGACCTGCAGGTAATAACTAATGCTTTCCAAATGCATCGCTGCATTCTTTTCACATTTCTTCACATGAACACTTTTCAAGCAATTGCCAACAGAATAGACCAATTCAGACGGCTCCTATAGGAACCGTCTGACCAGGGTCTTCTCTGTTTGCTTATGGCATAATATATATGTGAATCTACAGTGTCTCTCTGAGGAAAAATATCCTTTGTTCATACGCCATTATAAAAATAATCTAATACTCATGATGTCATTATTTCTTGCATGAATATTCAACAGGTAAAGGATGAACCATTTACTCCATAAATACGCTTTTCTGGTGGTGCCGCCTGGTCTGGGTCTACTCTGTTTGCAAAGGCGTTGAAAGGCGTATTTATGGAGTGAATGGTTAAGCTGTTTAGTTTTGTTACGGGCCCAAACACCTTCAAATGCAATTCTAATCGTTGTAAGCAGGTTATTAGTTTATAGATTATAGATTCTTAGTAATTGTCGTCTCGATTCTTAGTAATTGTCGTCTTAGTACTTTTCGTCTACATTCGTAATAATTGTAGCCAGATGTCTAGTAATTAGTAAGTATCGTCAAATTCTTAGTATGTGTCATCTGTACTCTTAATTGTCGTATAGATGCTTTGTAATTGTCGCCAGATTCTTAGTAATAATCGTCTAGATTTTTGGTAACTGTCATCTAGATTTTTAGCAAATGTCGTCTAGATTGTTTAGTAATTGTAGTAATTGTCGTCTAGAATCTTAGTAAGTGTTAACTAAATTATTGGGAATTATCGTCTAGATTCTTACGAATGTTCATATACACTCTTAGTAACTGCGCCTAAATATTTAGTATTTATCATCTAGTAAGATTCTTAGTACTTGTCTAGAATTTTAGTATTTTTGTGTAGTCTAGACTCTCAGTAATCTTAGTAAATGTCGTTTAGGTTCTTAGTAATTGTCTTCTATTGCTATAATACTAGCTACTCAGTGTCACATAAACCCTTTCCCTGTTCTGTATTTAGGCCAAATTTCAAAGCCTACTGAATATTCATTAACAAAATAGTTATGATGAAATATGGAAGTTGGAACATTGTAGATATTTTGGAAAGTAAAGAAACAGATCTATCAAGTTCTATTAGCAAACAGAGCAGACCCTGATCAGACGGCTCCTCTAGGAGCCGTCTGATCTGGGTCTACTCTGTTTGCAAATGCGTAAAAACGCGTTTATATGAGGGAAAGGGTTAACACCAAAACCATTTGCTTACGAACTAAACGAACTAATTGCATGAGTTATCAACCCAATAGCTCATGAGTGATCATGAGAGACTCTACCTAGTACAGTAAAACCTCTCTATAACGACCACTAAATTGTGTTAATTAGTTGGTATTTAGGGCAGGTGACCGCTTAAAGCAAGGTGAAAGTAAAACAGAACGCTCCTATAGGAGCGTTCTGTTTTACCTTCACCTTGCTTTAAGCAGCCACCTGTCTTCAACACGAAATACTTGATGTAATTAAGTGGTCGTTATAGAGAGGTTTTACTGTATACAGATTAATTAACTCAATTCTCGTATTAGATCTCAAAAGCAAGAAAAGTTACTGCCAAGACAATAGAGAAATAGATATATAGCGCAATCAGACAGCTCCTGCAAATTGATAAAAATCGGGATTGTGGAGGTAAATGGCTAAAAGTCAATGCCATGTATTTTAACCCTGTACTCCATGAATATGCATACACCAAGTAACGACATAATGATTAAACTGATTAATAATTTAAATGTTATAAAAGTACATGGACACATGTATTTTGGTCATGGCAGAAACTGAATCATATCTATATCATATCAGTAGCAAACATAGCAGACCCTGATCCTATAGGAACCGTCCACTCTGTTTGCAAAGGTGTAGAAAGACATATATATGGAGTAAAGAGTTAAGTATGTTCAAACCCGAAATAGATTCCGTTTGTCATTTTATTGAATTTACATTTTTATTAAAAAAATATATGTAATTACAGTCACATGGTTAATTGACATGATAGTTTGTACACATAGAAAGTAAAGTAAAATATTTTAATATAACGACATGTGTACATGTACAAACATTCATATACATGTACTTTCAAAACCAATATGTAAGATATCCGGCACACTAGGAATATAAATCAATTGTACCATACCTACTAATATATAATTGTCTTTGATAATTATGAAGTGCTGTGCTGTCTATCAAAGATTTGATTTGATTATAATGGCTCATGAAGTTTTAGTATATTATCATCAACATTAGAATGCGGCCATTCACTTGGTTAAGTTGTCATTAAGCAAATTAATTTCCTTCACATGTTATTTTACCCTTTATAGTAGCTTGTTGAATAAACCTACTGAATATTCATGGCCAAAATAGTTAAAATGATATATGGAAGGTTGAACATTGTAGCCACTTAAGAAACTAAAGAAACAAATCTTTCAAATTCCATTAGCAAAACAGAGCAGACCCTGATCAGACGGCTGCTATAGAAACTTTCTGCAATGCTTTTCACCTGCATTAAGCAACCGCCTGTTTTAAGACTCCTATGTTCCAATAAACGACTGTCATGTTTATAAGGTTATTTCGTTGATTTAGAGAGAGTTACTGCTGAATGCTACCTAAAATATAACTCATTAGGGAACGATTTTAAAATTCATTAATGGATATTCATTCAAAATTCAGACTATGACGATGAAATAAACTGAACGTTTGATCACCCCATAGAACAATATGCATTTCCAAAGCCTAACAGTGGAATATCATAAGCGGGCTTATCCTGGTCAGTCAGTTCCTGGTGAAGCTATCTGATCGGGACCTACTCTGTTTTAAAAATGTGTGAATAGGCGTTCTTATAAAGTAAAGGATTAACACGGAGATGTTAACCCTTAACCCTTCGCTTGCTATTCACGTCAATATACCTACCTGTAAATAGTGAAGACCCAGATGAGACAGCTCCTGCAGGGTCTGCACTATTTACAAGTTGATTGTGCAACCAGTGCACTCCACAGCAGTGATTGCACAGCGAAATACTTGTACACAGTGAAGATATATGTAATTATACCATAGGGCATGGGTAAAGAAGGAGAAATGTATTTTAAAATTCAGCAAGAGAAGGGTTAATTGCCCAATGACTTACTAGCCCTTTGGTCATGGTCTGCACTGTTCGATAAAGCCTTCGATGCTACAAAATAATACCAGCAATTATTTTTGTTTGCTGTGCTTCCACAACATGAACAATTGATGGGTCCCAACATAAGATCTGGACTTGTTTTCCTTAACCCTTTAGATCATGAATTTTCATGTAAGAAATGATGACATCATGAATATTAATTAGATGCATTGTTAAAATAGCATATTAACGCATTACATTATTGCCCAGATCTGGGTCTACTCTGTTTGCAAAGGCGTAGAAAGGCGTATTGATGGAGTAAAGGCTTAAATAGTATGGGAAGAAATGGGTTAATTCTGCAGTATTAGCGATGACGACACATCAATTATTATAACAAGGAATCACATGTCAAGTATTCTTAACCCATTCCCTCATATTGACGACTTTTGACGACTCTGTAAGTCATTTTGTGAAACCATTGTGATAAATAGAGTATTTGCTCATATAGGAGCAAATGCTCTATTTATCACAGTGGTTTCAAACTACACAATTCTAAAAGTTTTCTTTTCTCGAGTTAATGCTCCTTTTCGGTAGATTTGTTCAAAGAGGTTGTATCTAAAATAAGCCTATGAGGTAAAGGACTGAATGATCTGACTTCAAACTTCTTCGAGTTGATAAACAGGTGTTATAATTTGCAGTTCATACTTGTTGATATTAACATTTAGCCTGATGTTGGCGAATCCATGATCATCTCTGAAAACAGATTGGATCTGGATAAGACGCCGAATTACTCGGCGTCTCACTAGAATCTTGTTTGGCGCTCCGGTTACATTTTTGGTAGACAAACTAATTAGGGCTTTGATTTCGAAAAAAATGTAGTGGGTTAAAATTTGGGTAAAATAATTTGTAAAGCGTGCGAAAGGGTTAGTATATGGAACTTTGAAATGGGAATGCTCTTGAAGATGAAATTTTGAATGCCAGATTGCAACAGTATTTGAAGTTAATCTGAGTAAGCATTTATCAAACTACATGTAATCCATACAGTAATTGTTCGAATATGGAAAGCATCATATCAACTTATACTAATGACACAAATGGTACAGTAAAACCTCTCTATAACGGCCACTAAATTACATCAAATATTTCGTGTTAAAGGCAGGTGGCTGCTTAAAGCAAGGTGAAAGTAAAACAGAACTCTCCTATAGGAGCGTTCTGTTTTACTGTCACCTTGCTTTAAGCAGTCACCTGCGCTAAATACCAACTAATTAACACAATTTAGTGGCCGTTATAGAGAGGTTTTATTGTATCTATTTACCATTTCTCCATAATTTACGCTGTTTTACGCCTTCGCAAACACTTATAATCAGACCAGACAGATCCCGTAGGAAGTGTCTGACCAGGACCTGCTATGATGACTTATATATTATGTTCGTGTTTTTAATGGAATATTTAACCCTTTCCATGTTCTATGTTTATTCCAAATTTCAATAACTGCTGAATATATGTGGACAAAATAATTATAATGAAATATGGAAGGTGGAACATTGTAGCCATTTTATGAAGTATAGAAACAGACCCATCTAATTAAATTAGCAAACAGAGCAAACCATGATAGGCGCCGTCTGATCTTGGTCTACTTTGTTTGCAGATGTTTATATGAGGGAAAGGGTTAAAAAGCAGGTTATTGCTTAATGCAGGGCAAAAATATTCAGGAGCTTTCTGCATTACTTTTGACCTGCATTGAGCTACCACATGCCTTGCATACCCATTACTCGGTCTCCTTTTGATGCTCGCTTAAGACAGGTTCTACCATATACAGTAAAACCCCGCTAATACGACCACCAAAAAGGGGCATAATTCTGGGTGGCAGAGGCAGGTGGTAGCTTAATGCAGGACGAAAGGTATGCAGAAAGCTCCTATGGGAGCTTTCTGCATAACTTTCGTCCTGCATTAAGCAACCACCTGCTTTAAGCGACATCAGAGGCTGTTTATTAAGTGGTCGCATTAGCGGGGTTTCACTGTACTGATACTTCACTATAGTTTTCAACATTTTAAAGGGTCCATTTTCATTTACTCATTATGTTTCACCGTTTAATGTTAACAAAATAATTATCTATTAAACTGTCCACATTTCAAAATGGAAATTCATGTTCATTAAAAAGCATACAGAAAGTGTTATACTGCATATGAAATATCGATAGTGCAACAAAAGTGCAATAATCGATCTTATCGTTAAAACCAACAAGACAATATTACAGCCGTTGATAATTTAAGATTCCAGCTACGTTTTGAAGAGAGTCCCTGGTTCGAACCCAATAGGTTTCCATGCTAATCCTCGCCCCTTGACCGTCGCTGAGTCCAAATACCCTTATCTCTTGGCTCAGCTTGAAATCCCCAATCATTAGAGAATACGGTAAGAGCATGGTAGAGTAAATTAATATAATGCGTATGATGACAGTATTTCCTTATTACCAAATAAATCAAATATTAATTAATTCCTAGGCGATTATTGTGTTTATCTTGTGGCCATTAACTCTTGTACTGCCAATGTCGCATCTGTGATTACCTTTGCAAACAGTTTGGATCCAGATGAGACGCCGAGTAACTCGGCGTCTCATCAGGTTCCAAACTGTTTGTTATTGTGATAATGTTTGTTTCAGACGAGGAGGAAATTGAAACAAAATGAAAATTTAGCAGACGGCATATTTTGCAGACGACAATATTTGGTAGCGAAAGGGTTAAGCTCGGTCGTTGAGGCATGGGGTTAATATGCAGTAAATAAAAGTCGAATTTGATACAACTTTTCGATCAATATAGCTTTTTGGCTGCCACATATTGTTGTCTGCAAACTTTGCCGTCTGTTTTCGAGTTGCATCATTGAATTTTATTATTTTTTGTTTCAAAAATTAAAATCACAGTCTCAAGGAGTTTGTATCCTGATGTGACCCCGAACTATTCAGCATATGATCTGGGTCTAATCTGTTTGTAAATGTTATCATTAAATTGCCAATGACAGTTGAAGAGGCATAACTAGATTTATCTCTGGGATGTTTGGATATAGATTATCCTATGAAGGATACGGGCCTATCGGAAAGTGATAAATTAGCAGGGGCAATCAGGGGCCGCTCTAGTTACGTAGTCTAGTTAATTTTTAATGCCCCAGAAATACCAGTGACTTACACACACGTGACCACCCGTGCCTTTCAGTGACGTTAGTCTCGAGGCGAGGATGTGGCACGACATCGACATGTCAGAAATTGATACAGTAAACACTCGCTAACACGACAACTCAAAAGAAGTGTAATTCTGGATTTTTAAAACAGGTGGTAGCTTAATGCAGGAGAAAAGTTATGCAGTAGCTTACTGTATTACTTCAGCGATGAATTAAACAACCAACTGCTTTTACAGCTCGTACGTTGATAAATTATGCCACCCTACAGTATATATGTACTATTATCTATGAAATACCATTTTTGGACGATTTGAAACATATACAGTAAATCGCCACTAAACCGGGATTAACACTTTTCCTCATATAAACGGCTTTTCACGGAATTAAAAGCAAAGAAGGTCCAGATTGGATGTCTCCTATAGGAGCCGTCTGGCCAGGGTCTGCTCTGTTTGCTTATGACATAACTCTAGTCATGGTATTATTATTTCTTACATGACTATCGAACAGGGAGAGGGTTAACCCTTTACCTGATAGAAGCGGCTTTAAGCGAGTTTTATATATTCCTCCGCTGAAGAAAATAGTTCCATTTTTTAAAATAATGAACATATAGCATCATAAATAGTTTCTATATTCTAGGAGGTGGTAGCTTAAAGCAGGCTGAAAGTAAAGCAGAATGCGCATTAAGGCGCATTCTGCTTTACTTTCAACCTGCTTTAAGTGGTCACCTGTCTTAAAAACTAGAAATAGGCTATTGGGTAAAGGGTTAAGTCAAGAAATGTCAGATCATTATAGGTACATGACTGTCTGCAACGTACAAGTCGTACAGAAAGCTCATTTCGCCATGTATTAACCCTTTCCTTCATATAAACGTGTTTTCACGCATCTGTAAACATAGCAGACCCAGACCAGACAGCTCCTATAGGGGCCGTCTGATCAAGGTCTGCTCCTTTTGCTAATGGATTTGATAAATCCTTTTCTATGCCTTCTAAAATGGCTACAATATTCCACCTTCCATATTTAATTATAAATATTTTGTCCATGAATTTTCAGTAGTTATTGAAATTTGTAATAAACATAGAACAGGAAAGGGTTAAGATGTAAACTCTTTACTGAATAGATACGCATTTCAACACCCCTGCACACGCACAGTTGACCCATATCAGATGGCGCCTTGATCTGACTAAAGTCTGCTCTGTTTGCTTATGGTGTGATATTTTTGCTTATGAAATTATATAGATTCATTCTGCTATTTCTGCCATTTATAGACCTTCATCTAATTATTACTCATGACATCATTATTTCTTACATTAATATAAACGGAGTAATGGGCTGAATATCGGAAACGTAATATAACTACCGTAACGGAACACAACATCTCGTGGACATTTCATTTGCTTTAATTAGATATCAAATCAAGAGAGTTAAATCAAGAGAGTTGCCTATTTAATAAATCAGAGAAAAGCGATCGTCCTGTTTTTGCTTGTTAATAGCTCATTAAACATTCATGAACTGTTTAAGACATCAGCACCACCTAAATATTCTTAGTACATACGCACTTTGTTATCTACTAACACTGCATTAAACACGTTGAAATGGACAAAAAACATCCAAGACCTCCATGGGAAAATGATATTTATTCCAAAATCCTGCACATGTTTCTGGTTTTCAAATAAACATTCCAGGTCTCGTTTCTTGTATTTTATTTCTTTATACTCACTAATAAAACGGATAGTTTGTTTACGTTGATATCGACGGAAGCCAGCACAACTCCTAATCCTCTCAACAGATGTCTGTAATATCAGAAATTGATGCTGTCAAAATATTGGCACAAAACCTGATATATTAACCCTTAGTCTGCTATGCTCGACCTATCTCGCGTTTGCAAACAGCTTAGATCCAGATGAGACGCCGAGTAACTCGGCCTCTGATCAGGATCCAAGCTGATTGACGTTTGTCCAATAATTTCTCTAACGCTTGAATGAATCGGGGGAGGTGTAAGTATAATATATTTGATTTAATCTGTAACATATTTTAACCAGATATAATTTTTATAGCAGACTATGGGCTTAAACATTGGCCCATCTTTTGCTTTGCATGTTGTAGACCCTTTTAACATGTGTTTAAAATTCAAATTTCATTGAAACTGCTCAGTGCAATTATAATCTTAAAGGAACTAACAGCCGCGTTTTCAAACATTTCTGGTCCAGATCAGACATCTTACTTCTCAGTGTCTGTCTCCATTAAAAGTGTGTTCAATATGTGACGTCTTTACACAGTGTGGTAAGGATACTGCTTCCAGATGTATACCATACAGGTGGCTTATTTAACCATTTACCTCATGAGTATTCATGTAAGAAATAATGACATCATGAATGTTAATTAGTTTATTTTTTATTTTTTATAATTGCACATGGACACGGGAATGTTTGGACATAGTAGAAACTGGACAAATATATCTATTTTTATTTCATAAGCAAACAGAGCAGACCCTGCTTAATGCAGGGCAAAAGTACATGTAATGCAAAAAGTTTCTATAGGAACTTTCTGTATTACTTTTGACCAGCATTAATCTGCCATCGGCTTTGCAAACCCATACGTTTTGATTGCCACTTTACCCTATCCCTCATATAAACGTCTTCTCATGCATTTGCAAACAGAAGACCTAGATCAGACGGTTCTTATAGGTTTATGTCAATACCAAAAGTCATTTATACATATGCCAATATGAAAACTCAGCTAATAAATATGCATGACGTCATTATTTCTGACATGAATATAGAATAAGGAAAGGGTTAAGACAAACCCTGCTGTATACATACGCAATACCTGTGGTGCATTGTAAGTTTCCAATTATGTTTGTCGTCCTGAATATCTTTTTGAATTATTGTTCACACATATTTCTAATGTCCACAACAGAACCTTACGATTCAACATTATGTATCAAGGCCCAACACAGAACATTTTAGAAAAAACATCTGCTCATTTTGGTGCAGTTATTTGGAAAAATGAAAGTTAAGTAAAATTGCAATTAAAAGGGATTTGCTTGCAGTGGTACGAAAAGTAATTTTTTTTTCCTTTTTGTAGGTGATTCTTTTAATTATGTACACTGTATATAGCCTTTCGTCATCATGGACAGCTGATGTTATCAAATAAGTTTTCTCGTTACATAAAGTCTTAACCCTTTCGCTGCCAAACTCTGTCGTCTGCTAACTTTGTCGTCTGCTACAAAATTTCATTCTTTTGATTTTCTTCATTTTTGTTTCAAAAACATAGTAACAGTAACAAACAGTTGGATCCGGATGAGACGCCGAGTTACTCGGCGTCTCATCTGGATCCAAACTGTTTGCATAGGTAATCACAGATCCGGCATTGGCAGCGAAAGGGTTAATTATTATTATTATTGAAAAGCAGGTGGTTGCTTAATGCAGGACAAGAAAGCTATATAGGACCTTTCTGTATCACTTTTGTCCTATACACGTTTTTAATGGCCGCTTAAATACAGTTTCTACTGTAAATCAAACATGTTTTTCAATAATAACTCATTTATTTCTCCTTCAAACCATATGTTGTAATCACCCTTTAGAATCTGAAGAGTGGTTACAACAAAGATTTTGGTGGAATAATGACGAGTTTAACATTGAAACACACCCCTTATCTATAGTTCTCCAGAGGTCCTGATAAGATGCGTAAAATTAAACATTTTCAAAAATAACTCCTTTATTTCTCCACCCAACCCTATACTAAGAACACTCTTTTACGGTCATAGTGTAGGGTTTGGTGGAGAAATGGCAGTTTTAGTATCTGGGTACGCACCTTTATCTGTAGCTCTGGTTCTCGTTTGTGAGATAAGTTAACCATTCGCTTGCTATTCACGTCAATATACCTACCTGTAAATAGTGAAGACCCAGATGAGACAGCTCCTGCAGGAGCTGTCTCATCAGGGTCTGCACTATTTACAAGTTGATTGTGCAACCAGTGCACTCCACAGCAGTGATTGCACAGTCAAATACTTGTACACAGTGAAGATATATGTAATTATACAACAGGGCATGGGTAAAGGAGAAATGTATTTTAAAATTCAGCAAGCTAAAGGTTAAATAAAATTTCGAAAATTTTGCCCAACAGAACAACATTCTTAAACCTTTATAAACAATTACAAATTATCGTCACCTTTAATTTTCATAGTAAATACAGCGGAACCTCTCTAAAGCGACGATTTAATGAATATACAAGAATGTATTTAAAAACTGTTGGGTGCTTAGTGCGGACGAACATAATGTGAAAGTTCCTGCAGGAGTTTGGGTAAAACCATAGGAGCGTTCTGTTTTACTTTCACCTTGCTTTAAGCATCCACCTGTCTTTAACACAAAATACTTGATGTAATTTAGTGCATAAATACTTAAACTGCTCTGATCTAATATTTCGACCACTAAGGGCCTTTGTCAAAGATTATCATGTCAAATCATTATTCTCTTTGATTTTATGGCTGAATGCATGTAACAAAAATGTGACGTGTATTTTGACATGATAATCTTTGACAAAGGCCCTTAGTGGTCGAAATATTAGATCAGAGCAGTTTAAGTATTTATGTATTATATTAATTCCCTATTTTGGAATATTTACTTCATTGTGAATTTGTGCTCCTTGGAGATATCATGGATAAAGCACGATTGTTTGATTATTCTCTTTGATTTTATGGCTGAATGCATGTAACAAAAATGTGACGTGTATTTTGACATGATAATCTTTGACAAAGGCCCTTAGTGGTCGAAATATTAGATCAGAGCAGTTTAAGTATTTATGTATTATATTAATTCCCTATTTTGGAATATTTACTTCATTGTAATTTAGTGGTCGTTATATAGAGTTTTTACTGTACTCAATATACGTACATGTATTCTGGAGTTCACCAGTGAAATAGTCTGGTTGGCTTTTAAAATACCATATGTTTCAATTCACCACCTTATAGCAGAACTCTATTACTTAATGTAATTTTTAAGTGCTTACTTGACTCCTCTGCACGAGAGTGACAAAATAATTTCAAACTTATTTATACTTTTGTGGTTGAAAACATTATGCATACAGTGCTCCCTCTCTACAACGACACCCTTTGGGATACGAAGATTGTATGTGTTGTTCAGAGGGAGTTGTTATAGGGAGGGAAAATCAAACATAATTAGCTTGTTTGCAGATCCCCAGATAATGTGCATTTCGAGAACTAAAACCGTTATGCCTCAATCAAACCCTATGTTGTGACCACTCTTTAGAATCGTCACAAAGTGACGATTCTAAAGAGTGGTCACAACATAAGGTTTGATGGAGGCATAATGACAATACGATGGAAAAAGTTGTTTCTGGAGCCTTGTTGTTTCGGAAACAGTGACATGCGTTGTTGTAAGGAGGGAATCGTTATTGAGAGGGTCGTTGTAGGGAGGGAGCACTGTATCATTGCATAATATAATAAACCATCTAAATCGGAATTGTGAATAATTGTGATCTTTTGGGCAGGTGGCTGCTTTATGCAGGGTGGAATTCATGTATTAACCCTTTCCCTGTTCTATGTTTATTCCAAATTTCAATACCAACTGAATATTCACGGACAAAATAGTTACAATGAAATATGGAAAGTAGAACATTGTAGCCATTTTTTAAAGAAAAGAAATAAATCTTTCAAATTCCATTAGTAAACAGAGCTGACTCTGATCAGACGGCTTCTATATGTTTGCAAATGCGTTTATATGAGGGATTGCATTCACCCTTTCCTTCACGTAGACGTGTTTTCACGCATTTGCAAACAGAATAGACCAAGATCAGGGTCTGTTTAGTTTGCTAAAGAAAATTGAAAGATCTATCCTTTTACTTTTTAAAATGGCTACACTTTTCCACCTTCCATATTTCATCATAACTATTTTGTCCATGAATATTCAGTAGGTATCGAACTCTTGAATAAACATACACAAATGAATGGGTTAAGTTGTCACGTGTCTTAAAAATCGACTCCGATACTGATTTAACCTTTCCCTTATATTAACGTGTTTTCACGCATTTGCAAACAGAGAAGACCCAGATCAGACGGCTCCTATAGGAGCCGTCTGATCTGGGTCTGCTCTGTTTGCTAATAGAAATTGATAGCTCTGTTTCTTAGCTTTCTACAATGTTCCACTTTCCATATTTCATTGTAACTATTTTTGCTAATGAATATTTAGTAGGTATTGAAATTTGGAATAAACATAGAACAGGGAAAGGGTTAAACGTCAATTGAAATAGGTGTTTACTGTACATGTCATATTGGTGTTCTTCTTTCAGCGCAGACAAATATCATCATTGACAAAGATGGCAAGAAAAAACACACACGACCAACGTTCTCAGGCCAGCAGATTTTTGCTCTGGAGAAAACGTTTGAACAGACAAAATATTTGGCGGGGCCGGAGAGGGCCCGTCTCGCGTATGCGCTGGGTATGACAGAAAGTCAAGTAAAGGTAATGATACTGTTCTTTTCCTTATTCTTTATACTGCAGAACCTGTCCTTATTGGCCATTCACTAATTGAACATAGGGTTTTTTAAGCAGGTGGTTGTTAAATGCAGGGCAAGCGTAATACACAACGCTCCTACAGGTGTTTTCTGCATTACGTTCGACCTGCATTAAGCTTTCACATTTCACATATACCCATAATTAGAACTCTTTTTCTGGCCGCTTAATCCATTACCTCATAGGCTATTTTGGGCACAGCCTCTTTGAATTAATTTGCCGAAAAGGAGCATTAACTATAGAAAAGATGGATTTTAGAATTGCGTAGTTTTAAACCATTGTGATAAATAGAGCATTTGCTCCTCTGATGAACTTTCGATTGCTCGAACTTCAAGGACTCATACAAATTAATTCGGGATAACAGAGCTTCGAGTCGATACATTTTAGAACAATTCTGTATTGCAAATTTTGGAAGGACCGACCCTTTACTTCGAATTTTCCGAAATTCGAGTTATCCGAGTTCGAGATATTGAAGTTCAACTGTATAGTGGGCCTTCCCCCCAAAAGAGATGCATCTGATGCCTCTGATGCCTTGTAAACATGTTTCCATATACCAATATAAAAAGTCAGTTAACCCTTTCGGCGTCAAAATTATAATTGTCGTCTGCAATCCAATTTTGGTAAATCATTCGGTAAAATAAGGAAATAAGATAAATAAATTCAAACTTTAAAGGAATAAAGCACAGATAACGGAATAGAGTTTGAGACAAATAGTGAAGTCCCTGATCAGACGCCGCCTTGAAAATACTATTTGTCGTGGTGCATTTATGCGACATTGGCGGTGAAACGGTTAATAAACATTCATGATGTCACGATTTCATACATGATTATTTATGAGTTTAATTGTTAAGGGACACTATACATAAATGGGTTTAACTGGAAGGGCACTATAAAGCGGAATGACGGTAGACAAATGTATACATGTACTTAATAATTAATCTTAAGAGTTCTTATCAAGGCCTGTCTGGCACTTACAAACAGTTTGATCCAGACAACACACAAATAAACCTGACATGTCAGGGTGAAAACAATAAATGGTGTTTCTCTTACGGATACAGTAAGTACTGTCGGTGTAATTTTGAATCAGTGTTACTTGACTCGCATTTGCAAATAGCTTGGACCCAGATCAGACGCCGAGTAACTCTCATCAGGACCCAAGTTGTTAAGCACTCGGATGAGAGTTTCTTAAAAGCTTGATCGAATCGGAAGTAGTCAAAATTTTACCGGATCCATTTGAGCAGACATTATTTTTGTTCATAACGCTGCCATATTTTGTCATCTGCAAACTTTTTCGTCGGCCACACTTTTCATTTCTTTTTCTTCATCTTTGTTTAAAAAAACAGTCGCATTAATAAACAATTGAAAGCCTGATGAGATGCCGAGTTACTCGGCGTCTCATCCGGATTCAAACTGTTTGCATAGGTTATCACAGACGCGACATTTGCAGCGAAAGAGTTAAGTGTTCGGGATTTCTATCGGTCAGTCAGTATAAATAGGAAAATAGGGATAGCGTGGTCTTCGACAAACACATCAAGTAGAGATCTAACTAGCAATCATACGCAAAAACTAATCCGTTTTGCCACACTAGCTATAACAACAATCAATAACGATGATGAATGGTGCAAAACTCTGAGAGCCGTCTTGGGTTTCAAAGATATTGACAAATGGAAAGGGAGATTTCCACAACAAGAGTGAAGAATAGAGGTGTTGAAATGAGCATTGACATAATGCAATCAAGAAAAAAGACTGGGAAATAAAAAATAATCCTCCATATTATTATGGTTTATGATGATGCCGGAGAATGGAGGGATGGGTGTCAAAGCCATTTCTGAACGGATTCTCAAGACACCTTCAAAAACTGACTACGCCATTGAAGTGTTACCGAAGTTCGTTCCATCAAATGCCAGAACAAAATGGCCAACTGTTCCTTTCACTTTCATCACTCCAAGGCTAGGATTTGTATAATGTAACAAAATGAACGAGAATGTGAACGTTATCATTACGGCAATGTTTTTGCATAACAGCGTTCGATCATGAGAAAAGAATCCCGTCAGCTTTTTGGCATCTTCAGGGAGCTCGATAACCAAATAGGCAACGATAATACTGAAATGAATTATACATGTATATTCAGGGAAGGCCAACAAATGTTTGTGCATAATGCAGACACAGATCAGCGGCATTGTTGATAACATGGTGATACTTTATCCTGCTTTCCGCAACCTAACCTAACGAATTTGCGAACAGCTTGGGTCCGGAATGACTCGGCGTTTCATCGGGGTTCAATCTATTCGATACTCGGTCAATGGTTTCTCAAAAGTTTGATCGAACCGGAAGTAGTCGGAATAGCACAGGATCCAAAGTTGAACAAACATTATTTTTCACAGTGGGTTAGACGTTAATAATAAAAGGAACTATGACTTTTATCTTATTTAGAGATACGACTCATACGTTCAAATCTTCTGACGTGATGTTTACAGGTTAGATATCCTCTTGGTCAAATTCGTGTCTCATATTATATTCGTTTACTTTTGCAACCTCTTTCATACGTACTTTAACCCATATCCTCATATTGACGACTTTTGACGACTCTGTAAAAGTCACTTAGTGAAACCATTGTGATAAATAGAGCATTTGCTCCTATAGGAGCAAATGCGCTATTTATCTCAATGGTTTCAAACTACAAAATTCTAAAATTTTCCTTTTCTCTAGTTAATGCTCCTTGTCGGTAGATTTATTCAAAGAGACTGTATCTAAAAATAGCCTATGAGGGAATGGGTTAACCCATTTCCTCATATTGACGACTTTTGACGACTCTGTAAAAGTGACTTTATGAGACTATTGGAACCTATAGGAGTAAATGATCTATTTATCACAATGGTTTCAAACTACATAATTCTAAAATTTTCCTTTTCTCTAGTTAAGGCTCCTTTTCGGTAGATTTATTCAAAGAGGTTTGGTCTAAAATAGCCTATGACGTAATGGGTTGAAAATGCATGTAATTAAATGTTCACCATTTATTTTAACCCATAATCTCTGTGAATAAATAATGTCTCCCCAAATTCGGGACTGGTGCAGTATGGACTACTTCCGATTCGTTCAAGCTTGTAACTCATTCCATCCTATAGAATTATTTTTAGACCCAACCTCTTTCAATTAATCTAGCGAAACGGAGAGCATTAACTATAGAAAGGGAGAATTTTAGAATTGTGTGGTTTTGAAACAATCGTGATAAATAGTGCATTTGGTCCTATGGACCCAACCTGTTCGACACTTTGATAAAGCTTTTCTGTAGAAATGGAACAAAAACTAACATTGACAATTTTAGGAAGACAATTATTTTAAATAATCATAAAGCTTATATAATGTAGTTCCTACAGTATGATGTTGACTTGAGTTATCAGGAATATTAGCAATTTCATGAATACTTATTATCTGGATTTTTATAATGGCATATGTACATAAGATTGATTTTGTGGTACAGTAAAACCTCTCTATAACGGCCACTATATTACATCAAATATTTTGTGTTAAAAGCAGGTGGCTGCTAAAAGCAAGATGAAAGTAAACAGAACGCTCCTATAGGAGCGTTCTGTTTAACTTTCACCTTGCTTTAAGCAGCCACCTGCCCTATATACCAACTAATTAACACAATTTAGTGGTCGTTATAGAGAGGTTCTACTGTATTGGTTATGGCGTTGGTTGAAAATGTAGAGTCAGATATGTAATAAGCAAACAGAGCAGATTCTGTTCAGACGGTTTCTATAGGAGCTGCCTGATCTTGGTAAACTCTGTTTACAAATGCGTGAAAGGGTGTTTGTGTGAGGGAATTGTTAAGTTCACACTGTGATTTGGTTTATAAAACAGTGTGGAATACTATAATAAAATCCTTTATGGTTTTCTATCATCACCGTTCAGGAATCTAACAAATGAGTTTAAAACTTGTCTCATGCCAGATAATTGTGCTGGTGATTGTAGACTTTTGATCGGGCTTACAGAAGCTGTATGAAACATTGCCATAAACCAAATGAAACTACAGAAAGATAATTTCAGCTTTTGGCAATGCTTTTTGCGTAATATAAAAATGCATATGCTCACCAATGGAGGCACACATTTGTTTAAGTCGCCAAAATATTATGTTTTGTGTGGTTTCCTCGTGGAACACTCTTCATATTAAACCTTTGAATGCGACAAACGAGTGTGCTGTCATTTTGCTAACAATGTTGAGCCAGATCAGAGCTCTTCAACATAAATTCTGAAAGTAGGAGATCCTTCGGAAGCAAATGTAGCGATGCAAAATGAGAAAATTGCAGACTCGGTTTATTGATTTGTTCAGGAGCAGCTATTAAAAGTGCAACACTACTCAGTACTAACTACTCACTGAGCAATGTGCAACACTACTTAGTACTAAATACTCACTGAACAAGGTGCAACACTACTCAGTACTAACTTCTCACTGAGCAAGTTCTACTCGGTTTGGCTTTATAATCATATCGCAAATAATTCCAATAATAATGAGTAAACACTATCGTTAACAATGATGAATCATTCCACTTTTAAAACATCAGAGGGCGTTAACCTTTCTATTCCCTGTGCTGTGTTTATTTCAAATTTCAATACATACCGAATAATCAAGAACAAATAGCGAAATATGGAAGGAGGAACATTGTAGCCATTTTACAAACTAAAGAAACAAATCTATCAAATTCCATTAGCAAACATAGCAGACCCTGATCAGACGGCTTCTATAGGAACCATCTGATCTGGGTCTACTCTGTTTGGAAATGCGTTAAAACATGTTTATATGAGGGAAAGGGTTAAAACATGTTTATATGAGGGAAAGGGTTAAAACATGTTTATATGAGGGAAAGGGTTAAAACATGTTTATATGAGGGAAATGCGTTAAAACATGTTTATATGAGGGAAAGGGTTAAAACATGTTTATATGAGGGAAAGGGTTAAATCAAGTTTATATGAGGGAAAGGGTTAAAACATGTTTATATGAGGGAAAGGGTTAAATCAAGTTTAATCAGTAAGGGTTAGAGAAGGCACCCATAAGCTTTAGACAGCTTAATATTGACATTAACCAATTAATGCGTATTGTTCCAAATAATAGACATAGGGAAAGAGTGAAACCCTAAACCGGAGGGCTACTTTTGGAGATATCTGATCAGGAAGTGCACCATTTACTTCACAAACTATATCCAAAAAGTAACATCGACAACAGAACTCTTGATAAAGCACCCCTTCAAGTAAAAATTAGATTGGTCCATAACACATATTTGGGCAAGTGCATTTGATAATAAGGTTCTAGTGGGTTAAACCCATTCTCTCATACTGACGCCGTTTGACGTCTCTGTAAAAGTCAATTTACCATTGTGAAACCATTGTGATAAACAGGGCATTTTTCTCATAGGAGCAAATGCGCTACATGTATTTATTACAATGCTTTCAAAATTGCACACTTCTAAAATTTCTTTTTTATATAGTAAATGCTCCTTTTAAGTAGATGTATTCAAAGAGTTTGGGTCTAAATATAGCATGAGGGAATGGGTAAAAATAGCCTATGAGAGAATAGGTTAGAAAATAGCCTATGTGTGGATGGGTAACAATAGCCAATCAGGACATGGTTAAACCTTCATCATGCTCATATTGTCACTGATATCTGATTCGTCCAATAATTTAAGAAATTATTGACTGTGTGTCAAACAGCTTGGATCATGGTGAGACACCGAGTTACCCATTCACATCTGGATCCAAGCCAAGACGCACTTAGCATTAGAGAGGTAAAATGACACAAAAACCAATCATTAATAAAACATTTTTTTCATTTTTGATTTCTTGAACACCTGCAGGAATGTCATGGAAGTCATGATTTTGTCGATGACGAAATCCATGCAGGCCACGCTTTGTTCCATCTAGCTGAGTAACTCTCTTGTGTGGGGTGGCCCTGTACACACAATTATTGTTGCCCCTATGCAAATAGGCAGTCATTTATAAACTCACATTCCATTTAGTTTCAGGTTGTATCTTGTTTGCTCAGTCGTCTTTCTTTTCACCTAATGTGGGCCCAAGATTTGGCTAATGTTTTCTAATCATCCGGTGAAAGAGATAAATTATAAAAATCACACTGCAGATTCAAGTCGTGGAATAAGTTATCTGTAGATGAACAGACGCGACAAAAACCTCGCCACACTGTGTGGCATTTTCAAATCAGTGTATCTGTTTAGAAAATAATTTGGTAATGACTTTCTTTATAGTCAGGAATGCAGTTCTGATGAGAAGTTTTAATATGTAAACTCCAATTAAGCATTCAGTGGCTTCGCGCCGGCGTCAGAGGCTGTTTTAGAGACCAAGTGACGCAATGACAAGACTTAATATTTCTTGTGCATGCGTCATTTTGTACGACATTTTATGAATGCATGGATTTTTTTATTTTGACTGAAACATTTTTCATTTTAAATTCGTACAACTCTTACGATATTGGATTTTCTGAATTGATTTGATGACAGATTTCGCTGAAATGTAGATCATACAGACATCTGACAACATAGTTTAACCCTTTTCCTGATAAATATTCATATAGGAAATAATGACGTCATGAACATTAATAAGATTTTATAATTGCTTATGAACACATGACTATTTGGCTCAGGAAGATGCTGTAAAATCAGATCTATATTACACCATAAGCAAACAGAGCAGACACAGATCAGACGGCTCCTATAGGAGCCGTCTGATCTGGACCTCCTATGTTTGCAGATGTGTCAAAATGCGCTTACATAAGGGAAAGGGTTAACTCGTATCTCACTAACCATCACCGTAGTCGCTTTTTGCAAACAGCTTGGATCCCGATGAGACGCCGTGTAACTGGGCGTCTCATCATGATCCAAGCTGTTTGACACTTGGTGATTAGTTTCTAAATATTTTGTGTCATGACACGCGGTTGAATCGGAAGTAATCTCAATTGAACAGATCCAAAATTGAGCAGACATTATTTTTTCATAGCTGTTTAACTTATTCGCTCCTAGGCTATTTTTAGACTCAACCTCTTTGAATAAATCTACCGAAAAGGAACATTAACTAGAGAAAAGGAAATGTTTAGAATTTTGTAGTTTGAAACCATTGTGGTAAATAGAGTATTTGCTCCTATAGGAGCAAATGCTCTATTTATCACAATGGTTTCACAAAGTGACTTTTACAGAGTCGTCAAAAGTCGTCACTATGAGGGAATGTGTTGAGGGCTGATACTCATGTGGGCTATTTGGTTGTCACAATGGAGATTTTGTTGTTCAGTTACAATGCTCGTTACGAAATACGTGTTCGTAAATCGGGTTATCATTCCTTTTCTGTTTTATTAAAGTATGAATTTTGAACGATATATTGGTGTTGCTGACACTGATTTGAAAAACAGTCATTTTAAGGACCTGTTTGTTCTGGATTGGACATCATATTGCCAAACTACAAGGAGTATATATTACCTTAACCTGTTTCCCCATGAATATTCATGTAAGAAATAATGGAATATTAAATATTGGTTAGATTAATTGTTACAATATCTAATGGGCACAGGATTTTTAGGCGGTGCCAGAAGCTATAGAATCATGTCTATATTATATCATAAGCAAACAGAGAAGATCCTGATCATACAACTCATAGAGGAACCGTCAGATCTGAGTCTAATATGTTTGCAAAGGCAAATTTATTTTTTGCATGTACACAGGAATTTTTGTATTGATAGAAACTATTTTTTATTTCATAAGCGAATAAAGCACATCCTGATCAGAGCATACAGGAGCCGTTTGATCTTGGTCCACACTGTTTGCAAAGGCGAAAAAGGCGTTTATATAAGGGAAAGGGTTAAGATCGAATCAAATATGAATACCGTGCAAATTCGCTAATCCGAACTGCTAGTAAAGAAAAATTATCAACAGTTTCGGCCGGGGGCAGCCTAGTAAAGTAACACTATATCTAAAATAAACGTCTTTTCACGTCTTTGCAAACAGTGTAGTGTCAGATCAGACTTAGGAGCCGGCTGACCAGGATCTGCTCTGTTTGCGTATGAAATTATATAGATTTGACTCTACAGTTTCTGCGTTTATGCACCGTTATAAAATTTCAGCTAATAAATTTTCATGCTATTATTACTTCTTACATTGATATTGAACAGGTTATAGGTTAACGCCGGGTAAAAGTCTTAACATTTTCCTTCATATAAATGTGTTTTCATGCATTTGCAAACATAATAGACCAAGATCAGACGGCTCCTATAAATAAATTGGCTACAATGCTCCATCTTCCATATTTCATTACAACTATTTTGTCCATGGATATTCAGTAGGTTTTGAAAATTGGAATAAACATAGAACAGGGAAACGGTTAAGGAGCTTTCTGCGTGACTTTCATCTTGCATTAAGCTGCCACCTTCCTTAGCCCATTTCTTCATACTGATGCCACGTGACGTCTTTTTGAAACCATTGTGATTAACAGCGCATTTGCAAATGCTCTATTCATAACAATGGTTTCAAAACTTTCACAATTCTAAGTTTTTCCTTTTTTTCTAGTGCATTCTCCTTTTCAGTATATTTGTTCAAAGAGGTTACAGTAAACCCTCTCTATAACGGCCATTAAATTACACCAAGTATTTTGTGTTAAATGCAGGTGACTGCTTAAAGCAAGGTGAAAGTAAAACAGAACGCTCCTATAGGAGCGTTCTGTCTTACGTTCACCCTGCTTTAAGTAGCCACCTGTCCTAAATACCAACTAATTCACACAATTTAGTGACCCTTATAGTGATGTTTTACTGTATGTCTAAAACTAGTCCATGAGGGAATGTCTTAAAGACTGATAATGACACTGATCTGAGTGTTTATTCGGATTAGGTGTTACTCTATTACTGCTTTTGTTGAATTGTCAAAGCTAAAATTGGTTCGGTCAAATTTAGATTTATGATCGAACCATCGTTGGTCCCAACTGGCAATGGAACGAGCCGTCTTCGGACCAACTTCGGAGAATAGTTGATTAGGAACTTTAGCTGCATTGTGTTGGGGCATGTTAGCGAATGCTCATTAATATAATGACAGTATGAATATCAATTAGCAGGATATTTATAATAGCACCATGAACAAGAGAAATTTTGACCATGACATGAACTGCATAATCAGATCTATAGTATTTCATAAGCAAACATTCAGTTTGTAATTTAGTTTAAAATAATGTAGCAATGAGGTAAAGGGTCAATCTGAATAATTGTAAACCGTAAAATTGGTCTGATGACAAGTCGTTGGGTGCAATATTATGTAAGGGGTCGACATGCATTGGACTTAGTTAATACGAGTTTTTAAATGTTTTTTTTTTTATTAGTAATGGATCTAAGTAGTTTCGACCGTGTTATCGTGGACTCAAATTTTAGAGGTCGAATTCTAGATCCACAGTGTTTGCATTTTTATGTTATCACGGATTGGACTATAACTAATTTTTAGATACAACTTCTTTGAATAAATATATCGAAAAGGAGCATTAACTAGAGAAAAGGAAATTTTTAGAATTTGTAGTTTGAAACAATTGTGATAAATAGAGCATTTGCTCTTATTGGAGCAAATGCTCTATTTATCGCAATGGTTTCACAAAGTGACTTCTACTGAGTCATCAAAAGTCGTCAATATGAGGGAATAGGTTAGGTCATTCTTTCAGAGGCTATTTTAGACCTGATCTTCTTGAATAAATCTACTGAAAAGTAGCATTTATTAAAAAAAAACCGGGATTTTTAATAATTGTGTAGTATTGAAACTATTGTGATAAACATAGCATTTGATCCTATGGAGCAAATGCGCTATTTATCACAATGGTAAAACAGGTTACTTTTACAGAGGCGTCAATATGACTGAATGTCAGAAGGCGTCAATATGAGGGAATGGGTCAAAAGGGTCTATGTGAGGGAATGGGTTAAACGGCGTCAATATGAGGGAATGGGTCAAAAGGGTCTATGTGAGGGAATGGGTGAAACGGTGTCAATATGAGGGAATGGGTCAAAAGGGGTCTATGTGAGGGAATGGGTTAAACGGTGTCAATATGAGGGAATGGGTCAAAAGGGGTCTATGTGAGGGAATGGGTTAAACGGTGTCAATATGAGGGAATGGGTCAAAAGGGGTCTATGTGAGGGAATGGGTTAAACGGTGTCAATATGAGGGAATGGGTCAAAAGGGGTCTATGTGAGGGAATGGGTTAAACGGCGTCAATATGAGGGAATGGGTCAAAAGGGGTCTATGTGAGGGAATGGGTGAAACGGTGTCAATATGAAGGAATGGGTTAAATGTAAAGATTAGCTTGCTTGTGTTTCAAATATGCGGATTCGGAAATTTGAAATATCTTACAAGCGATAAGAATAATCCTTTCTAGATTTTGAAGTATAGGGTGGATTAATATGAGATCATCATTCCAAAACCAACAATATTGCAAGCTTCCTTCCGAGAGTCTAGGTTAGAAAAAAATGTGAAACAAGTACATGAAACAAGTACATAGATACCAATAGTATTGCTAGCTGAACCCTTAACTACATGATTTTATTAATGTAATAAATAATTATATCATGAATATCAATTAACTAAATGTCTATAATGACATATGAACACAGGGACATTAGGCGATGGTAGAAACTGTAGGATTCATAAGCAAACTGGAGTCATCTGAATTTTGTCTACTCTGTTTGAAAAGACGTAACAATGCCTATATATAGAGTCGAGGGGCACATAACGTCGTTAAAGGGCAGAACGTCGAGGAAGTTTTAAAGTCTTAAAATAAAAAAGGTAACACAGAACATATAAATACAGTAAAACCCCTCTATAACGGCCACTTAATTACACATAGTATTTTGTGTTAAAGGCAGGTGGCTGCTTAAAACAAGGTGAAAGTTAAACAGAACGCTACTATAGGAGCGTTCTGCTTTACTTTCACCTTGCTTTAAGCAGCCACCTGTCCTAAATACCGGCAAATTAACACAATTTAGTGGCCGTTATAGAGAGGTTTTACTGTAATCTGAACAAGGTATCTTCTTGTAAACCACACTTACCGTCAATGAAAAGTTACCGTTCTGAATACCTATATCCGGATTTCGAAATTATGTATCTTTATTCATACTTGTTCAGTGTATCAGATTGTACAAATAAACCGTCATAAGACACCGGCTATATGCACAACGTATGTTTAACCATTTACTCCATGAATATTCATGTAAGAAATAATGACATCATGAATAGTGATTACATTAATTGTTATCATAGCACATGGACACTTATTTTGGCAGAAACTTTAGACTCATATCTATATTATATCATAGCAAACAGAGCATACCCTGATCAGACGGCTCCTACAGGAGCCGTCTGATCTGGGTATACTCTGTTTGCAAGGGTATAGAAAGGCGTATGTATGGAGTAAAGGGTTAATCCTGTAGGAGCTATCTGATCAGGGTTTGCTATGTTTGTTTATGAATTGAATTAGATGTGATTCTACTATTGCTATCACGAAGAAAGTCATGTGGTCATAAACTTATACAATTATAAAAATGATCTAATTAATATTTATGATGTTATTATTTCCTACATGAATAAGTATGCGGTAATGGATTAACAGCTGGTAAATTTCCACTTTTCTGTTCAAATGTTAAGTGAATGTAAAACAAAATTGGATCCTGATCTCAAAATAGTACATTGATTTAAACAGTTTGTCAGTGTCATCATGAGCATGTATATTATGTACAAACTCTAACCCATTCCTCCATAGGCTAATTTTAGACCCAGCCTCTTTGAATAAATCTACCGAAAAGGAGCATTAACTATAGAAAAGGAGAATTTTAGAATTGTGTTGTTTTGAAACCATTGTGATAAATAGTGTATTTGCTCTTATAGAGCAAATACTCTATTTATCACAATGGTTTCAAAAAGCGACTTTTAAAGAGGCGTAGAAAGGCGTATTTATGGAGGAAAGGGTTAAGGATAATTCAGAACCTGATACGGGTTGGTTCGTATGAGAAGAAATATGTAATAACATTAATCAAACATCTACTTCATGAATATTCATGCCAGAAATAATGACAACATCTTAATAAAGATGTTGATTAGTTGATTATTGGTAATGTCATCATGAATATGAGTTTTTGTATTTTGACTGAATGAGGGACTTTATATTTTTGACAGAAATTGTAGAAATAGATATATGGTATTGCTTAAGTAAACAAATAAAAAAGATCATGATCAGACGGCTCCTACTGGAATGACTGATCTATGTCTACCTTGTTTTGAAAGTGGCCAAAATGCGTCTCTTTTGAGTAAACTTTTAAACATAAAATTCTGCGTATGACATGTCTATTCGATTATACCCGACAGTCTCATGAAATTCGTTTAAACTGTTTACTCATTTCACCAACCATTAGATTCAAAGAGATGCACTTTGACGCCTTTGAAAGCAGAGTAAACCCAGATCAGACAGTTCCATTCGTGTCTGCTTTGTTTGCTTATGTAATAATATACATGTAGCTCTGCTTCTACAGTTCCTGTTTTTGTCAGATATGCCATTGTTTCTAATGCCATTATACAAATACACAATTAATTAATACTCATTATTTATTACAGTAAAACCTCGATTATTCGAATTTTCGGTATAGAAAAATTTAGACCCTTTTAGGCAGGTGGCTGCTTAATGCATGGTGAAAGTCATGCAGAAAGCTCCTAGAGGAGCTTTCTGCATGACTTTCACCATGCATTAAGCTGCCACCTGTCTTTAAGATCGATAATTATACTTATTTTAGTGTTCGGATAATCGAAGTTTTACTGTATATGAATATTCATAATGTAAATAAAGATTACCTTTTGATTACAAAAAGCATATGGATTGTTTATGTTTGAATTTGAATTTAATGCATTTACAATAAGTGCAATCATATACCTGAGATAGTCTAAGTATTCGGACAGACGAACTTAGACAAATAGTACAGACCGAGCTCAAACTGTTCCTGAAGAAGAAGCAGTTTGATCAAGGTCTACACTATTTGCTACTATATCACTCTAATCTAAAGTAATCAAAATGATGCCAAATTGAATTGTTAAGCGATTACCAACCGGTAGAAAAGGAAGACCAAGCCCCGAGGTTATAAAGCCTTTTGCTTGAGACTGAGATAATTCTCAAGCATCTGAGCAAGCTCAGAATCTGACCAATCAGATTCTTGAGAATGATCTCAGACTCAGAAATGTTTATAACCTTGGACCTTGGTGTCCGCATACTTAGGATAATAATATACCACTATAATGCATTGTTTTAACCCTTTACTCCATAAATACGCCTTTCTAGGCCTATGCAAACAGAGAAGACCCAGATCAGTCGGCTCCTAGAGGAGCGATTCGACCAGGATCTGCTTTGTTTGCTTATGATATAATATACATACTTTGATTCTACACTTCCTGCCTTTACCAAATTTCCTGTTTCCGTGTGCAATTATAACCGTTAATCTAATTAATATTCATGACGTCACTATTTTAACATAAATATTCATAGGGTAAAAAATTAGTAATGGCATTTAGTCATGAAGTGTATTTTGTCGATATGTTTGTGATATCATTTGTTTGGCATTTATCTCTAGTTTTACCCACTCCAACTCAAATTGCGATCCATTCACAACTTCTTTGATATATTGATTCAATGACTCTCACCCCTTTCCCTGAGGAGTATTCAGGTAGGCAATGATGACATCATGACTATCTATTAACTGAACATTCTCATATTGGTACATGAATAGTTAGGTAGGCAATGATGACATCATGACTATCTATTAGCTGAACATTCTCTTATTGGTACATGAATACAGGATGTTTTGGTCAAGTCATTAACTGTAGAATAACATGTATATAATGTGGCCCTACAGATGGTCCCTACAGCAGTTATCTGATGCGGGTCTACCACGTTACCAAAGTCGTGTTTAATTTGACAACTTGTACACCAGAACAACACAAAACAATATTTTTCTGACAAGTCCTTCAATCCTGTACCTGGTAGAGACGTTATCACGCCTTTACAAATACATTTTGCTAATAAAACAATATATATAATATTCTAAAGTTTCTGTCACAGTCATATATTTCCCTGTCAATGTGTAATTGTTCAACTTAAATCCATGAATATTCAGACGGTGTAAATACTCTTTAAATAATATTCACGATAGAAAAGGGCTAATACTCCATGTACAAATTTGGGATACTCTTTTGTTATCTTCAAAATAGTTCGGATGCGGATGAGATACCGAGTGACACAGCGTCTCGTCAGAATCTCAACTATATCCGACATCCTAGTTGCGGATTTGCAAATCATAGTTGAATAACTCAAAGATTTGAATTTCTTGCATCAGACATTTGCAAAGAGCGCTGAAGAGTAACTATATTATACTGATCGCAGCATAACTGGAAATGTGGAAATAGTTTGGATCCCGACGAGACGCCGACGGTGAGTAATTCGGCGTCTTATCAGGATCTAAGCTGTTTGTCAATCGGTCAATATTTAACCCTTTCCCTGTTCTACATTTATTTCAAATTCCAATACCTACTGAATATTCATGAACAAATGAGTTATAATGAAATATGCAAGGTGGTATATTGTAGCCATTTTAGAAACTAAAGAAACAGGCCTATCACATTCCATAAGCAAACAGAACAGACCCTAATCTAGGAGCTGTCTGATCTGGGTCTACTCTATTTGCAAGTGCGTGAAAACACGTTTATATGAGGGACAATGGTTAAGAAAGACGAATAACTAAGAAAGAAACCGGTAAAGTATCTAAACAGCAGCAATGGAGAGTTTGGGAACAAGACAATTTCCACCTAAGGGTAAAGGTTAAAAAAGACATGTAAATTGTTTAGCTGTAAGCTTTCTACCCGTATAAGTGAAGCCGCCTACGAGCCTCTTATTTGGCTCGCTTAAGCAGATTGTGTTTTACTGTTATTAGGCATTTAATGTCGTGTTTGCCATCTCAATTAGAGTAGGACGCCAGTCAACGGATACACAGATTTTAATCTAATTTAAATGTCTCGAGCTGTTTGGTCCGTAATGCTGAAGTAATGAGAGAGAAATGAATTTGTGTTCAATGTTTTGTTAGATATTCAGTCATAACATCACTTAAATAATAGGGTTGTAACACAGGTATATGCAAGGGAGGGCTGTTCAATAAGGTTTGGGCGGGAAGTGGTGGGTGACTTTGATACAATGTATGGAGTTAATGAATAAACATAGTATCTTGTTTGCTTTAGGATCATAACTTCTGAACCCTCGGTTTACTTTTTACCTTTAGTATGCTGAGGATTCACTTGCCTTTTCTTAACAAGTTGCCCCATGAATATCCATGTAAGAAATAAGGACATAATGAAAGTAAATAATAAGTTTTTATTATTGCATTATGACAAAAGAATCTTTTACCATAACAAAAACTGTAGAACCAGATCTAGAAATGTTATTAAGCAAACAGAGCCTGCATGACCTGGTCTGGGTTTACTCTGTTTGTAAAGGTGTCGTTTTTGTGAGTCTATGGGTCTCTATATATCTAGGTTTAAATTGGTTTCAAATTCCATCACGAATTGACCGGGTAAAGTGATTGGACGAGAGATAGAATGCGTATGCTTCGTAACTTGAAAATATCAATATAGACTTCGAAAAGGCTGAATTTTGTTCCGTCTGCTAACAAATCTCCGGCAGTAGTATTGTTTACAGAAAACACCCGACCTAGGATGAATTAATGAATATTAACTATTGTATTTATGAAAGCAGGCTTTGTTTGGCCATGACAAAAACTGTAGAATAAGTTCTAATTCCTTAAGCTAACAGAGTAGACTAAACAGGAGCTATCTGATCTGGACCTACTTTGTTCGCAAATGCGTAAAAATGCTTATATATGGGGTAAAAGCATAACAGCTCGCTGCATATAATCGTCCAAATAATGGTGCAAAATGAATTATTGTCATGGTCACAGAAACTTTATCAATGGTTTCTTGTGAATATGAATTCCCAAACTTTAAAATGTTTGAGAAATCATTATATATTTTTCATTGTTTCAGTAACACAGTAGGGTTATCTAATTTTGCTTTCTTAACCCATTACCTCATAGGCTATTTTAGATACAACCTCTTTGAATGAATCTACCGAAAATGAGCATTAACTAGAGAAAAGGAAATTTTTAGAATGGTGTAGTTTGAAACCATTGTGATAAATAGAACATTTGCTCCTGTAGGAGCAAATGCTCTATTTATCACAATGGTTTCACAAAGTGGTTTTTACAGAGTCGTCAAAAGTCGTCAATATGGGGGAATGGGTTAACCAGTTGAACTATTTGCTTAATAAATACTTATGTAAGAAATAATGACGCCATAAATGTCAATTAAATGAATTTTTCTAATGGCATATGAACACAGGAAGTTTTGGCCATGGTAGAAACTGTACTATCAAATCTCTATTGTCCCATTAGCAAACAGAACATACTCTGATTAGGTGTCACTATTAGTCTTCTGATCTGGTTCTGCCCATTTTGCTAAAGCGATAAAGGGCGTATATATGGAGTAAAGGGTTAAGACTAATTTTCTAATCGATCTACAGTATAAAATCTCTATAACGACCACTAAATTGTGTTAATTAATTGGTATTTTGGGCAGGTGGTTGCTTAAAGCAATGTGAAAGTAAAACAGAACGCTCCTATAGGAGCGTTCTGTTTTACGTTCATCTTTGTTTAAGCATCCACCTGCCTTTCACACAAAATACTTGATGTAATTTAGTGGTCGTTATAGAAAGGTTTTACTATAATTTGAAAATATATTACTTTTGAACAATAAACTGTCAAGTAAACAGTGCAAGCCTTGCTAAGATGGATACTTCAAATTTCTTCTAATCTATGTCCACACTGTATGCATTTGTTCTGTTTATAGACACCTTGGATAATACTCGTATACGCCGATTATGTCCTTTTTGGCATACCTTTTAAATGCGACAAACCTTATAGATCCTCGTTAGACGCTACGTTGTATACGATAAAGGGGGGGGTTTAACGGTTATATACGATAAAGGGGGTTTAAATTAAATTGTATCTATAGTGTTCTGTTTGTAACTTTTTGGTCAGCCAAGTGTTGTTTTTCTCCCCATTCCTGACGACCCTGTCGGGTGTGCAGCGCACCATGATTACACGCCTTTCCCTATTTTATCATTGGGGATTAGCGATAAGTTTGGCTCTTGTAACATTGGTTTAGCGACGGAAAACATCGTCATATACACGCATTATCAGAGATGATACATTTGGTCCGATTTGTAAATAAACCTGCAGCAATGCGAAAATCGCTTAGACGTATTTTTTAAGCACTTGAACTTTAGGTGCAAAATCAAAGAAGTTACCTTGACTCGAAAGGTTTATGTGTCAAAAGTTTAACCGCAGCGGTGAAGAGAAAATACGTGGCACTCTTGGGTTATAGCAGATGATAGTTATTATATATAAAGCTTCACCTAATGGTCATTCATGTAAGAAATAATGACATTATATTTTATAATGATATACAGTAAAACCTTTCTATAGCCGCCACTGAATTGTGTTAATTAGTTGCTTAAAGCAAGGTGAAAGTAAAACGGAATGCTCCTATAGGAGCGTTCCGTTTTACTTTCACATTGCTTTAAGCGACCACCTGCCATATATACCAAACAATTAACACAATTTAGTGGTCGTTATAGAGAGGTTTTAATGTACTCATATAGGGTATACTCATATTAGATCTACTCACATAACAATTTATTACACAACACGACCTGAGTGTCATTTCAGTGGTTGTATCTTTTTTTTAAAACAAAAATACTATAGTGTATACTATTCACAATGTAGTGTTAACAAAAAGTTTTATCTTAAACCATTCAATGTTTTCTTCCATTTTGTCGTTTCTAGACTGCAACACACATCCTACACATCCCTTTTCAATGACTTTTCTCTATATTTTTGTAATATACATGCATATCTGGATGGATATACGTATATGTTTCTGAACACCTTAAAAGCTTACATAATATTATGTAAATTAATGTCTATTACATTGGACAATGTTTGGCTCTTGGTCTTGCTACATCCTTAGCATTCGGACACGCAATATCTCCTCTTCAAGGCTTTGAAGAGAAGATTGTAGTGTAGACTCTGATCAAACTGCTCTACAAGTTTGTTATTCGAATGGTTTGGGTCATTATGGGATAGATAGATCTATTCTATAAATATAAATCAAATCTAAAGTTTAGTCATGTATAATTTCAGTATTGGCAAATTACTTGTAAAACCATTGATTTCAATACGTTCAAACAGAGCTCCAGATAAGATGCCTTTATTTCTCCACAAAACCCTATACTTTAACCACTCTTTAGAGACGATTCTAAAGAGTGGTCATAGTATAGGGTTTGGTGAAAAAACGACGATTTTAGCAGATTCTATTTGGGTACGCACCCCTATCTGTAGCTCTGTTCAAATAAAGAGATAATTGCTTATTACTTTGCCAATTTATTCAGTGTCATCTCTCTGCTTTTCAGGTCTGGTTCCAAAATAGAAGGACCAAATGGCGGAAGAAACATGCGGCAGAAATGGCAACAGCAAAGAAGAAACAAGATGACGTAGCGGATATGACGTCATGTAGTGATATTGATGACGACCTCAGAGACACTGACTGTAGTCCTTTAGCAGACGGGAGTTTAGATTTTAGTTCATTGAAATCGGTATGAATATTAAATGTCGAGTCGAGACTTTAATAATAACATATGGTTTAGCAAACGCGGAACTGATAACCTCAGAGTTGCGACATCATTTTAGTGAAAACCACCGCGCTTGCATCTAAACACAAACTACGGTTATTGTCGAAAACAGCCGAAGTTTAACGGAGCTTTGCCCATAATGCCAAGCTTGAAACATTGTGTAAAGTATATAGTGCTATTTACATGTTGTTGACTTTCATAAATCCTTAGTTCAGGGATTTTAAAGGTGTTCGACGCCAGCATCATGTTACATGCTGTATGTATTTTGTTTTCAAAATGAACTTGTTTAAATTATGTGTGACATGCAATATTATATATATAATTGTTTACTTCCGTTAAGTACTGTCAATATTTTTTCTTAGTGAATGTCCTGGTGACGAACGATAAGGCTGACTGTTAACTATTAACCTGGAAGAGACACCATTTGACGATGCAAAAATAGAGTAGATCCTGATCAAATGTCCCCTGTATGGTTCGCCTGATCAGGTTATGCTCTATTTGCTTGTGAACAAATATAGATCTGATTCTTTCCTTTCTTGCATGGTGAACAATTCCTATGTTCATATTGCCAATATACAATTTCATCTACTCAATATTCATAATGTCATTATTTCTCTCATGAATATTCAACAGCTAAAGGGTTAATAGTGTACTGGTCTGCCAAACCATGTATGTTAAAATAAAACAATTCTATATCAACTCATTGTACGTCGACTACTCTTCTTAATAATCTGCGTAAAACAGTTCAGTTCCAGATAAGACGGAATAAATCGGCTTCTCAAACTGTGACACTCTGCTCATGTTTGAGAGAATTGATGACAATTAGAAAATTTCATTTTAGAGACAACTTAGTGGTTTTTTTTAAACAAAAGCAAAAAAACACACCCAAAAACAACAACAACAGAAAACTAGTTTTAACATTCTGACGTGATTTTGTTCCTCAAAATTTGCTAGCATATGAATAGAGTATACCATTAGGACCATGTTGCATTGGTAGAGCAGTAGGGTCTTACTAATACGACAAGTCAAAATAAGACTCATTCTGGACTTTTAACCCTTTCGCTGCCAAACTCTGTCGTCTGCTAACTTTGTCGTCTGCTACAAATTTTTATTCTTTTGATTTTCTTCATTTTTGTTTCAAAAACATAGTAACAGTAACAAACAGTTTGGATCCTGATAAGACGCCGAGTTACTCGGCGTCTCATCTGGATCCAAACTGTTTGCATAGGTAATCACAGAACTGGCATATGCAGCGAAAGGGTTAAAACATGTGGTAGCTTAACACAGGACAAAAATTGTGCAGAAACTTTCTGCATTACTCTTGGCAACCACTCCAATGTTAACCCTTTCTTTGTTCTATATTTATTCCAAAGTTCAATACCTACTGAATATTCATGGACAAAATAGTTATCATGAAATCGAGAAGGTGAAACATTGTAGCTATTTTAGAAAGTAAAGAAACATCTATCAAATTCCATTAGCAAACAGAGCAGACCCTGATAGGAGGGCTCTTCTAGGAGCCGTCTGATCTAGGCCTACTCTGTTTGAAAATGCGTGAAAACACGTTTATATCAGGCAAAGCTATAATCAATTATATGGTCGTATTACCTTATGATACTGACTGTCGAATCGACAGAAACTGCCTTACACATCTGACCATGTGTTGACAAATGGTAACAAGAGAATATTCAGAACGGGAGAAGACGACATACAGGGTTAAGAATACGAGGCTTTAGCTCAAATACATTTTTTTTCTGACAGCTTTCCAGTAGAAATGAAAAAGAATATCAACTTAACCAGCTGTAACACTTGTTCAAATTGCTGATGAAAGTTAACCCACATTTTACTCCATGAATATTCATGCAAGAACATATGAAATAAGGATTATTTTATTATAATGGCATATGAACAAAGCACATTTTGGCTAATAAAGAAACTATAGAACAGAGCAGACCCTGATCAGACGGCTCAGATAGGAGCCGTCTGATATGGGTCTACTTTGTTTGCAGAGGCGTAGAAAGGCGCATTTATAGAGGTAATGGATATAAAATGTAGTTACTGCAATTATGCACTCAACCATTGAACAGTGACACAGCCTGCCAGTGACACTGTTGTCTCAAGAATTCACAGCAGACTTTTGAAATTCCAAAAATATCATGGACAACGTAGAAATGCACAGGCTTAATGATCTCTCCCTTTTGAGAGCCCAACACAATGCGGCACACATTTTATTTCCCATAATCTGGCCGCGTTCACCAATGGAGGCAAACCCAGAGTTTGTCGGTAGATAAGGAACAATAGAGTCGGCATATCCGCAAACATTTCAAACACAAGGCTGAATGCGGCCTGCAAAAGAAGCCCAGGTTTTTCCACCAAGCCTCGTGCCATTAATCACGAAATATCAGCCGTGCATTGTGCCCGCTGGACTCTAGGTCATGCAAATGAATTGACATTCATCCGGCTTTTAGGTTTAGGCCCTGAATTAGACTCTCGTGTGCGCGTAACGAGACATGACGAGAGTTGACATCTGACCCCGAGAATTTTGTTGTCGTTAGGACGAGATTACATCGTAGTAAGGTGACAAAAAGGGATCACTGGTAACCCTTTGAATACAGGACAAATTAACAAGTGTATTAACATCTGCAAGGAATGTAGACACATTTCACGTGACAACACGAGGAACCCACTGATCAGGATCTGCACTGTTTGATATTCAAAATTCTTTATCAAATTTAAATCATTCGTTCTGAATAAAGATTATTGTTAAACACTGGGAGGTCATTCCACTTTGAAAATGCAGCATTAAAATAGTGAACCCTTTCTCTCATATAAACGTGCAAAAAGAGTAGACCCAGTCCTATAGGAGCCGTCGGGTTCAGGATCTGCTGCTTGCATGCTAATGAAATTATATAAATATGATTCTACAGTTCCTACCAATACTAAAATAGCTTGTGTACATAATTATGCCACTATGAATATTCACGATGGCTTTATTTCTTACATGAATAATATGCAACAAAGAAATGGTGAAAGGCAGATCGAAATCTGTACAGATTGCGTGTGCTGGTGTTATATTATCCCATTCCCTCATATTGGCGACTTTTGGCGACTCTGTAAGAATTACTTTGTGAAACCATTGTGATAAATAGAACATTTGCTCCTGTAGGAGCAAATGCTCTATTTATCACTGGTTTCAAACTACACCATTCTAAAACGTTCCTTTTCTCTAGTTAATGCTCCTTTTCGGTAGATTTATTCAAAGAGGTTGTATCTAAAAATAGCCTATGAGGTAATAGGTTAAAAGGCAAAAGGTAACATTGACTTAACCCTTTCCATGTTCTATATTTATTCCAAATTTCAATACATACTGAATATTCATGTACACAATAGTTATATTGAAATATGGACGGTGAAACATTGTAGCCATTTTTAGAAACTTAAGAAACAAATCTATCAAATTCCATTAACAAACAGAGCAGACCCTGATCAGACGACTCCTATAGGAGCCGTCTGATCTGGGTCTACTCTGTTTGCAAATGAGTGAAAATGTGTTTGTATGAGGGAAAGGGTTATGGAAAGACAGTGTTACTTCCAGTATAGAAGGAATAATAAAAGTTACAAGCAAACTTTGAATATGAAACTACAGTGGACCTCTCTGAAGAGTTAATTTATTAATAATTTCCCTGTTGAATATTCAGGTAAGAACTAATGACATCACGAATATTAATTATATTGATCTTTATAGTTGAATATATATTTATCTTTAACCCTTTCCCTGTTCTATGTTTATTCCAGTTTTCATTATCTACTGAATATTCATGGACAAAATAGTTGTCATTAAATATAGAAGGCGGAACGTTGTAACCATTTTAGAAACTGAAGAGAAGAGATCTATCAAATTCCATTAGCAAACAGAGCAGACATTGAGCAGACGACTGATCTGGGTCTACTCTGTTTGCAGATGCGTGAAAACACGTTAATATGAAGGAAATGGTTAAAGATGAATACGTATGATGTTTTGGTAGGTATTGAAAGAAACTAGAGTTGGATCTTTTTTAATTTCATAAGCAAACAGAGCAGATCCTGATCAGAGCGCTCCAGTAACAGCCGTCTGATCTGGGTATACCCTAGTTGCAAAGGCGTGAAAAAGCATTTATACGAGTATGAGGGAAAATGATAAAAACGAGACTCGTTTAAAGAATTAGACTACATTATACGAGTATGAGGGAAAATGATAAAAACGAGACTCGTTTAAAGAATTAGACTACATTATACGAGTTGAGGGAAAATGATAAAAACGAGACTCGTTTGAAGAATTAGACTACATTATACGAGTATGAGGGAAAATGATAAAAACGAGACTCGTTTAAAGAATTAGACTACATTATACGAGTTGAGGGGAAATGATAAAAACGAGACTCGTTTAAAGAATTAGACTACATTAAACGAGTATGAGGGAAAATGATAAAAACGAGACTCGTTTAAAGAATTAGACTACTTAACCCATGGAGAAACTAATACAAAATACAATATCATTTTGTCATGTATTAGCTACAACTGGTCTAAACTTTGACTGATCGATAAAGAGAGGGTTTACTGCCGTAAATATTATAGATAGTCATAAACCTTGAAAAGGAGTCTATGTCCAAATATTAACCCTTTCCTCCATAAATACGCCTTTCTACGCCTCTGTAAAAGTCACTCTTTGAAACCATTGTGATAAATAGAGCATTTGCTCCTAAATATTCATGTAAGAAACGCGTATGTATAAATATGAATATATCTTAATATTTATAATAATACATGCATGAACAAGAAAAGTGTTGGTTCTGGTAAAACATGTAGCACTTAATTCCACAAGCAAACAGAGCAGACCCTTGCGAGATAGCTCCTACAGGGGCCGCCTGATCTGGGTCTACCCTATAAGCAATGGTTTTAAAAGCATTTGTATATATGGAGTAAATGGTTAACACATTCCTTCCTAGTGACGCATTTTGTCGCCTCTGTAAAAGTCACATTTTGAAATCATTGTGATAAATAGAGCATTTGCTACATAGGAGCAAATGCTCTATTTATCACAATGGTTTCAAAACTACACACTTCTAAATTTCTCCTTTCCTAAAGTAAATACTCCTTTTGGGTAGATTTATTCAAAGAGGTTGGGTCTAAAATAAGCTAGGAGAGAATGAGGTGGTATAGGGTAGCTGGTGGTGGCTTAAAGCAAGACGGATTTTATGGAACAGTTCATGAGAATGCTTCTTGCATTACTTTGTACCAAATTAAGCAACCATCTGCCTTTATAGATATCCAATTTTATTCACTAGCCCGTTAAATGCGGTGAACAAATGTACTGTTATTTGACCACCAGTGTAGACCAAGATCAGAGGACTCCTAGAGGAGCCCTCTGATCAGAGTCTGCACTGGCTGTCTTTCAAAATCATCCCGCAATTTTACCCTAAATCATATTGAATGGACTCGACCAATAAACAATGATGGACTATTCCACTCTGGTATTTCAGTGTTGACATGTTTATGAAGTGGTTTTATAGAGGCTCTATACTGTATATGTGGTTGAGAACATGTCAAACATTGTATGAAATTATTGTGGTATATTATTTAGTGCAATGGAGTTATAGATTCATGAAATTTTACATACATTAGCGGACATCATTTCAACATTTTTTATTTTCAATGATCTTAGAATTTGTGTTACAATATTGACTTTTTTGCTCATTACTAACTTTAGTAAACTCGCAAACAATCGAGAGATACATAATGTAAACATAATGGAACTGATACAAGGGTGTTCCGATTGTCATTAAACATTAAATTACTTGATTTGATGCAAAATGTTATCTACAGTAAATCATGTCTATAGCGACCATCAAATATAAGACCAGTGGTAACCGTAATAAATACGCCACTGCAAACACAGTAGACCCAGATCAAACGGCTCCCCTAGGAGCCGTCTGATCAGGGCCTGATCAGTTTGCTTATGACGCGATATAGATATGATTCTAGTTTCCTGTGTCCATTGTTATTATAACAACTAGTCTTATTAATATTCATGATGTCATTATTTCTTACATGAATATTCATGAAGGAGAAGGCTAATAAAGGATAAACGTTATGGAGCTTTCTGCATTATTTTCCTCCTACATGTACATTAATTAACACATTGCCTTCTAGTGACGTATTTCGGCGCCTCTGTAAAAGTCACATTTAAAAACCATTGTGATAAATAGAGCATTTGCTCCTATGGAGCAAATGTTCTATTTATCACAATGGCTTCAACACTTCACACTTCTAAATTTCTCCTTTTCTATAGTTAATACTCCTTTTCGGTAGATTAATTAAAAAAGGTTGGGTCTAAAATAGTTTAGGAGGGAATGCGTTAAGTAACCGCCAGCTGTTATAGATCCCAATGTTTATTCTTAACATTGTCACTACAGACGGGTTCGGTTGCACTTTTTATCATGCGCTAATGCTATGGTGACAAAATATTGTCAGTTTGACCGATTTTTCAGGGGCATATTCAAATACTATAATCGTCATTTCTCCTCTACACCTTATGTTGTGACCACACTTTAGAATCGTCTCGGAGAGACTATTCTGAAGTGTGATCACAAAACGAGGTTTGGGTTCAGGAATAAAAGAGTTCTGAACAGAAATATTCTACTTACGCATTTTAATAAGGATTCTATTTTCTGGTTTAAAATAAAACATTTCCTTGGATTGAAATAATAGTTCTTATACACACCCAACATACAAATATGAGGAACTTTCTGCATAACTATACCCCGTATTAAGCTACCACCTGTTTTAAAACGTCAAGAACTAAACTTGTTTTGAATGCTCGTATTCGCGAGACTTGGCTGTACCATATTTTGACAAATTGCTTTGATTTCTCAAAGAAATACCTGCAAAGATATCTGAAATCGAACATTAAAATTTTGGTGAAACTATGCAAAGCACACACTATTGGTCTTCTGTATGTTTTGGCTACTTTGACTACATGTGTCCCCTGCAAGAGACATAGGCCAACAGTGTGGACAAAGATCATAGGACCCCTGATGGAGACCTTAAATCAAGATCTACACTCTTTGCTTCACAAATCATTACCTCAAATTCACATCGGCAAATGAATTCTAAAAAAAATAGAGTCATTCAAAATTCATATTTTGACCAGTTTTCAAAGAAATACAGGTTTGAATGAGTTGAAAACAGTGTATACCCAGTTGAGAAGGCTCATATTTACTTTTTAAAAACCCCCCAAAACCCCTGAAGATTCACAGTAAGCTTTGCCTGTTTTGGAATAGTCCATTTGAACATTCAGTGTCGAAGGTGTTAACCCTTCGCTTGCTATTCACGTCAATATACCTACCTGTAAATAGTGAAGACCCAGGAGCTGTCTCATCAGGGTCTGCACTATTTACAAATTGATTGTGCAACCAGTGCACTCCACAGCAGTGATTGCACAGAGAAATACTTGTAGACAGTGAAGATATATGTAATTATACAACAGGGCATTGGTAAAGGAGAAGAAATGTTTTTTTTATAAAATTCAGCAAGCGAAGGTGTTAAGCATGGAAACAAAATCAATGTGTCAATATGTATAACTGGATGATAAGGTCTTTTGTTACTGCCCGTACAAATCGTTTCTTTGCGTACCAGCTGAAATACATTAACCCTTTCCCTCATATAAACGTGTTTTCATGCATTTGCAAATAGAGTAGACCCAGATCAGACGGCTCCTGTAGGAGCCGTCAGATCTGGCTCTGCTCTGTTTGCTTTTAACATGATATAGATCTGATCCTACAGTTTTTGTCAAAGCAAAACATTTCATTGAAACGTTTGCATTAGAAAAAATCAGCTTATAAATAGTCATGATGTCATACTTTCTTACATAAATATTGAATAGAGAAAAATATTAACCCTTATAATACAGTAAAAATGATGTCTCCCCAATCTCTGATTTGCTAAAGTTTTCTTACTTCAGAATAGTTCATAGTTTCAAGAAACTATTGATCGGGTATAGCAAACAACTTGGAACCGGATTAGACAGCAAGTTAATACTCTGTGTCTCATCCGGATCCATATTGCACATGGCATAGATAACGTCTAACACTGACTGCAGTACAATGAAAATCTAGTTACTCTTTGCCCTATAAAGAGACATTTTGACACCTTTGGCAGACAGAACAGACCCATATCAGATGTTCCTCCAGAGTGAATCGTCTGATATGGGCCTGCTAGTTTTACTCATTTGATATTTCAGTCAGAGCCAAAATACCCATCTGTTCATGTGGCATTATAAATCATCTAATTAATATGCATGATGTTATTATTTCTTACATGAATATTAATCAGTTAACCCGTTCCCTCATAGGCTATTTTAGATAATATCTTGTTGAATATATCTACCGAAAAAGAGCAAAGGACGTTTTTAGAATTGTGTAGTGTTGAAACCATTGTGATGAATAGAGCATTTGCTCCTTAGGAGCAAATGCTCTATTTATCACATTGGTTTCAGAAAGTGACGTTTACAGAGGTGTCAAAAGACATCAATATGAGGGAAAGGGCTAAAAGGCTAAAATGTTGTAGAATATACAGTAAACCTTCTCTTGAAAGATAACTCGAAGGATGTCTTAAGTTAGGCGTTTGTAACGGGTGGTAGCTTAACCCATTACCTCATACTGACACTTTTTGCGATGAATAGAGTATTTGCTCCTTAGGAGGAAATGCTCTATCACAATGATTTCTAAACAATACACAATTCTAAATGTTCCTTTTTTCTAGTAAATGCTCCTTTCCAGTAGATTTGTTCAAAGAGGCTGGGTCTAAAATTGTCTATGAGGGAATAGGCTAAAGCAGTGTGTTCACCGCCTGCTTTTAGAAACATCACTGTTAGGAGGTTATGTTGTATTTTAATAGTCTTTAACCTATTTCTACGATGACTTTTCAAATGGACTATTCCAAAATTTAAACAGGTCAAGCTGACGGTGAATATTTAGGGACTTTTATAAAGAAAAGTGTAACATGACAAACAGTGCAGACCCTGATGAGAGGGTTCCTCTATGAGCTCTCTCATCTGGGTCGACACTGTTTGGAAAGGACGTCAGTGGCTGGAGTCCCGCACAGCAAAGGGTTGAACTGAAGTAAACGTTGTCTAAAGAGATCATTGAAAGGAAGTCTAATTTTGTGTCCTGGAGGCAGGTTCTAGTTTAATGCAGGACACCAGTATAACAGACACCTCCCAGTGGAATTTTCTGTGATACTTTGCCATATATAAATAAGAACTTGCTTTTTTATATTTCTGTGTTTAATCCTATACTCCCAGATACGTCCTTTTACACCTTTGCAAACAGTAGAATCAAATTAGATGACTTATACAGGAGCCGTCTGATTTGGGTCTGTTCTGTTTGCTTATGAAATAATATAGATGTTATGTTATAGTTTGTGTCTTAATAAAATATCCCTGTTGATAATGCTGGTGTAAAATTTCAGCTAGTCAACACAGTAAAACTTCTTTAAAGCGACCACTTTGTTTAATAAACATAGATATTGCAATAAGCATGTGGTTGCTTAATACAGAACGAAGGTAATGCAGAAACCTCCTGCAGGAGCCTTCTGCATTACTTTCGTCCTGTATTAAACTATAACTTTCGTCCTGTATTAAACTATAACTTTCGTCCTGTATTAAGCTACCGCCTGTCTTTAAGATCCAGAATTATACCTCTTTTGGCCCCGGGTGGTCGCATTCGATGGGGTTTACTGTATTGTTAATTCTTACATGAATATTCATGAGCATGAGGTACAGAGTAAGGTGGTCACTTAATACACGTTTGACTGTACTTACTTATAACGATGGAAATATTCATATTCTAAAAGTTGTTGAAAGAGAAATATGAAATAAAGGTGTTTGTAATCACTGTTTTTATTTTTGTTCTTTAACCAATTCCTTTCTTGTATATTGTAGACCCTACCTCGTTGAATAAATCTACCGAAAGGAGCATTTACTATAGAAAATGGCATTTTAAGAATCGTGTAGCTTTGAAACCATTGTGTTCAATAGAGCATTTGCTCCTATGGAGCAAATGATCTATTTATCACAATACTTTACAGATGCGTCAAAAGGCGTCAGTAAGGTATAATGGGTTACTGCATCATAATCACTTTGTGAAAGAGTCGGGGCAAGACTTACACTTGTCCGTCCACCTGACTGGCCGTCCGTTAATCTATTCATCACACTTGTTGTGTCTTGGTCAACACCAAAAGTGTTTGATCTAGTCATGAAATTGTGCTCAAGTGGGATTGGCTATGATGGTCTTGCAGTAACATTACTAGAGTTATAGCCCTTGTATTTGATCACAGAATAGTTACACTGTATACATTATCAAGTGACATGGGGTCCTCCGTGTTTTATTGACTCATTTCTAGTGTTGGATTAAGAAAAAATGCCTTAACAACCAGATAATAAAACAATAAATATAATACAAAAACTCTATCTCCAAAAACATGATGACGACTTCCTACGTATGAAGATGAGTAATATTAAATTAGATATCATTTCATAAACCAAACAGTGTAAATGAAACGGCGACAGGATGGTCAAATACAACAGCAGCTATTGTTGCAAGTACTTGGACAATTCCGGATCATCCAGAACTGCTCGGATACCGTTGTTTACCGAACCAATTCATCGGTGGCAGAAAAGTTACCCGTGCTTTGGTTTCGAGCAATGAAGTGCTTTGAAATTCACAGCCTAGTATTTATCGTAAACTATCGCCTACTAAGCTTGACAATGAGACAACGTCCAATTAATCTGCCTTTTGACTCTATCGGTCAGCTTTCATTTTGAAGAGGCCTGGTCTAAATTCTAGTGCGAACACTTAAATCGTCTCCGGGCAGCTTATCGCTGCGATGCAGGGGACGGTGTAATATATTACCTTACAAATCAATACGGTATTCTTTCTGGCTCGTACATCCTTACACGTGCCGAGATTAGATATAATCATTTGGTTACGTTTTAAAGTACATTTAACCCAATGAATTAAGTATAACAATTGTACTTTTCAAACATTGTAGACCCAGATAAGAGGGCTCAAGGAGAGCCCTCTGATCAGGGTCTGCACTGTTTTTCTTTCAATATGGTAAGTTCAAGCCTTTCACACTGATTTGACTATGTAGTTAAACAGTGACAGGCCCTATGCAACATCCAAACAGTTAAGACAAGCCTACAAAAGAAGCGTTCGGGGCTTATATGCCCTATAATGTATACCCTAGCTAGATGCTGTGAAAAAAGGCGACGAATGGTCTGGGTCTATACTGTTTGCAAAGTCGCAAATATAATATTGGTGCGGTTCATGAGGAGATGAGAATAATGAATCGACGTCACGTGTGATCTGGATCTAAAATGTGCAAATTTATTCAGAAAGAGAAAGTCTGAACTGTTGATATAGAATAAAATTAAATAAAAAACTGAAATGAAAAGGAAAAATAAAAGCAAAAACTTTTGACGGTTAGCTATCCCTCCACATTATAAAAATTCTGCTAGGAACCCCTTGATCTGGGTCTGCACCGTTTGTAAATGCCAATACACTAGTGTCCTGCATTCTAAAGGTTATTCATAGACCAACAGGAATGTATTTTTGTATTCTTTGCGTAAGCAAATGAATACAAAGTTATAGGTGTATTCTCGCGTCGGCCACATGCTACTCTCGCCGACCTGACAACCGCCATTCCGCATGGCAGTCTAGTACAAGTTATTGACGTGCATTCGATAGATTCAAAGGCGTTTATTAACATGATTATCCAGAAACAATCAAGGTACAATGTATACTATTTCTGACATGAAAAGGATTTGTAGCGTTAGCTTTAGTTTAATATGTGTAAGAAAGTGCACAAAATATAGTCATCTGTATAGAGTGCGCACGAATAAACAAATATTAGGCTCAAGGCGAAATCACGTGACCATAATATGAATGAAATAATTCATTCTGTCAGAGGATACTCAATGAATAAAGAAGTGCACGTCGGATGACCTTATGTAAGCGATTAGGTAATCACACCTTAGCCTTGATAGTTATGTACATTTGCTGTGTTTTCTTGTGTTGCTGCTCGGGCAGCTGTTTGTTCTGTATGTAGTGTTTCCTGCAGGACTCATATTTGTACTTTTCGAGAAGCAACTCTGAGTGGTCAGTTTGATAAGCATAGCGGGAAACGGGCGAAATGTCAGCTGCAACTGAATCACTCACTAGAAAGAGTGTTAGATATGCAAATGTAATCATTTCTATTCTAGACCCGCTATTTAAGACAAACTATCAGAAGATTTTCAAAACATTGTTCTCATGCAAAGAATACTGCAGCGTCTGCAACGCTTTGATGTTTAACATCTCTAGACCAATCTTGTAAGGGGACATTTTCGGTTGCTTGTGAACCTTTTCTAGTGATGACTATATATTTGTCTTTCTTCCATTGTTTTCTATAATATTAACCCCCTCTCCATGAATATTCATGCAAGAAATATTTTTTATGAATATCAAGTAACGGATTTTTTCATTGGCTTATGAACACATGGAATGTTTGGTCATAACAGAAACGGTACAAATCTACATTATTTCATAAGCAAACAGAAAAGACCCTGATCAGATGCTCGTACAAAATCCATTTGATCTGGGTCTATTGTGTTTGCAAGGGCTTTTAAAAACGTATACATATATATGGAGCAGAGAATTAATGACAAATGGCGTCGCCAATATGTGAAATCAATTTATTGATCCAAAGTATATCTGTTTTTTAATACAGTAGAACCTGTCTTAAGCGGCCATTCATTTATTGAACATACGAGTCATAAAACAGGTGGTTGCTTTATGCCTGGCAAAAGTAATGCAGAAAGTTCCTATAGGAGCTTTCTGCATTACTTTTGACCAGCATTAAGCTACCACCTGCCTTACGTACCCATAAAAAGACCTCTTTTTGATGGCCGCTTAAGGCAGTTTCTAGTGTATTCATAAATTTATCTTGTTTCACTTTGAAAATAAATAACTTGTTCCTAATCTGTTCTTCAGTACAGTAGTGGTAAAAAACCCAACAATACAATACTGTTACATACTTCTATAGTTGTTCACTTGAATGTGTTCTCATTGGCACAGTGGGGCCTTTGACTTTGGCACTGAATTCCAAAGTCAACATACCTCCAATAAAAGGAAATTGTTTTCATGAAAGGAAATACTAAATTAATGGAAGTTATCGTAAAACAAATATTTTTGTCAGAATTATCATTAACCCTTGCATATTTATTTGACAGAAGGTATTTTCATATTTGTACAGCCCGATTGAATAAATCTTAACACGTGTTCTCCCCCAAATCTATCGGTAGCCGCTACCAGCCAGATTAGATTATAAGCCCATTCAAACGCGGTCTCACACAAGTAGTATCCTAGTTAACGGTTAGTGCCATATGGGCAAATTTATCTATGTGAATATGTTCCATCCAGATGGCATCCAAATTCATGGCAGACTCCCACTTATTATGAATATTTATTTTTTTATTAACCATTTCCCTGTCCTATGTTTATTCAAATTTTCATTATCTACTGAATATTCATAGACAAAATAGTTATAATGAAATATGGAAGGTGGAGCATTATAGCCATTTTAGAAAGTAAAGAAACAAAACTATCAAATACCATTAGCAAACAAAGCAGACCCAGATCAGACGGCTCCTATAGGAGCCGTCTGATCTGGGTCTACTCTGTTTGCAAATATGTGAAAAGGCGTTTATATGAGGGAAAGGGTTAATTAACTAATGTTCATAACGCTTTACATAAAACAAGTGAATTGCTCTGACAAGTAGTCCGCCATAGTGTTGATCTAGAAACACATCACCTCGTTGCTGTTTGCCACTCACATTTCATTTCAGCGCTTTGTCCAGAATACACAAGAACAGTATTGACCCAGACAAACCTTCGTCGCGTCACTGTTTTCCACTCATAAGCCGCTTCATTGGTTTGTCCACTACACTTACAAACAATGTAGACCCATATACACCTCCGATTTCTGACTGTTGGCCACTCTCGTTTCGTTTCGTCGTTTTGTCCTCTACACATATAAACAACACCTAATCTACAATTTGCTAGGTTAATTCTTAAATATTCACCAGTTTTCTATGTTTCTGGGTCTGCTCTGTTTGTATATATGTTAAAATACTTAATTATGAGGTAAAATGTTAAGGTACAAATACAGCAAAACCTCTCTAAACCGGGCTTTCAATTTGATATCGGTCTCGGGGACAGGTGTCAGCTTAATGCAGGATGGAAATCATGCAGAAAGCTCTTCTAGGAGCTTTCTGCGTGACATTAATTCTTCTCTGCTAGAATCCCGGTTTAGAGGGTTTTACTTTGCATGTACAAAGGAAAGGGCAATACATTTAACAAAATAGTGACCATAGCTACATAGTGTCCGGTTATAGTTGATATCGAACGTATTTCTAGTGCTTGACAGTATCAGTTTCATATTGTATGAGTGCAATATTCGCATGACACTGAATAATGATATACATTCAATATCGGACCTAACTGGGTTGAAATGGATTAAATGTCGCCAATTACATCTAGCTTTCATCGTACACTATTTACCAGACCATACAGACCGTTCAAAGTTAACTATCGTTTAACCCTTTCCTCTATAAATACGCCTTTCTACGCCTCTGTAAATGTCACTTTTTGAAACCATTGTAATAAATAGAGCATTTGCTCCATAGGATCAAATGCTCTATTTATCACAATGGTTTCAATACTACACAATTCTAAACTTTTCCTTTCCTCTAGTAAATGCTCCTTTTAGTTAGATTTATTCAAAGAGGTTGGGTCTAAAAATAGCCTGTGAGGGAATGGGTTAACTCTTTCCTCCATGGATATTCATGTGAGAGATTGGGTCTAAATATAGCCTGTGAGGGAATGGGTTAACTCTTTCCTCTATGGATATTCATGTGAGGAATGACCTCACGAATAATAAAGAGATTTTGTTTCATAATCGCATGTGAACACATGGCATTTTGGCCATGGCAGAAACTGTAGACTTTGAGCTATACTATTCCAAAGGCGGACACGGCAGATCCTGATCAGACAGCTCCTATTCGGTTTGGAACCAAGTCATCTACATGAGGGAAATGGTTAAATTAGCAAGTGAATATTCATATTTTTCTTGGCCATATACGGTATTTTCCCCCAACTAGTATGCTCTATTACTTGTGTGAGACCTGGTCCAAACTCAAGGGTTTAATATCGAATGTAGTCAAATCAATGACAATTTAACAGGTGGCAGTTTTAATCATAATTTACACTTTCACTAGAAGATAGGACAAATCGTTTATAAACTGCTGTATTAAGTCGAGATAGTTAAGGTATTTCAATCCAGAATAAATCAAAACCGATTGCCACTTTCATGCCATGAACATGATAAAAAGATTATGTACCTTATACCATTGGCGTTGAGGCCGAAAACTTGAAGATTTCGTCGATACCTCACGTATATAAGAGTGTTGTGTTAATTCTTTATACTTTAGCACTCCATTGACTAGTTATTGATAACATATACAAACAGTTTGTATCCAGATGAGAAACCGAGTCAGTATTCTAACAGGGTTAAAATGTTTAGTATTTTGGTCGCTTTAAGTAACATTTTATAATAATGGATATAAATGTAAGAAATAATGACAACACTCATATTTATTAGCTGATGTTTATAGTAGTATGTGACAATAGGATTTTATGGCCATTGCAAAAACTGTTTAATCAGATCTATATAATAAAATTCATAAGCAAACAGAGGGGAGCCTGGATTTACTCTGTTTGCAAATGCGTGAAAATGAGTTTCAATTTTATATGATTGAAGTTCATTTTCAAGCATTTGCAAACAGAGCAGACCTAGATCAGACGGCTCCTGTAGGATTATACAGTTGATGTCATTAAAATATTGGAACTATTGTTTGACAATTGAAGGAGGCACTTAAATCATACTTTACTGGACATTTTGTCTTTAGTGTACACGTTATCTCATATTACACAGTGTCAGTAAACCGGGACAAACAAAGATTGATTTGCGGAAAGAAACTTGCTTTTGGATGCTACCAGCCGTCTTTAAGTACTAGAAATTTTGGGAACGTGCAATTCATTCGTCTGTATATAACATATTGCCTGTATTCATATACACACCTGCAAACATGATATGTTAATAAAAGAGAGTTAAAATAAGTTAGACTTACGGTTAACCCTTTCACCGCCGATGTGGCATAAATATACCACGACAAATAGTGCAGTCCAAGATCAGACGCCGCCTTTTCAAGGCGGCGTCTGATCAGGAACTTCATTATTTGTCTCAAACTCCATTTCTATATATGTGCTTTATTCCTTTGAAGTTTGCATTTATTGATCTTATTTCCTTATGTTACCGAATGATTTAACAAACTTGGATTGCAGACGACAATTAGAAATTTGGCACCGAAAGGTTTAAGCACAATACGTTTTAATTGCTTAATTGTTTCCATTTAATTTGATATATAAAAATAGCGCAATAACATATGTACCAGCAGATGACTTGTTTGTTCTTTGTGCAATACCCTTGCCATTGAGTTGCTCTTGTCATTTTGCTTTGAAAATCTTTCAAAATCATGAAAATGCTTTGTACTGTAGACGACAGTATTCCAATAGAGCAACCATGCATAAGTTTCACTTAGGGGATAACCGTTGCGTATTTGAAGATTTGCAGCAGTATATCGGTGGTTTATATGTCGCAAATTTAGTTTTACATGCGACGCGTAATGAAACCATAGATCCAGATGGTAAAAAAACAAACAATACTTTAAGTCCTTTGATATTTTCTCTCTATTGTCATAACATGACGTCATGAAACACCGCATATCTCCGCATTACGCATATAGAAAATAGTTCTCCCGGAACCTAGCAATTGTGCTTATATTTAATATACCAAGAACTGGTGTTTTCACTTGATACTTTGATTTTCACAAATGAAAACCGTTAAGTCATGGTCCTTTGAATTTCTGACGGTAGGTCCCTTTCAAAACTACGAAAGATGAATCAAATTTGACCTCGACATTGCTCGAAATTCCACAATAATTGTACACATGGACAGCAGAATTATTTATTTTAAAATTGTTTGCAATGTGGAACTGGTTGCATATTCAAGATACTTTGACTGATTGGTGTATTTGATGAGAATGATGATAGGCCAAGTGGACGTGCAAATGGAAATTATCAGGAGCGACAATCTACAGGCATGTTTGGAATTTGCAAAGGGCCCTCGAGTGGTCTAGAGTGGGTGGGGCGAATTATCATTATGGGACTGTCCTTGAAGAATTGAAGAATACTGCCGCTTCTGATTGTCGGACGAGTCGGCATTACAGCTTCGGACACTGGCTTCATTCTGATGACCAGACTTTTTCATTATTTCCCTGGTTTTGACACCAGCATAGGACAACAGCTAGTGCATGATTGCGGTCTCTCGGACACAATGATTTGTGTTTTAAAACTTTTGACGAAACAAGCCTCAGCAGAAATAGTTTTCATCATTTCGTTCAGCACATGCTCACCAACAAACCTGGATGTGTGTACATATGACTCTTCATAATCTACTGAACGTTTGGGTTACTGAATGGAATGGTTCGATCAAGGGTGCAGTTGTATCAGGTATGTTTTCAGAGATTTACAGGACATATGTGTCCTGCATGACTCATAAATTGTACTTTTGTCAGAGATCTTAGGTTTTCTATGTATACCACGAAGAGCGAAATTCAAGGTTATGTCGAACCACTACTTTGGAAAGATTTGTGATTTATGGCACAGAGGAAACCTGAGTTTTTTAGTGTTTTCAGATCATTGTCTGTTATCGGTTGGTAATGTTTAAGTGTTGTCAGGTCCTTCTTAAATAGTTTCAGCATGTATATAAATCTCACAGCTACATGGTTATATACCTTAAATCTTATATTTACAGGGTGCAGGTGCCACATACACCTCAAAACAGAATAGAGGAAGAGAAACGTTTGTTCAAGGACAGCGAATTAGATCAACATGTGAAATAAATGGACTCAGTATCAACTTGTGGGACTTTGCGATAGATATTTGAGTAGAATCGCCAGACTCACATTGACTACAACCATACAGTGTGTTGGAAAAAACAAGCAAATTGAAAACATTTGACATTTCATTCAGCCAGTGTCTTCGTTCATTCAGCCCCATTCATTCAATTTTACTATGAATGCGCGTATGAATATTTCGTAGTAAATTTTCTAGTGATTCGGTTTCCGACAGTATATTCATTTTTCCGACAGTATATCGGTGGTTTATATGCTTCAAATTTTGTCACGTGGACCAATCAGAATGCGTGTTACAAAAATGTTGCATTAGAATTAAGATTATTGTAAGAAATGATAAACGTATGAATATGGATTTGCTGAATTTTGTAATGATATATGTCTGGTCTGTGTCTACTCTGATTGCAAAGACGTAAAAGTGTGCGCTAATTACAAACAAAGAGTCCTTTAACCCTTTCCCTGGTCTATGCTTATTCCAAATTCCAGTACCTACTGAATATTCATGAACAAACTAGTTATAATAAAACATGGAAGGTGGAACACTGTATCCCTTTTAGAAAGTAAGAGGAAACAGATCTTTCAAAGTCTATAAGCAAACAGAGCAGACCCTGATCAGACGGCTCCTCTAGGGACCGTCTGATCTGGGTTTACTCTGTTTGCAAATGCACGAAAACACGTTCATATGAGGGAAAGGGTTAAAAGGTTAATAACATTTATTTTATTATTATTGCGATTCATGTCAGACAAATTGAGACATTGTCCACATTAGAACTCGGATGACGTAATTTGTACGGTCCGTTAAAGTTCCAGATACTGAAGTTCAACTGTATAATTTACAACTACATTTATTGCCATAGCAAATAGTGAAGAAGTAGATCTATAACAAGAAGGCAACCAAAGACGATCCTGACCAGACAGCTCCTACATCATTTGTGTGATCTAGATCTGCTCTGTTTACAAAGGTGTCAACTAGCGAGATTATTACATTGAAGTAAAGTGCTTGAAAAAGATACGAATATTAGATATATAACAATATTAGAAAATTGAAGTTAAGTGAACTACTGTCCCTGTTCTCTCTCTATTTCTATTTTTTTGGGCTCTATCTTTGTGAGTTTCCGTTTGTCTCTGTTTCTGTCTTTTTCTGTATCTGTATGTTTCCGTTTGTCTCTGTTTCTGTCTTTTTCTGTCTATATATTTCCGTTTGTCTCTGTTTCTGGTTTTCTCTGTCTCTGTATGTTTCCGTTTCTTTCTGCCGCTGTATGTATGTTTCTGTTTGTCTCTGTTTCTGTCTTTCTCTGTCTCATATACTGTTTCGTGTCTCTGGTCTCTTTCAACCTGCATATCTCTATCCGTCTTCAAATATCTAACCCTTTGTCTGTCTGTCTGCCTGTCTGTATGTCTGTCTTTATCTTTTTCTTTGCTGCTGACTGTGTCAGGTTTACAAAAATGACTTGTAGAACTGTACACGCTCCTTCGGCCGATGGACGGCTCACAAAGAGTTTGCGGGTCCACTGTCTCAGCCATTAATCAAGTTACCGGACGGTAACTTTTGCATATAAAATTAATTACCTCAATAATATTTCATCTGACGTTTCGTCCCTACGTTCCTGAATTGCAAAGCTACCTAGAAATTTGTGTAATATCTGTATCAAAACAAACGAGAGGGAGAGTTAATTAATCCTTCAGCTCAATAAGGCATCCACGGACGACAGATCGTCTGATAGCGTTATTGAGCGCCGGTGGTATGGCGTTTGTCGAGGTTACGGCTACCGGTGAACAAAATTGTCATTTGTTAGCGTACCACCCTCCTTTCGAATACTTAACGTTTTGGTTTTTGTAACAACGTCTGCCATTCTCTTATTCATCTATTCGTGACCAGCTTTCGATGCTGCTATAGTATGTTGAACATCTCGTAGACCAGTTTTTTATAAGGATCAAACGTTTATATCGCTATTGATTTGGATATTTGTTCATTGAAAATATCATATAATAACAAGCAGGTAGTCGAAGGATATGAACGCTATCTATCGTTATCTGCCAAAAACACCCTTATTTATACAAAGTCTCGTGTCTGTGAGATTCTCGCGTGACAATACACGATGGAACGGAAACTAGGCGGAGCATATTTTCAGCGATATGAAAAATGCCCTGAATTCCTTACATGGCAATATTAAACGCCGTTCTTTTATTGTTAGCCATTTAAACATTCTGTTGCTATGGTATCATTCGCTAATATTTTTATATGTCATTGACTTGACCACACCCTAAAGACCATTCATAACGAGAATTAAGACGCTCTAATATTAACACATTACCCCCTAGTGACGCATTTTTGCGCCTCTATAAAATTCATATTTCGAAACCATTGTGATAAATAGAGCATACGCTCTATTTATCACAATGGTTTCAGGACTGCACAATTCTAAAACTCCCCTTTTCTCTAGTTAATGCTGCTTTTCGGTAGATTTATTCAAAGAGGTTGGGTCTAAAAATAGCCTTGGAGAGAATGAGTTAAAAGGTATACGAAGACTAGTTGACTAATTTTGCTAACAGTTTAGACCCAGACGCCGAGTATGAAAAGCGATATCTCACGGACACTGTTTGCCATATTGGATAATAGCCGATACGAATCAACCAGTGGATCTTGGTTTAACGCTGGTCTACACGGTTAGTTAACCCTTTCCCTGTTCTATATTTATTCCAAATTTCAATATCTACTGAATATTGATGAACAACTTAGTTATAATGAAATATGGAAGGTGGAACATTGTAGCCATTTTAGAACGTAAAGAAACAGGTCTATCAAATTCCATTTGCAAACAGAGTAGACCCTGGTCAGACGGCTCCTATAGTAGCCGTCTGATCTGGGTCTACTCTGTATGCAAATGCGTGGAAATGCGTTTACATGAAGGAAAGGGTTAAGCCATAAGGTACTTTTTTCAAATCAAAACAGCACAACTTATAACAAGATGTATTCATATACCATATATATCTTCTTGCATTTTGTGCACATGCGGTAGTTTAATCATGTGGGAGCCTTTTGAATTGCCTTAAGTCTGCATTATGCTACCGCCTGTATTTTGGAGGAAAACCCCCCATTTCGAGGGCTTTGTGCAAAACTATTCTAACTCCTTCACTTTGTGATTCGATTTTCTTTGATTAATTGTTATTATATAGGGTTTTAGTTGTTCTATTGACCGTTAGTCTCCCACTTCAGTAATAAGGGGGGACTTTATAATAGCGGGGCGTGGGGTGTTTATTAGTGAGAATACGGTAAATGTATTTTTTACTTAACCCATTACTCCATGAATATTCATGTAATAAATAAAGACATCAAGGATATTAATTAGATTAATTGCTATAAATAGCACATACACAGCTGAGTTTTAGGCCCCGACAGAAACTATAGAATCATATCTATATCATTTCCTAAGCCAACAGAGCAGACCCTGATCAGACGGCTCCTACAGGAGCCGTCTGATCTGGGTTCTTCTCTGTTTGCAAATGCACAGAAAGGTGTATTTATGGAGTAAAGGGTTAAACCTTCACTTTATAGATACGCCTTTCAGTGCCTTCTTAACCCTTTACCTGATAGAAGCGGCTTTAAGCGAGTTTAATATATTCCTCCGCTGAAGAAAATAGTTCCAATTTTTAAAATAATGAACATATAGCATCATAAATAGTTTCTATATTCTAGGAGGTGGTAGCTTAAAGCAGGCTGAAAGTAAAGCAGAATGCGCATTAAGGCGCATTCTGCTTTACTTTCAACCTGCTTTAAGTGGTCACCTGTCTTCAAAACTAGAAATAGGCTATTGGGTAAAGGGTTAAACATAGTAGATCCAGATAAGACAGACAATTCGGCGTCTCATCGTGATCAAAGCTCTTTAACAATGGTTTCTCAAAAGTTTGAACGAGTCGGAAATACAGTAATACCCCCGAAATTTCGAACGCTAAAACAGTCATCATTATCGGTCACAAGATAGGTGGCAGTTTAATGAAGGGTGAAAGCTCCCAGATGAGCTTTTTGCATGACTTTCACCCTGCATTAGGCAGCCACCTGCATAAAATGGCATTAATCCTCCATTACTTATATTTCGAAGTATTGAGTTTCTACTGTTAATAAAAAAACGCAGGATATCGTTTTAAAACGCAGGATATCATTTTAAAAACGCAGGAGATCATTTTAAAAACGCAGGATATCATTTATATACTTTTTCAACAATGGTAAAGAGACTTGAATAATGTAACATGTAACCCATCTCAACTGTGTAACGTTGTGTTGTATTGTGTATACAATGCATCAATCAGCTCAATAGTTTGAGCATATATTCCATTTTAACACTTTCATTCATATAAACGTGTTTTCACTCATCTATAAACAGAGTAGACCATACCAGACTGCTTCTGACCAGCGCCTGCTCGGTTCGCTTATGGAATTTGATAGACCTGTTTCTTTAGTTTCTAAACTGGCTACAATGTTCCGTCTTCCATATTTCAGTAAAACTATTATGTTCATGAATATTCAGTAGGTATTGTAGAAAATAAAGACACCGTGATGTCAATAATGACATATTAATTAGATTATTTTTTTTTATAATTGCACATAGAAATAGGATGTTTTGGCCATGGCAGAAACTGTTAAATCATGTCTGTATCATTACATGAGCAAACATAGCAGACTCTGATAGGAGCCGTCTGATCCGGTTCTACTCTGTTTGAAAAGGCATAGAAAGGCGTATTTATGGAGTAAAGGGTTAAGAATATGCATGTAAGATATAATTACATCATGGATTTCATTAGCTAACGTTTTACAATAGCATGTCAACAAAGCAATAGTTGGCCATGGCAGAAACTGTTGAATCAGAAATGTAAATAGAGCAGACTCTGGTCAGACGGCTCGCGGCTTATCCGGGTTTACTCTGTTTGAAAAGACGACAAAGGCGTCTCTATCAGATGAAAGATTAACCCTTCGTTTGCTATTCACATCAATATACCTACCTGTAAATAGTGAAGACCCAGATGAGACAGCTCCTGCAGGAGCTGTCTCATCAGGGTCTGCACTATTTACAAGTTGATTGTGCAACCAGTGCACTCCACAGCAGTGATTGCACAACGAAATACTTGTACACAGTGAAGATATATGTAATTATATAACAGGACATGGGTAAAGAAGGAGAAATGTATTTCAAAAGTCAGCAAGAGAATGGTTAAGTACTGTCATGAAGTAGAAACGTGATTCTTTATTATCGTTTGATTCCGATTACCCATTTCGATATACAGTTCGATATCTCGAACTCGGATAACTCAAACTTAGGGACAACTCGAACTAAAAGTTCGGTTCTTCCAAAATTTACAAGACCGAATTGTTCCAAAATGTATCGCTATGCATATCTAGAAACACATGTGACAGCTTAATGCAGGTCGAAAGTAATGCTGAAAGCTCCTACAGGAGCTTTCAGCATTACTTTTGACCTGCATTAAGCAGTGAACTTGAGGTATTGGTCTGATTATAAATCGGATGACCCTCGAACTTTTATTATTTCGAAATTATGTAGATGGTCCCTTGAAGTTCGAGATATCGAAGTTCAACTGTAGTTTTGGTTTCAATCACATGACATGTTTTCTTATGAAACACACTTTCTTCGTTTAATTTATATTCTTACATGAAGTTTTATTTAGCCAATTCATTAAGATCTCATGAGCCTTGGGCAGTATCATAGCATTTTAGTCAGCAAGTTTAACAACAATTTATATTAAATAAATTGGAATAGGATATGCTATTAAACATGATCTAACATTAAAAATTAACATTGTGTTTGAAAACAAGAATGTAATACATAATATATATTTTGAGACACACTTGGGTTGAAATGATTCCTTCATTGTATTTTAAGGACCATGTTTTACCAAAATACTATCATACAAACCCTATTATCAATGTTTAGTTGATGAATAAATTGAGCGAGTGTATCTCAGTTTTGCATAACCTTTGAATGCGTGAAACGGATGTGTTGGCATAAGCATTCTTTGTATACCCCTATAGAAGCCCTATCGTCCGGATCTACACTGTTTTTCATTCAAAATTCTCTAATATTAACTAGAGGAAACCATCTTTAATACTGATTTTACTCTATAGCTAAACACTACTTGGTCATTCCACTTTAAATATTCAACATTTAAAGGGTTAAGATTGTTACAGAAACTCCTTGAGCTTACGTAACGGTCTTGCCATTTTCTTGTCTCTTTTGGACTCCTATGAGATTGAGGCGAACAGAGAACAAGCCATCAAAAGAATAATCGGAGTCTTTGAGTGGCGCAGACTGCGAAGGAGTCGAATAAAAACCGCCGGAAACTAATCTGCCGGCCATTAATCACGTGATGACAAATATAGCAGAAAAACGTCTATAGCGATTAGACACAGAATTACCATAAATGGTTTAGTATATGATCACAATACAAATTAAATGACATCCCATTAGCCCGTTCCCATGGGCCTGGATTAATAAAGAACAAATATACTGCGATGCTGGATTGATTTCCCTTGATACTCTTCCGGGCCGCGCTCGATTGGCGTTTGTAGAGAGATTGATTCTCTTATATTGAGATCGACTTCCGTCAAAAGGCGCGGGAATCACTTTTGAACATTGTGTCGAGCCATAATGCTCATTTGTAAAATACTCAAACATATTCCTCAATGAATAATACAAGACGTCCTCATTCCCCTGAATGCGGGATTGACATTGTCTGAAATGGAAAGAAAAATGTTGAAATTGGATGAAAAATTGCCTCTGAAACCCTTGTCAAAGTTTTAAAACTCTTTCATTGCAAAACCTAATGAGTTGATCGAGAGGCTGCAGCCAACAGAAGTGTTCTCGTTTAAAAATGAGAAAGCGACTCCGTTAAAAAGGGTTTAACATTTTACTTCATAGATGCGCCTTTAACGTCTTTGCAAACAGGATATATAGACCTGTAGGACCCGTCTGATCAGGCTATGTCCTGTATGCTAATGAAACAATACTGCTGCTACAGTTTCTACCCTGGCTAAAATTCAAGTGTCCATATACTATTATAAAAAATAATCCTATGAACATTCATGATTACGTTAGTTCGTACATTGATATTCATGACGTAAGGGGTTAAATGTCAATTAGTATCGTTTGCAGTACAGTAAGAACCTCCTATAAACCTGAATTAAAGTAGAGAAGAAAAGTACAAAAATGAGTCATGCAGGAAATACCACATACAGAACAAACACTCGCCCGAACAGCAACACAAGGAAACAGCAAATGTACATGGGTAGAAAAAACAACAAGAGACGCACAAAGACAAAACAAACATACAATAGGAGGAAGATGGAAGTACCGCCTTGGAACGGTCAGTGACAAAAGTCACCGGGGGTTTAAACCGGTTTATGGGCGCCCAACCTCACCCTTATTCCATCCCCATCCTAAAAGACAAACAGTGTAAATAAACGTATCCCCTCTCCGACTAATCTACAACAACCGCGACAGCAAATACAGTGGTAAAGTGCATGTATAACAAAAAAACATTTAATTGAACATACTGTATCCACCTATCGCTAGTGTACTCAATGATTGAGCTGCAAACAGAGTAACTGTAGAAAAGTAATAAAGGGTACGACAAAAATGAAATAGTACAGATATCCGACGTTCTCCTTCCATTTCTGGATTTAAGAGGTCGCCTTCATAGAGTACTAAACCTTTCTTGTCGGCGTACATGCAAAGAGGCCAGCGTGATTGCCAACTGTAAAAGGGTTCACAACCAAACATGCAGTATGTTGTAATAATACAGGATCATATCCCTTTTTAATGAATTGTTTTATATATTTGATGAACAAAGTGAGAAAATGGGTATGTCCAATAATTCTACGAAGTTTGTAAATCACATCACCATAAAATTCAGGATGTGAAATACCGTGTCGCAAAAGTACCTTGAGATTACATTTGTACTTGCCAATAAGCGAGAGATTTCGATAGTAAAATTTAGAGAAAGTTTTTCTTAGTTTATGGTATCTATATCCTTGTTTAAGCAGTTTTTCAGTTAAAATGAGATTTCGACTGTTAAAATCGTCAATAGATGAACAAGCTCTAGCAAAACGAATAAGTTGAGATATATAAACCCCGTAAGATGGAGCACGGGGAACATCCCCGTCAAGATGAGGAAAATTTACAATATTAAAATCAAAATCATCTCTTTTGTCATATATTTTAGAAGAAAGCATTCCATTATTAATTTTAAGGTCTAGGTCAAGAAACGCTGCATAATTGTCGGACGGGTTAGCTTTATTCAAGTTAGATACTTTAACACATTACCCCCTAGTGATGCACTTTTGCGCCTCTATAAAAGTCACATTTTGAAACCATTGTGATAAATAGAGCATTTGCTCCTATGGGAGCAAATGCTCTATTTATCACAATGGTTTCAAAACTATTCAATTCTAAATCTCTCCTTTTCTATAGTTAATGCTCCTTTTCGGTAGATTTATTCAAAGAGATTGGATCTAAAATAGCATAGGAGAGAATGAGTTAAGGCAAATGGCTGCTTAATGCAGGTTGCAAGTCATGCAGAAAGCTCCTCTAGGATCTTTCTGCATGACTTTCATCCTGCATTAAACTGCCTTCTGTCTTCAAGACCGATGTTTATGCCAAAATTAGCGTCCAGTTTACAGACGTTTTACTATACATGTTGCGCTTGATAGTACTCCTACAAGCTTTCGTGAATTGTATTCATTCTCAATGAAAACGTAACAGGCTTCCGGGATGATTGTCGTGTTATGTGAATGCAGAAATATACAGTATTTTATCTCTTTAACCCTGTTTCTCCATTTATACTCATTGTAACTCTTTTGCAAATAGAGTAGACCCTGACACTTGTAAAGGGCTAATCCATGGAGCAGCCGTTTAATCCGGGTCTGTTGGTTTTGCTTCTGGGATGATATAGACCTGTTTCTACAGCCCATGTCTGTGCCAAACGTTCCAGTGTCCAAATGTCGTTATAAAAATGATAACATTCATGATGACATTAATTCTTACATATGCATTCATGATGACATTAATTCTTACATATGCATTCATGATGATATCAATTCTTACATGGACATCCATGATGATAATAATTCTTACATGGATATTTACGATTACATTAATTCTTACATGGATCTTCGCGATGATATTAATTCTTACATGGATATTCATGATGGCATTAATTCTAACATGTATAGTCAGGAGGTAAAGGGCTAAATCAAGCAGTAATTTTATATTAAATTGAATAGGCATGGAGTAATTGAGGTAAAAATAGTAATAAAGTGGTTCAATTTACATGTATTAACCCATTCCCTCATATTGATGTTTTTTGTTGCCTCTGTAAAAGTTACTTTTTGAAACCACTTTGATAAATAGAGCATTTGTTCCATAGGAATTTATTTACCTCATTGGTTTCCAAACTACACAATTCTAAAACAAATCCTTTGTTCTATTAATGCTCCTATTGAGTAGATTTATTCAAAGAAGTTAGGTAAAAGATAGCCCAAGAGGGAATGGGATAAGATGCCATGTTACAACTGAGACAGCATTGTTTATCACAATATTAATGCCAGACTGGGTTTATCCCATAATGTAGAGCATAAAAATTATACTATTTAAAAATGTTAGTCCCAGATTTGATGTTCCTTTTCAATATATGTACTGTTTTTAAACGATCATAATGCTAACATCTGAAAAGTGTTTTCCTCTCAATTCACAGCGTGCATTTGAATAACACGTATTTTCAGAGATCATCAAACGACGCAGAACGCACAGCAGCCCAGAGAACGCAGATAAGGAATTTAAGCGAGGAAATAGGAAGTGTAAGCACATATAATTTTTATAATGGTTGTAAATGAGTAATATTTAGACTACAAGTCGATGTTTCTTTCTTTCACCGACGACCATTTATCGCGAGTAAAGCGAAGAATAAAAGAAAACTAAATTCTGAAAGTAGGAAATCCTTCGAAAGCGAAAGCAGCAATGCAACAGGAGAACATTGCAGAATTGGTTATATTGAGTTTGTTCGTGAGCAGTTATGAAAAGTGCAACACTACCCATGCCCCTTAGCATCGACTTAAGCGGTATTCAATTTTCAAAACTAAAGGCATTGGAATTAATAGTTCCGAAGGACCAGAAAATATAACAACACTGAGAATGAAGCACGAGGTTGGCATAGTAAAGGCAACCACTACACAACAAAATTTGTTAATGTATTCTGTAATTATTTCTGACTCCTCATTAGCAATTTTATAACTATTTCTATTTCTAAAAATAATTTTGTTCTAATTTCTTTAAACTTGTATATGTAGATTTAAGGAATCTAAGCAGAGCCAATTCTGAATGATTTGGACGACAATAAACTAGATATGATCATTTTCGTTACCTTATTTGTTTCCCATAAACGAACTCAGCATGCATCCCTTTTCAATGTTTCCCTGGTGTATATTCACTGTTACACTTCAAAATATCCATTGTAGTTCTTATTAGCCCAAAATGGCATTTAGACATTCAATTTCAATTGCTTGTAAACCTTGCGAGCTTTATATTTCACATGATTGCTACAGAGGAGTTGTATTCATTAACAATGTGTACAAAGCAGGTCTCATCTCATTGCATCGCTTTCCATTGCATTATTAAATCCTCTGTATTTATATCGCGATATTTGATCGCCAGTATAATAATATTCGATGAGAAAAGTATAATTGTGTGTACCAATGATTACACTCAAAGAACACATAAACCGGTTTGGTCAAATAAGTACATGTACAGAATATATACAAAAATAAAACTTCTACTCCGCATTATCTGGATCGGTCCGCGTTCACTTCCGTTGGATGATTACTGTGCAAATGAAACTAAATAGTATTTACAAATAGATTAGTAGGGTTGAAACATGAACTATATATTCATTAATATTATTTTATGTGAATAGTTTTATTAATTCGATAAAACATATTGTTGTATGTTGTTGCTAATTCATTTTCAGGTTCGTATTGGTTGCCGGTACTTTGTCTAACCCATCTCTCATATTGATGCCTTTTTAGGCCTCTGTAAAAGTAAATTTTTGAATCCATTGTGATAAAAAGAGCATTTGCTTCATAGAAGCAAATGTTCTATTCATCACAATGGTTTCAAAAATACACAATTCTATTTTTTTCCTTTTCTGCAGTAAATGCTCCTTTTAGGTAGATTTATTCAAGGAGGTTGGATCTAAAATAGCTTATGAGGTAATGGGTTAACCATTGGAATGCGTGGCATGTGCGAGCAGTGTAGACCCAGCTCCTAGAGGAACCCTCTGAATCTGCACTATTTGTAATCCAAAGCCCTCTAGCAAGTTAAAGCTTTTCATACTGAATGGACTCTATAGTTAAACATTGATGGACTGATCCACTCTGAAAAACCAGCATTAAAAGTGCAGTCGCACTAATAAACTATAAGACTTTCAAGTGTTTAACCCATTACCTCATAGGCTAGTTTTAGACCCAAACTCTTTGAATAAATCTAACAGAAGGAGCATTTATTAGAGAAAAGGAAATTGTTAGAATCATGTAGTTTTGAAACCATTGTGATAAATAGAGCATTTGCTCCTATGGAGAAAATGCTCTATTTATCACACATGCTTCAAGAAGGGGCTTTTACAGAGGCGTAGAAAGACGTATTTATGGAGGAAAGAGTTAAAACTTTACCCTAATAAACATATTTAGCTAATTGATAGTCACAGTTTCATTATTCTTACATGAATATGCAGGAGGTAAATGACAATACCACCAACTATCTTTAAGACCAACAATTAGGCTTCTTTAGAGTGTCCGCAATATAGAGGTTCATTCTCAGTGTTGTTATTTATTCTGGTCCTTCGGGATAATCAATTTCAGTGCTTTATGTTTTGAAACTTGAATACCGCTTAAGCTGGTGCTAGGGGACGTGAGCAGGGTTGCACTTTTAATTACTGCTCATGAACAGACTCAATAAAACCGAGTCTGCAATTTTCGTGGTTGTTTTGCATTGCTGTTTTTGCTTTCGAAGGATCTCATCTTATCGGGATTTATTTACTGTACCACTACAGTAAAACTTCTCTATAACGATCACTAAATTATGTTAATTAGTTGGTATTTAGGGTAGGTGGCCGCTTAAAGCCAGGTGAACGTAAAACAGAACGCTCCTATCTGTTTTACTTTCACCTTGCTTTAAGCAGTCACCTTCCTTTAACACAAAATACTTGATGTAATTAAGTGGCCGTTATGGAGAGGTTTTACTGTATTTCTCCTGTTTTTAATACTTTAATTTCATAAAAGGCATTTTACGCCATTGAAAATAAAAAAGAGTAGATACATATCAGAATCTCTAGTAAGAGCCGTCTGATCAACATCTGCTCTGTTTGCTTATGGAATGATCTATATCTGGTTCTACAGTTTCTCTCACAGTCAAGTTTTCTCTGTTCGTGTGCCATTATATAAACTAATCTGATTGCAGTTCATGGTGGCATTGAGTTTTACATGAATATTCATATAGTAAAGGATTAGCCCGTTGCCTCATAGGCTATTTTTAGACACAAACTCTTTGAATAAATCTATCGAAAATGAGTATTTACTAGCCAAAAGAAAACTTTTTAGAACAGTGTAGTTTTGAAACCATTGTGATAAATATTTATCACAATGGTTTTAAAATGTGACTTTTACCTTTTACTTGATAGATACGCCTTTAAACGCCTTTGCAAACAGAGCAGACCAAGATCAGACGCTCGTGTAAAGGCCGTCTGATTAGGATCTACTCTGTTTGGTTATGAAATAATATAGATCTGATTCTATAGTTTCTTTCGTGGTAAGAACAATCCCTTGTTCATGAGCCGTTTTCGACTGGCCCTGTATCACTAAGCAACGAAAATAATTCCCAGTCGAATACAATACGCGTTAATCAACGAAGGTTGAAAACCGTTGATATCATATTAGCCGTATTCGACTGGGTCTGTATCAATAGATGGGATAATTTTACGTGACGGAATAGCAATACAAGCCCAGTCGAATAGGGCTAATGAGTAACGCAATGTAAAGTTAATCCATAAACTATAATTTGATTGGTTTAATTCAATAGGTGGGAGAAGTTCACATGACGGAATAGCAAGAAAAATCCCAGTCGTATACGGCAATTAATACAGGTAGTTAATATTCAGATTATATGTTACATTAAATATTCATGAGGTAAAGGGTTAAGCTACCGCCTATCTTTAAGATCAACAATTCGGCTGCTTTAGAACATCCTCAATAGATTGGTTTTACTATATTAAGTACTAGTCTTTTATATGACCCGATCGCGGGGATCAAACCTGCGACCCCCAAACAGCAGACACCAGTCTAACTCTTGATGTCTTGCAGCCGTTGAGTCATATGATATATGTAAACGGTAAAGTGAAATATACTAAGTAAGGATGTCAGTTACAAATACCCGTTAGAAGATAAATATGACATGGGTAACTATCAGTGTGTGCAAGGCGGGCAGAATTCAACAGCTCTAGTGAAGAAAGTGGCAGACGACAGTTTCAAGTTGACACAGCGGAAGACACAGGGCGGGATTGTACGTTAGTCCTTATCCAGCTGTTAAAAATAATACCTGCTAAAATCTAGATCTGGTGTTGTTTGGACTACTTCCGAATCGATCAAGCTTTTGAAAAAAACTATTGACCGAGTGTCAAACAGCTTGGATCGTGATGAGACGCCGAGTTACTCAGCGTTTCATCTAGATCCAAGCTGTTTGCAAAATGCGGGTCAGGTCGCGGAAAACAAATAAGAGTAAGTGTCTCCTTTAAGGTTCAGGGTGCATAGAGACCACAGTTAGGACCGAAGTTTTGTTTCAGTTAAATACGATAATAAAAACTTATAAATGTGTTTTTATACAAGAAACGACAACTCCGGCGAATAGCCATTGTTTGTAATCATTTTTTCATTAGACGACATTTTCAGCAGACGATAATTACAGCAGAAGGAAGGATATCAGTCGAGTAATCCGTGTTTATCCATCTCATTCGGCTACCGTCAACAAAATAATCAGCATTCCTCTACCGCTCTGTCCATTTGGTATGTCATGCAAGGGAGGTAACTCGGCAAAAGTTATAATTTTCAACATGTGGTATGTCGTTTGTGATGTATATGAGAAATACTGACATTATGAATATTCATTAACACTCTTGTCCGTGAATATTCATGCAAGAAATAATAACATCATGAATATTTGATTATTTAAAAAAACAAATGGCATAAGCACATAGGACATGTTTGTCATGGCAGAAACCGTACTGTCATATATGTACTACAGTAAAACCTCTCTATAACGACCACTAAATGACGTCAAGTATTTTGTGTTAAAGGCAGGTGAATGCTTAAAGCAAGGTTAAAGTAAAATAGAACGCTCCTACATGAGCGTTCTGTTTTAATTTCACCTTGCTTTAAGCAACCACCTGTCCACGATATCAACTAATTAACACAATTTAGTGGTCGTTATAGAGAGGTTTTACTGTATTTCATAAGCAAATAGGACTGACAATGATCAGACGGATCCTTAAGGAACCTTTTGATCTGGGTCTTACATGTTTGTAAAGGTGTAAAAATACGTTAAAATATATGGAGTAAATGGTTTATTGAATTGCATAATGGTATATGAAGAAGGGAAATTTTTACCCAGGCAAAAACCTTTGAATCCGAATCAGGGTCAATAAGCGAACAGAGCATGTCCTAATCAAACAGCTCCTACAGATGCGTGTGGTAGCTTAATACAGGGCAAGAGTATAATGCAGAAAGCTCCTACAGCAACTTTCTACATAACTCTTGCCCTGCATCAAGCAATCGCCTGCTTTTTAAGACTATTACGTGCAATAAATGAATGGCCGCTCAGGTTCTACTGTATAGGGTTATTGGGTGTTTCTAAGTTTTGCAATAACGAATGTTAGCATTGGTGACGACTTGAGCTAATACTAAACTAAAGAGCATTCATTTGTACAGTAAAACCTCTCTATAACGACCACTAAATTACGTCAAGTATTTTGTGTTAAAGGCAGGTGAATGCTTAAAGCAAGGTTAAAGTAAAACAGAACGCTCCTACAGGAGCGTTTTGTTTTACTTTCACCTTGCTTTAAGCAACCACCTGCCCACGATATCAACTAATTAACACTATTTAGTGGTCGTTATAGAGAGGTTTTACTGTAATTATTAATATCTTATTAGTAAGAAACTACATGAACAATGGATTTGAGCATCTCATCCGAGTTTTATAATTGTTTTGCATACTGTGTTACGGCAAAATTCGTTGTATTTTTATCCACAAAGCTATAATTTGGACAATCATTTTGTCTCTACCCAAAGCTAATCCATGTGTATATCTATCAAAGGGCTACGTTCAGTTACTCCCTGTTATCGCAGTATTTCGGTCTTAAAATTTGCGAATAGTTGCATAAAACTGTAAAGGTTATTGTTACCCTTTCCCTGTTCTATGTTTATCTCAAATTTATTTTAATACCTACTGAATATTTATGGACAACGTAGTTATAATGAAATATGGAAGGTGGAACATTGTAGTCATTTTAGAAACTAAAGAAACAGATCTATCAAACTATTTTAGCAAACGGAGCAGACTTTGATCAGACAGCTCCTATAGGAGCAGTCTGATCTGGATATACTATGTTTGCAAATGCGTGAAAACACGTTTATATGAGGGAAAGGGTTAATCCTATCATCCCAGTCGTCGCATTAGGATGTAAATTAACACTGATTTAAAGCTACCATTTGCACACTAAACATAATTACTCCATGAATATTCCATTACTCGATGAATATTCATGTAAGAAATAATGACGTCATACAAGATACAAGAGGCTTTATTTAAAGTCTGTTATATAAAAAAAAATAATAACAATAGCTTTGTAGCTATTTTCCGACAAACAGAGCACAATGTATTGATTTTTTATTATAATGGCAATTACAGAAACTGTACAGGCATAGCTATATTATTTCATGAGCATTCAGATAAGATCTGAGTGAAAGGGTTAAAAATGACGTGGCTGCTTAATGCATGGTAAATGTATCGCAGAAAACTCCCGTTGGAGCATTCCTCTTGCATTACATTTGTCATGCATTAACCCTCTTACTCCATAAATACGCCTTTCTACGCCTTTGCAAACAGAGTAGATCCAGATCAGACGGCTCCTACAGTGCCGTCTGATCAGGGTCTGCTCTGTTTGCTTATAGTAAAATGTAGATATGGTTCTACAGTTTCTGTCATGGTCAAATATTCATGTGTCCATGTACTGTTATAAAGAATAATGTAATTGATATTCGTGAGGTCATTATTTCTTACATGAATATTCATGGAGTAAATAGTTAAGCTATCATATGTCCTAACCCTTCAGCTTATAAAGATACCCTTTGACGTCTTTGCAAGCTAAGTTTAATATCAATATGTATGGGGTTTTGCGGTACAGTGTACCTTAGGCCTTTACTCAATAGATACGCATTCTAATGTCTTTGCAAACAGAGTTGATCAAGATCAGACGACTCCTGAGGCAGCTATGTTCGGCTATATTTTGCTTATGAAATAATTTAAATCTGATTGTACAGTTTCTACTGTGACCAAATAGTCTTGTAATCACAAACTATTATAAAAAACACGTCTTATTAACACATTTGCTCCCAGTGGATTCTTCCACGCTTATATATTGGATTAGTCTATCTTTTATCTAAGGGGTGTCTTGTCTAAATTTTCATTTTTTGTATTGAATTTCCTATCAGCAAACAGTGTAGACTCTGATCAGACGCCGCATCATGCGGCGTCTGATCAGAGGTTACACTGTTTGCCTACGTCCCATATATGGGATCGTGGGAACAAATGGGTTAATACTTATGATGTCATTATTTCATAAATTAAAAGGTTAAATTGCAATAATTCTCGCACGCAGTACATATTTCTCATGAAAGTGCGACAGTAACTTTTCGCAAAATGTGTTTATCTAAAATGAAAAGTTTGTATGTGTTTTAGATTAACATTTGGTTATGTATATATGTATGCAGAAATGTGCTACCACATAAATGATCCTTTAACTGATGCCTATTCATATAATATTTAATGATGTCGTCAATATTTACTTATTTCATAAAAATTAACGAACGCAATGAGTGTTGACCATGTCAAAGATTCCAGAATTAAATTTACATTATGTATATCATTTCATAAGCAAACAGTGCAGACCCTGATCAGACGGTCCGTATAGGAATAATCTAATCTTGGTCTACTCTGTTTGCAAAGGTACGGAATTGCGTATTCGTTGAGTAAAGGGGTGGACAAAAATTTGTTTGTAAAAATTCCGTCCAACTCTTTCACTGTGTATTTCCGGTGTATGTAATTGAGCCATGGTCAGTAATTGATTTAATGTTAATCGTTTACTCGTTTTTTGGTTAAATTCTGTTCATCTTTAAGCTTTACGATCGTTCTTTTGTCGTGGTCATGGGACGCTTTCTTTTCTTATCATCATCACAACAACGCTTTCTTCGATGACACCTGGAAACCAGTAATCCCTCCTAAAGTATGCATCTCTCAAGTGTGTCCGTGATTTGAATTGACTTTCCCGAAATATTATGTCGTTTAATGGTATTTATCGGTCATTTTTGTCCTTTTGGGGTTTTTAAATCCGAATGTTTAAGGATTATCGTTTTTATAAGATGTCTGCCGATCTTCATGACAATAAGCGGCCTCTTTGTTTCCGGTGCGAACCCCGAAGCCGAAAACCATTATAGCCGCTTACAACAATAAAAATAATGCAGGATCATAAACGAGGATAAATTAAGTTTGACACTCGAATTTGGAGAATGATAGAGTTTTACTCTATGATCTGTCCAATGGGTTTTTAATCTAATCGTCGCTATTTAAAATCCGAATGGCAACCGTGTTAGGGAGGTATTTGAATAACAATGGCGCCAAGAGTGTCAAATGTCTTTATGTCAGCGACTTCGTCATCATTAAAACTTTATCCGCCATATACTCTTCTGGCTGATATCATATGAAAGCATTTATTGCCAAAAATAAGGACAGCTGACGGTCCATCTTTTGCACGCGGTACAAATTGTTGTCTGCAATATATTCATCGTATACTTTAAACATAAAAATAGATATTTATTCCATTTATGTTCAAATTCCACGAAAGTTGAGTTGCATTGAATTCTGACAAGATGCCGAGCAACTCGACGTCTAATCTGGATCCAATCTTCAAGCAAATAAATATCAGTCATTTGCTAATGGTGTGATGAAGACTTAACCAGTGTGGGACACGAGTCACTAATGTCCTTTGAAAACAGTGTAGACCCAGATTAGAGGGCTCTTAGAGGAGCCATTTCAGCAGGGTTTGCACTGTTTGCCGTGTTGCACTTTTCTTTAAAACATTCCCCAAATATTCACCATAAGCTTGATCTGTTTTAATTTTGGGATAGTCCATTTAAACATTCAGTTTTGCAAAGGTTAAACGATCCGATATTAACCCTTAGCCTACTAGGAAAATGACGTCTGCTTTAAAAACTCCGATTTGTTACACTTTCCACTAACTTCCAAATCGTTCATGCTTTTGAGAAACCATTGGCCGAGTGTCAAACAGCTTCGATCCTGGTGAGACGCCGAGATATTCGGCGTCTCATCTGGACCCAAGATGTTCGCAAATGCGAGTCAGATCGAGCATAACAGGCAAAGGGTTTAACTCCAAATAATACTTCATTTTTATCCGATATTTCCCAACATTGATAGAGTTTGATCTGTTTAAGAATTCAGTACTTCAAGAGAGCTGTAATGGAATTCAAGAAGTGTCCATTTATATGGGAAAACTCCTTCAGCTCTTTGTATTCAACATAATTGTCGTCTGAAAACGACTGTCGTCTGCACAGATTGTCAAAATTAAAGTTTCTTCTAATGTTCTTTAACCGATTTGCTCCCAGGATCCCATATATTGGACGTAGGCAAACAGTGTACACTCTGATCAGACGCCGCATAATGCGGCGTCTGATCAGAGTCTATACTGTTTGCTGATAGGAAATTCAATATAAAACAAAACAAAAATGAAAATTTAGACCAGACATCCTTTAGATAAAAAATAGACTAATCCAATATATAAGCATGGAAGAATCCACTGGGAGCAAATAGGTTAAGAATACAGCCAGGGTCCCAAACAGCTTGAATTCTGATGAGACGCCAGGCTATTTAAATTTGCATGAGTGGAAAAACTTCAAAATGGTCTACAAATAGAGTGTGCGTTTTCATTAACCATTTACTCAATAAATGCTTCTTTCTACGCCTTTGCAAACAGAATAGTTTGCTTATGAAATAATATAGATATTATCCCTTTCCCTGTTCTGTGTTTATTCGAAATTTCAATACTTACTGAATATTCATGGACGAAATAGTTGTAATGGAATTTGGAAAGTGGAACATTGTAGCCATTTTAGAAAGTAAAGAAAGAGATCTATCAAATTCAATTAGCAAACAGAGCAGACTCTAATCAGACGGCTCATACAGGAGCCGTCTGATATGGGCCTACTCTGTTTGCAAATGCGTGAAACGCGTTTATATGAGGGAAAGGGTTATTCTACAGTTTCTGCCATGGCCATATATTCCTACCACCATGTGCCATTAAAAAAAATAATCTAATTAATATTCATGAGGTTATTATTTCTTGCATAAATATTCATGATGTAATGGGTAAAATCTCGCTATTATAAACACTTCAGTTGTAAGTATCATTATCAGTCAGTAACACTTTCCCTCATACAAAAAGCTTGTTCACGTCTTTGCAAAAAAAAGAGTAGACCCAGATCAATCAGAGCAACCCTGATCAGACGGCTAATATAGGAACTGTCTGAACAGAGAATCTGATCAGAGAATAAAGTACAGTAAACCCCTCTAACGCGACCACCAAAAACGGGCATAATTCTGGGTGGAAGAGGCAGGTGGTAGCTTAAGACAGCACGAAAGTTATGCAGATAGCTCTTTTTCTGCATTAAGCAACCGCCTGTTTATAAAGGCAGACATGTTTATTCAAGAGTGGTTGTATTAGAGGGGTTCTACTGTATATTTGATTTTATAGAAACTGCTACGGTAAAAAATACCCTTGTTGATAATGCTGCTAAAAATAACCCATTATCTCATATGCTATTTTTAGATCCAACCACTTTGAATAAATCTACCAAAAAGGAGCATTAACTAGAGAAAAGGAAATTTTTAGAATTTTGTAGTTTGAAACCATTGTGATAAATAGAGCATTTGCTCCTATAGGATTTGTTTTACCGTGACTGAAGCTGTAGAATAAGATGATCTGTATTATTTCATAACCAAACAGAGCAGACCCTGATCAGACAGTTCCTATAGGCGTCGTCTGATCTTGGTCTACTCTGTTTGCAAAATGCGTATCTATGTGAAGAATCTATTGTGGTAAAGGAATAAGGTACATTTTCAAAAGCGTTGCTTTCCACATGACGTTCATTTTGAATTGTCATGAAAAATATTTAATCCGTTCCTTTAGTATTGTATACAGTAGTCACCCTATCGTCATTTAAGCATATCCGTCATGGGTATTCGTATAATAATAATTAATTACAGTAAAACCCAACTATTGCGACCACATAAAAGGGGCATAATTATGGTTGCTAGATGCAGGTTGTAGCTTAATGCAGGACAAAAGTAGCTTTCTGCATTACTTTTGTCCTGCATTAAGCAACCACCTGCTTATAAAGACACCCATGTTTATTCATTAAGTGGTCGCATTAGAGGGGTTCTACTGTACTCCGTAAATATGTTTTAATGGTAACTGACCAAGGGTATGTTTGACTATTTCAGACACAGTAGAATGGCTTCAGCAGTTTTGGTTCCGTATATGGGTCCGAAGATGACTCGTCAGACCTATCCTAACCCTGAACGTTCTCTGTTTGCAAAGGCAAGAAATGGCGTTTATATGAATGAAAGGGTTAACTCTTTTCCTGATGAATATTCATATCAGAATAGTGACTTTAGATATTCAATAGCAGTTTTTTATAATGCCATATGAATAAGAGTTAATTTGATCACAGCTGAAACTGAAAGAGACATATCTATATTATCCCATAAGCAAACAGAGGAGGAGCTGTCTGATCTGAAAGGCTTATTTTAAACGTAGATGTAGCATATTTCTTGAACTAGTTTTGTATTGATATGGATGGGATTCAACGAAGATGGAGTGTGGACAAATTGAATAGCGCTTGCATCAACTTGATAGTGCACTGTAGGATATTGTTTCTCAGATCACATTTTTCACAAACCTGTAAAGTCTGTCATCACATTTCTCACATTTTAAAATGTGAATCACGTGGTGTTTTCAAAAAGGGGTTATAAATGATCACATTATTCACATACTCCGTTGCTGCTTTTACATTGTGGTGTAACGTATTCATGACAGTATGATCATAATCATTATCATTGCACTTTTTTGTTACAATTGCACATTAACTTTGAAATGTGATTTCATATCACATCAAAAACTAGCATCGATCACAATTTTCAATGTAAATGTGAAATGTGTGACAGGTGTGAAAAATAGGATCTGGGGATAAATCGGTCCTACTGTTCACTTGTTTTAGATTTATTTGACGAATGGTAAACAATACTCCGTATTTCACGAAATAAAAAGTAAAAGAAGGAAATGTATTAACATTGTAAACACTAAATGATCAGATTAACTCAACAGAAAAGGTTACGACTCTGTATTAACCCAATTACCTCATAGACTATTTTTAGATATAACCTCTTTGAATTAATCTACCGAAAAGGAGCATTAATTAGAGAAAAGGAAATTTTTAGAATTTTGTAGTTTGAAACCATTGTGATAAATAGAGCATTTGCTCCTATAGGAGCAAATGCTCTATTTATCACAATGGTTTCACAAAGTGACTTTTACAGAGTCGTCAAAGGTCGTCAATATGAGGGAATGGGTTAACTATGGAATGAAAGAAAAACAAAACGCACTGTGGAACCCGAAACTCATAACTTCATTTAATTTGCATTGAAAAAATAATTGAATTGCATATGTAGTATTCTATTCTTGTTAGTTTGTATGGAAGGTCATTGGTGGCCACCAATGACGTTTCTCAATCGTGTGTGTCCACCTGGTCCGACTATGCAGGCTTCACAACGACGGCGCATACTTATGATGAGAGACAAGCAATTATGCTGTAATTGCTTATAAATACAGTAAAATACCGCTGATGCGACCACCTAAAATATGTATAATTATGGGTGCTGGATGCAAGTGGTAGCTTGATACAGGACAAAAGTAATACAGAAAGCTCTTCTAGGAGCTTTCTGCATTACTTTTGTCCTGCATTAAGCAGCCACCTGATTATAAAGACACACGTGTTTATTCATTAAGTGGTCGCATTAGAGGGGTTCTACTGTATATGGATATTCTATTTACAGAAGCTTTGCACTAAACATCCGATGTAATTTGTGGAGCACTTGTACACAACGACAAGGACAAAAGGGATGAAGCAAGAACGTTTGAAACTTGTTTTATTTTTCTTAGAAAACCACTAAGCCCCCTTGCCTCATATAAACGCTATTTCACGCCTTTGCAGCAAAAACAATATACACCAGCCGGCTCCTGTGGGAACGGTCTGGTCAGAGTCTGCTCTGTTTGCTTATGAAGTAAAAATAAATGTGACTCTGCATTTTCCACTAATACTAAACAATCCTGTGTACATATATGCCATTTAAAAGTACTCTAATTACTATTAATGATGTCATTATTTCTCACGTGAATATTCAACGTGGAAAGGGTTAACACACACATCCATGCACTGGTAAATATTTAGGTATACAGTAAAACCTATCTAAAGCGACTACCCCAAAACAGATCAAACCCATGGTCTAAACAAATTGTAGAAGGTTAACTCCTTAACCTTTTCCTCCATAGATAAGCCTTTCTACGCCTATGTAAAAATAGCCTATTGGAGCCATTGTGATAAATAAAGCATTTGCTCCTACAGGATCAAATGCTCTATTTATCACAATGGTTTCAAATTAAAAAAATCTAAAATTGTTCCTTTTCTCTAGTTAATGCTCCTCTTCGGTAGATTTATTCAAAGTGGTTGGATCTAAAACTAGCCTATGAGGAAATGGGTTAAACAATGAATATTCATGTAAGACATGGTGGCATCATGAATGTTAATTAGATGAAACTTTATAATGGAATATGAACAAAGCAATGGTTTGCAATCCAGAAAGTGTAGAATAAGACTATATTACAAGGTCGTTTTAAGCCAGCAGTGCAAACCCTTATCAGACGGTTCCTATAAGAGTCGTCTGATCTGGATCTACTCAGTTTGCAAAGTCGCTAAAAGCCGTAGTGACGTAGTCAAGGATTAATGCAGTAATACAGAGCAAAAGAAATATGGAAATAGTTATGTCTGCATTATTTCCGTTCTGAAAGTAGCACAATTTATTTTAAAAGCGAATTTCATTTATAACACTAAGTGGTCGCTTAATTAAAACGTGTACCCTATGAATATTCATGAAAGAAATGACATCATGCATATAAATTAGATAATTTTTATAACGATATATAAACAATCGATGTTTTGGCTGTTGCTAACCTATATTAGTCAACCAGCAAAGTGAGCAGACCCTGATCATACGGCTTCTACGGGAGCTGTCTGGTCTAGTTCTACTCTGTTTGTAAAGGCAATAAAGGGCGATATATATGGAGTGAAAGGTTAACCCTTTCCCTGTTCTATGTTTATTTCAAGTGTTAATACCAACTGAATATTCATTAATAAAAAAGTTGTAAAGAAATGTGGAAGGAAGAACATTGTAGACATTCTAGAAAGCAAATTTTATAAGCAAACAGAGCAGTTCCTGATCAGACGGCTCCTCTAGGAGCCGTCTGATCTGGGTCTACACTGTTTCAAATGCGTGAAAACACGTTTATATGAGGGAAAGGGTTAATGAGGTTTTACTGTATTTTGGACTGCCTGCCCATGAAGCTAACCACATCTTGTATAAACAAACAAGTTTATAATCCCAAGAAGTCTATGGGCACGGGACCGGGGTCGCCTCAATGGGGGTCAAGTACATTATACAATAATAATGGTAGGCCATTACTACGCGCAAGCGTAATGATGGTGTGTGCAGAATCAAACTCTCGTTTAAATCTCGTGCAGACGAGATTTGTTTGCGAGTGTTTATTTTAGTTTCTTTTTGATGAATTCGAAATGCATGAGCCTGTATTGCCAACCGGCCTTTGGGAATAAACAGGCAATTGACCCATTCAAAGACGCACATAGACAAAACAAGGCCTGGACCATTTGTATGTTACAAAATATGTCGCCGGTGCAGACTTTCGAATGCTATTCTTTTTCCAAAAAAAACCCTCCCAGCTTGGATTTAAACAAAACTTGACCGACTTGCAAACAGCTTTGACTCTTGTGAAACACCGAGTTATTAGGCACCTCATCTTGATCCAGCCTATCAGAAAATAGATGGCATGATAAATCTTAACCCTCATCTCTTCGTGAACAAAATAATGTCAGCTCAAAACTACATCTGGTGCAGGTTTGATTGCTTCGGATTCCGTAAACTTTTGAAAAACTTTTAACCGAGTGTCAAACAGTTTAGATCCTGATGAGATGCCGAGTTACTCGACGTCTCATCTGGGTTCAATCTGTTTGCAAATGCGGCCCAGGTCGTTGTTAGCGGACTGAGGGTTAGTTACAATGTCGCCTTTAATGGGTTAGTGAATAAAATGGATATTTTTTTCAACAATTAACGATATTTTTGTATCATGCATCAATTACAGTAAATCCCCTCTAATGCGACCACTTAATGAACAAACATGGCTGTCTTCATAAGCAGGTGGTTACTTAATGCAGGACGAAAGTTATTCAGAAAGCTCCTAGGTTTACTGTATCATGGTTCTACTAGTTTATGCAGTAAAACCATGCTGATGCGAAATTTACCCCTTCGCTTGCTATTCGCGTCAATATACCTACCTGTAAATAGTGAAGACCTGCAGGAGCTGTCTCATCAGGGTCTGCACTATTTACAAGTTGATTGTGCAACCAGTGCACTCCACCGCAGTGATTGCACAGCGAAATACTTGTACACAGTGAAGATATATGTAACTATACAACAGGGCATGGGTAAAGAAGGAGAAATGTATTTTAAAATTCAGCAAGCGATGGGTTAAATGAAGAAGAAATGAGAACGTTTACTTAACTCTTTTTATAATGAAAATGTATGCACGAAAAGATGACGTAATGAATATTTATTAGCTGACATAGTGTCTAAAATGCATGTAGCTGTTAAGTGTGAGATGTTTTACTCACTGTTTCATCAGGATCTAAACTGTTTGTACTGTAAGGATGTATGCTATTTTATTACAAAGCCAATGGAATTTTGAACATGCGAAACTCTATTCAGCAGCTTCTAGGTTAAATATGTCTTGTTAAACTCTTTTCTTCATATAAATACATTTTCACGCCTTTGCAAACAGAGTAGACCCACGGTCTGCTCAATTTGCTGATGAAATGAAAACGATCTGATCCTATCGTTTTTGTCGAAACCAAAACATCCCATGAAATTTTTGTATTATTAAAAGTTAAAGAATATTCATAGAGTGATAAATCCACGCACAAATGTTTATAAGGAATACGTTTAATTCCATGGGTGCAATAGGCAACTTTGTAATTGTCGCTGCAATCAATGTCCCAAAGGATATGTCGCATCAGGATCTAAACTTTGTAATACTGTTGTATTTACCTGAGACGCAGTTTGAAACCTTTGCAAACGGAGTAGATCCAGATCAGACGGCTCCTTCAGGAGCCGTCTGATCAGGGTCTACTCTGTTTGCTCTTGGAATTATATAGATCTGCTTCTAAAGTGCACGCGATTGTTAACTCTCCTGTGTTCATATACACCATTGTGAAGCTACGTATAACTAATATTTATGATGTAATTATTGCTTTCATGAATATTCATGAAGTAAATTATTAAACGAAATGAGACGAAATACAAAAAAATAATAATAAAAATAGTGACTGTGTACACATTTTTCAGACTTAACAAAGATTTAGTATCCCGATCGATTCGGCGTCTCTACACGTCCAAACTGCTTGATAGGTCTACGGTGATTATAATTTTATCTTTAACAAAAGGGAAGACAATTTTAAAAACAAAATGAAAATCAGAGACGATAAATTGCCAACGGCAATACGCGGTAGTGAAAAGGAGTACACACTTATTCTGTTGTGTAACATATATTGGTTGCTCAAAGGCTTCGATTTGCTGATTTTTGACTACTTCCGATTCGATCAAGCTTTTGAGAAACTATTGCGCAAGTGTCTCGTTTAATCATACAGTGAACCCTCTCTATAACGGCCACTAAATTACATGAAGTATTATGTGTTAAAGGCAGGTGACTGCTTAAAGCAAGGTGAAAGTAAAACAGAACGCTCCTATAGGAGCGTTCTGTTTTACTTTCACATTGCTTTAAGCAGCCACCTGCCCTAAATACTAACTAATTAACACAATTTAGTGGCCGTTATAGAGAGGTTTTAATGTATTTTATTGCTTTCTGTTTTACATATTAATTACAATATTGCATATTCATACATAAGTATAAAGCAATAGCAAAAGGCTTTGACCACACATTATTACAACATTAGAAACGGTCCTTCCCATTGAAAGCAAATTGTAACCATATAAAAAATAATAATGTTTGAGCTAAAAACATACAATATGTGTAAAGATCTGCAAGTGTCAACCAGCTTGGATCCTGATGAGACGCCGGGTTACTCGGATCCAAGCTGTTTGCAAATGTGACTTTGATCGCGGTTAGTAGAAGAAGCGATAAACTAGATACATGTATCTAATCCATCCATAGTTTATAGCTGTCTGTCTGTCATTACTCGATGCCCACGGTAATTTCACATAACGCCAACTAATTTTCTGCCCTACACTCAAAGTCTCGAGATTTTATGCGCCATATAACCAAAGCATCCCCATTTCACATCGGAAATCATTGAGCTATCTAATGAATTATTCTTTGCCCATCTCATGCTCAACGCGAGATTAGTGCCATTGCAAACAGCTTGGATCCAGATGAGACGCCGAGTAACTCGGCGTCTCATCATGCTACAAGCCGTTTGATACGCAGTAAATAATTTCTTGAGAACTTGAAGGAATCGAATGTTGATAAAAAATTGTAACAGATCCGGGTTCTGACAGACACTTTTTTTCAGCATGAAAAGGGTTAATCTTGGCAAATATTCACTGTTTATTAACATTGTAACTGTATTAATGGTGATAGAAAATATCTTTTGGCAATGGTCTGCGCTGAACAGAACGCTCAAAGAAGAAATCAGGAAAATAAACATGGAGAAGGTATTTTTTACGATTAATCTGACACTTGTGCAATCAAACTGTCAAATTTCCGCACATGTTACAATCCCACGTTTGTTCAGACGACTGAAAAGGGAGATAAAATGTTGTGAGAATGGAACTAAGAGACAGCACAAAGCATTGGCCAGTTGATTGCGGACATTTGGCAAAATGTTTACCCATTAATTTCGGAGGCGGATTAATCAGCGTCTATTTTCTAGGATGATAACAATTCTTTATATCGTTCAAATTTACATTTCAATTTCTAATGAATTGAAAGAACTGTTTCAGTCGCATTTCTGGTATCTTTTTATTGTGAATATTGTTACGAACACTGGATATGTAGTGTTCCTAATTCTCAATATTTTCGTTTACGAAACTTTTACATACAGTAAAGTCTATTTCGATCACATATTGTATTAACCCTATACTCCATGAATATTCATGTAGAAATAATATTGAGGTCATGCATATTGGTCAATTTAATTTTTATAAAAGACATGAACAAAGGATGTTTTGGCCATGGAAGAAACTGTAGAATCATATCTATATTATTCATAGCAAAACATAGCAAACCCTGATCAGACGGCTCCTGTAGGAGCCGTCTGATCTGGGTCTACTATGTTTGCAAAGGCGTAGAAAGGCACATTAACCCATTACCTCATGGGCTTTAAATAAGTCTTCCGAAAAGGAGCATCTACTAGAGAAAAGGAGCATTTTAGAATTTGTAGTTTGAAACCATTGTGATAAATAGAGCATTTGCTCCTATAGGAGCAAATGCTCTATTTATCACAATGGTTTCACAAAGTGACTTTTACAGTCGTCACTATGGGGGTTAATGGAGTAAAGGGTTGATCCTTTAATAAAAACATAATGCCATCATTTCTTACATGAGTTTTTTTCCTCAGGTAAATAATTAACCATTGCAAGAGATGATACTGTCAGCATTGTGGATTTAAACACAGTTCATAGTTCATAACACACATTCCTTTAGGATGAAAAGCATGAGTAACCTCGTGACTCATCGCCGATGACCCATGTAAGATAAATATTTACTCATCATTTATAATAGTGATAAATACCGAAAATAGTTTGTCTTCCTACCATTATGACATTTTTCTCCCCGAAAAGTTTATGAATGAAATCCTGAATGGAATTCCATAATCGGGTGTTTGTCTCCGAGGTGAGAAATTGATACACTCACTCCAGAAGTCAGGGACATAATCCATTCCAAATTCGGCACGCGCTGTCCGGGATATGTTATGTCCGGATATTAATAAAAATGTGCTCTCCTTTGATATCAAGCTATCACTACCACCACTAAGGCCAGGTTACGTCATTGTAAATCGGAGAAGCTTTGACTTTATTGTGACCACTGATAAAGCATGGACAATATGTTTATATAATCAGTATTAATAATATGAATATGATATTTAGAAGCCCATATCCGGTAGACTTTCACAATAGATCAACCCCGCTGTTGTAATAATGTTTGTGATAAGTTCTACTTTGATGTTTACCGAATTGAATGCTTAATCAATTTTGTTCTTCAATTTTCTTCAGCTGTATGTTTGTAACTTTAATAAATTGAAACTGAAAATTGCCAAATTAATTGTAGCAGATGTATCTCAAATAAGTCCAATTATGTAATGTTAGGAATATCAGCTTATTTGTCTAAATTTCGTTATATAATTCCATTAAGCAGATCTTTACACATATTCGATCTGAAAATATTGCTCTTAAAAGTAGAAACGAGGTCATTGACGCCCGTAGATGCGGTTAGCAGTTAACCAATTCCCTGATAATGGCAAACTTTCACCTATCAGCAAACACAGTAGACCTAGATCGGAAAGCTCCTATAGAAGCTGTCAGAACTGAGTCTGCTCTGTTTGCTTGTGGAATCATAGAGATCTGATTCCAGGGTTTCTTCCAGAGATTTAACACCATGCGTCCAAATACCATTTTTAAATTTCAGCTTATGTCTTTCTATCTATCTATCTATCTATCTATCTATCTATCTATCTATCTATCTATCTATCTATCTATCTATCCGTGATATCATTATTTCTTATATGAATATTCATGATGTAAAGGGTTAAAACCAGGCATGGTAGTGTAGGCATTTAATATAATTATAAACCTTTCCACGAGAGGGATTTTATGGCTTTGAAAACAGTGTAGACTCATATCAGGGAGGAACGCTGTTTGACATACTTCAGATTTTGTATTATTATATATTATAACCTAACAAAGAGAATAACACTTCTCCTAATAACCAGAGCTACAGATAAAGGTGCGTACCCAAATACTAAAATCGTCATTTCTAAATCAAACCCTATATTGTGACCACTCACAGACAGTATAGGGGCTGGTGGAAAAATAAAGGAGCTATTTTTTTTAATATATTGAAATGTATGCATCTTATCCGTGCCTCTGTAATAACCTTTGGTATTTGCCCAACAGATTTAGGCTAATAGTGCAGACACAGCTTCTGAAGGAGCAGTTTGATAACAACTACAGTAAACACCCTCTAATGCGACCACTTAATGAATAAATACGGCTGTCTTTATAAGCAGGTGGTTGCTTAAAGCATGACGAAAGTCATGCAGAAAGCTCCTATAGGAGCTTTCTGCATAACTTTCGTCCTGCATTAAGCTACCGCCTGCCTTTGCCAGTGTGAATTATGCCCCTTTTTGCTGGTCGCATTTGACGCGTTTTACTGCATTTGCTACTGTGTCACTCACATTTGCTGTTATCCATGTTATGTTTATTATTAAATATATGGAGAGGGGAGAGTAGGTGTCGAAATAACTAGATGTCTTACGCAATATATCAGGATCCAGTTGTTGATTTTCTCAAAGGAGAAGCTAAGCTTATATTAGGTGATATATATTTCATGGTATGCATTATATCAAAAACACTGCAATAAAGGGAACGCTAAAATGTATAAATGTTAACTTTAATTGTTCGTCCCTACGGGGCCTATTTAAGAACAAAATAGACAAGAGTACTCGACATTACACCACATACATCTCAGCCTGTTTTGTTCTTTAACACTTTCCTTCATATAAACGTCTTTCGCGCATTTGCGAACAGAGGAGTCGTCTGACCAGGGTCTGTTCTTTGTGCTACCGGATTTTGATAGATATGTTTCTTTAGTTTCTAAAATGCTTACAATGTTCCACATTCCATATTTCATTTATAACTATGTTGTCCATGCATATTCAGTAGGTATTGAGATTTGGACTAAATATTGAATAGGGAAAGGGGTTAAAAGGCACAGTAGGTTCGCAATAAACCGTTTTCGTCTGTATAGTTCAAAGTGTTTAATTTAATCTAATGATATACTCCAATGACTCTTTGTGATTGTATTGTATTTTATACCCATATGTTGGTGGTAAAGATGCTTTTATTTGATACTTTGCAGAATAATAAAAACGGTGACAGAATTACAACAATTAATGCCGACCAACTCTACCACTAATCCTTGAAACCCCAAAAGACGCAGGGTTAAACTCCCGCCAAATTGCCTTTCCTTGTTCCAAACGTCGGAAAACCAGGATCTGCCAATCAAATGTCGCGTTAAGCGCCCCCGTGACAAGGAAGAACGCTCCCGGACTGGTTCTCGATGTTGGTGACAATTGAGCTTCATTATGTGGTAATTGGCAGTTCATAGCCCAGTCTGACCCGCCATTAATGATCTAATTGGCGAAACGTGGCATGGAGCTCGCAAAATTATTGCCTTTTAACAGTTTCTGTACCAATTCATCGCATTCTCAATTGATGTGACAAATTAAATTCCTCGCATTCAAAAACCACGTTAAAGGCACGAATTGGTTAATACTCAAATGGGATAAAATTGTTAGGAGGCATTGAAGGAAATTAAACTTTCTTTATTTGTGAAATGAAAAGACAAAAATGGTTTTGTACATCTCTCGGTGGGAAGAATAGTCTCAATACAGGCTTATAGAAGCTCACATTAATAGATCATTCAACACGGTTGTGTGTCATTTTGAGAGTATGAATATTACAACAACCTACTCTTTGGGAATTGTGTGACATATTAACAATATTGTCTGTCATATATTTGACAGCATTTATACTCGGAAACTTTATATTTCAAAACGTCTTATATTGAGCTTGGGCTGCAAGATTTGACATCTTTGAGGTTTTTTTTTAAATATCCCGCTATTTGATTTGTATGAATGCTTCTTCAAGTTTGGCAGTTCCTTCTGTATCCCATTCATCTTGTTTTTTATGGTAATGAGATTCATACACTTTTTAAAGCAACCGTGAAATTATATATATATATAGAAACCTTGACAGCAATATCTGAAAAAATAATATTATTTCACAAAACCTTGTTTTCAATATTGTAACCTAACACCTGTGATCATGCATATTTGAGAAGGTTTCTTTAACTTTTTCAACGCTGAATTTTCAAATGGACTATTCCAACAAATTCAAATAGGTCAAGCTTACTGTGAATATTCAGGGTTTTTTTCAAAGGAAAGTGTAATTTTGACAAGGAATGCAAACCCTGACGAGATGACTCCTGTAGGAGCCCTATCATCTGGGTGTACACTGTTTTCAAACGACAAACATACATGTAATTCGTTATCCGCACTGAAAGTGTTAATATTCAGCTCAAATAACCCTTTTTATAGAATAAGATACAGTTTAATAACTCTTAATCTTAAATCGTCTCAATTCATTACCACTCCCAGCTATTAACACCAATTTATATACCTTCTTACCAAAAAGGTTAATATGCATAACTAATTATGTACCGTTTTTCTTTGATGTCATAAGTATACACAGCTGCGGATGACATCATCATTACCATATATGCTTTATTCTACGGCACAACATCGGGCATAGGTCTTGCTGGTGTCGTTTATTCAACCTTGCAATAAACTGATCTTTTCATGGATCACTGATTTTATGTCTTAGAAATGACACTAGATATCTAGTTGAATGAATGATTGTGGTGATAAAGTTGGGTCTTAGATAAGGTGAAAAGGCTGTTGTGAGTAAATCCACAATTAGATTGCAACGCGTGTTGTGGAAGAGCCACCTGGAGGCTTGGCAATGTAATTTACTACCGATGAAATGTTTTATGAAAAAGACCAAGAAAATATCTGTTATTCACGTAACTTAGTATACAAACGCATTAGTGATAAACTAAAACGAATATTTCAATCAATAAACTCCCTGTGAGCCCATACACAAGTCATTGCCAAATGGTGTAGACCCAGATCAGATGGCTTCTTCGTGAGTCCATTGATCCAGGTTGATACACCAACTCACATCAAATATTTTCACCAGCAAATATTTCTTTTGCAGGACCCTCCAAATGAAACGTGGAAGGTTCCAAATTTTAGTTTGGCTGAACTTACCTCATATTATATGAGAGTTAAAACGACAAACATCATTTATAGTACAGTAAAACCCCTCTCAAACCGAAATTCTAGTAGATAAGAACCCTGCATTAAGCTGCCACCTGTCTCCAAGACCAATTACGGCATAATTATTTTTATGTATACAGGCTTGTTTTGTTATGGGTAGAAAACAAATAGTCGGATCTATTATAATTTCATAATCAAACAAAGCGGACCCAGACCTGGGTATTCCTGTTTGCAAATGAGTTTATATGAAGGAAATTAAGAGTTCGTAATGTTCTGTATTTTTTCCAAAGTCTATAAAATATCAAATGATCCCACTTAATGAAAATCGTTCTTGCCGAAAATAACAACAGTTTGGTCTGTTAGTAACGTATTAATAACTCATTACAATGGATCTGCTTCAATGGTATTTTAGGGCAGAAATTCACTCTCTGTCTTAATCCTTTTAATACTCAGTTGCCATAATGGAAATGGTCCGCCATTGCTTGAATATAGAATCCATTCAGTATGAGATGGCATATGACAAATTGTACATACATGTACTCTGGACAAAGGGTTCCTACTGTTTGCAAATGCCAGTTCTGACATTCGAAGGTTTAACAGAGTTTGATATAAACAGTAATTAAGCACATTAAATTATATTAAACAAAAGTTTGAAAGAAATCAGCCATCGACCAGTGAATATGTTTCATATAAATTCTTATCATCAAAGTGATAGTCTCTACAATAGAAGCATATTTTCAATAACATCATAAAGCATGGTGCTGGAGATGTTCACTGTTTCTTATGAAGATTGTCCAGTTGAACTTCTATCGAAAATTGCCAATGTGATACAAAATCAACTTCCGTCGATACTAGTAAGTTTCTATTGTACGTCACAACACTTATGGAACTAAAATGCAATCCGAATAATACTAATACATCGGCGAATAACACCGAGGTCTTCCAAATCAAACACGTGGAAGTTTTAATTTTTTTCAGCGTTTACTCGATCGGTTTCCTTGCGATATATTTCTTTTATACATGTAAACAAATGATTTGTGTAATATTAAGGCATTTTTAAAATTCGTTGCAAGTAGAAAATTCACTTTTAACATTCTTGACCAACACCAGAAATGACAAACATACATGCATGTATTAACCCTTTACTCCATGAATACGCCTTTTCAAACAGAGACTACACAGATCAGAAGGCTCTTATACGAGTCGTCTGATCTGATTGCTTATGGCATGATAAAGATATGATTCTACAGTTTCTGCCATTGCCAAAACTTACAGTGTCCATGTGCTTTTACATGTACAGTAAGCCCTCTCTATAACGGTCACTTAATTACATCAAGTATTTTGTGTTACGGGCAGGTGGCTGTATAAAGAAAGGTAAAAGTAAAACAGAACGCTCCTATAGGAGCGTTCTGTTTTACTTTCACCTTGCTTTAAGCAGCCACCTGCCTTAAATACCAACTAATTAACACAATTTAGTGGCCGTTATAGAGAGGTGTTACTGTATACAATTAATCTAATTAATATTCATATTATGATCTTTTATATGAATATTCATGAAGTAAAAGGTTAACCAAAGTATGATACAACAACGGAATGATTAGCATCCGCTGCGATTCAAACTCACTATCTCGTGAGTGGGAGGTGGACGCGATACCACTGAACTAATGAAGCCCACGGAAACCGATATTTCGGCAAAATGGGAAATAATTCTTCAAAACTATGCCCCAAAAGTCTATTTTGTAATTGTACCAATACATATATTAGAGACCGTCCTAAACTGTTATTCCATCTAAATGGTCATGCACTATTATATGAATAGTTATTTTAGTATTTAACCTTTCATTCAAACATGTTTCTTAATGTATTTGTAAACAGTGTAGACCAAGATCCGACGGTTCCTAAAGGAGCCGTATTATAAGGGTTTGCTCTGTTTGCTTATGGCATCATAATAGTTCTGACCCTCTATACAGTTTTTACCAATACAGTAAAACCCCTCTAAACCGAATTGTAGTAGAGAGGAATTTAGATACTTTTATGCAGGTGGCTGCTTAATGCAGGGTAAAAGTCATGCAGAAAGCTCCTAGAGGAGCTTTGCAGAAAGCTCCTAGAGGAGCTTCTGCATGACTTTCAACCTGCATTAAGCTGCCACCTGTCTCCAAGACCAATATTTATACTAGATTTAACGCCCGGTTTAGAGGGGTTTTACGGTACTAAAATGGGTACATATTCCATTATTAAGTTCAGCTAACAAATGCTAATGATTGACGGCATTATTTCTTTGATGAATGGGTTAAATTGATGTATTGGAAAGAAATTATACATTAGATAACATGTTTTATTCGAAAGAAAATGTCCTGGAAGAGTTAATAACCCATAACCCGATAGAGAGGCTCTTTGGCACTTTGGAAAACAGAATAGACTCCGATCAGATAGTTCCTATGAGAGTCGTCGGAACTGGTTGTAAAAGGGACTCCATGTATTGTTCGAAAGAAAATGCCATGAAAATAGTTTAACTCTTAAGCTGATAGAGGCACTATTAATGCAAACAGAGTAGATCCTGATCACACGGTTCCTATAGGAGTCGACTTACCAGGGTCTGCTCTGTTCGCCAGTATACTATTTGCGACCTGATTCTATGATCGATACTTTCTGTCATAGCAATGTGTTTATTTATATCGCAACATAATATGATAATTGGTCATTCACTGTTCACAATGAATGGATTCTTCCATAAATATGCATTAGGTAAAGAATTAACGCATTCCCTCCTAGACTATTTTTAAACCCAGCCTCTTTGAATTCGTCTACCTAAAAGAAGCATTAACTATAGAAAAGTAGAATCTTAGAATTGTGTAGATTAGAAACCATTGTGATAAATAGAGCATTTGCTCCACATGAGCAAATGCTCTATTTATCACAATTGTTTCAAAAATGTCCGCAGAAGAAGTGTCAAATCTTAAGTTTTGAAGTGGTAACATGTTGTTAGAAAAAATAGTTCTGCATTCAGAATATTTCGATTTACAAAATGTTTAATTCGTTGAATAGAACAAGTTTACCTTACATTATGATTATTTGAATTACTGTACTGCATGATGAATTTGCTAGCGGTGCTCAATTGTCCAACATTTACACGTAAACATCTGTTGTGGTGGGGCTATTTGTATCATGGGGATGAATGATGGCGGATGTAACATCTCCAATTATTCCACAATCATCTTCTAATACCCTATCTATCACTTGGACGAATGCTTTATGTTTTGGAAGCACCTGAGTGACAAAGACGACACTAATCCGTCTCTGTGATCTAAACGTTCGCTTTCAAGCGTCCCAGGTGTCACAAGTGTCACAATTACCGGACGCAACATATGGTAATGTATAAGTCTAAGACAATTGGAGATTTAAGCAGTTGCTATGGAGAAGAATTTTGTCCATTATGAACTCCAACAACGGATTCTTATTTTTGCTTCAGTAGTGTGAGAGATGTTGATAAACAAAACAAAGGTTTTGTTTCCCTTTAGTCTCTGTGTTTTCACCAAACTATTCTAATCAGCAAGGTCACAATAATTATGATGAAGATAATAATACTAAATAATAATAACAATAACAATAATAGTATTATTAATAATAATAATAATAATAATTATTATTATTATAACAATAATAATAATAATAATTAAAATAATAATAATGGTAATGATGATAACAATTATGTAGTCATGGTTGTTTGCTTCTGTTTCACATGCAGCGGTAACGAACTGACTTGAGGTGTATACAAACATGAAAAATATGAAAATAATACTGGAACATGTTGAATTGGAGAACAACTCCATAATAAATGATTTGAAAACGAAATCCGTCCGATTTATTACATATATAACATGCTTTGCTTTCTCCATTTTTTGCAGATACTTTGAATGTATACAGCATGACAAAACGTCGAATTAATATATGATAAGATGGCATCACAAACATGAAAAAAGTTGGAGTGGCAACTTATCGATAACATCCAAATCGGTCAATCATTTTGGAAAACGAACGAAAATGAGAAAAGGGGCTTGAAATTTGAATTCCTGAGGTGCACAATAATGAAGCTAATAAGAAATACGCACATAGTGTTTATACATGTATGTTCAGCGTAAACCTTAAACAACAAGTATATGTATATTAAGAAAAAATACACGAATACGTATTTGACCCATAACTCCACGAATATTCAATTAAGAAATATATATCTCATGATTATTAACTAGATTAATTGTTATAAATAGTACATGAACACGAGGATTTTCGGCCATGGCAGAAACTGTAGAATCATATCTATATAATAGCATATGCAAACAGAGCGGACTCTGATCAGACGGCTCCTACAGTTATGGGTTAAACGATGAGAATACATTATTTTTACTTCAAGTTCATTTATTAATTAAGTTAAATCTGTAAAGCTTATGAGAACTAAATGTACCTCACCGAATACCCATCGATTATTGGGAGAAGTAAACATTTACTCCGTAGATACACATTTGAAACCCTTTGCAAACAGAGTAGACGCAAATCTACCTGTAGGAACCGCTTTCTGTAGATCCGATTCTACAGTTTTTGCCATGGCCAAATTGCGAAATGTAAAAATGTGTCATCATAAATATTCAGCTAATTAATATACATGACATCATTGTTTCTCACATGAATAGTCATTGAGTAAAGGGCTACATATGTAATGGATCGATGCAATTTTTCAAAATCGCCCCACATGGTGTTTTTCAATTCAACAGTGTTAAGTGTGATTCCCCAAATGTATATGTATCGCAAATTCTGTTCGATATCGTAAAGTTTGAAGCCCGACTCTATAGATCCTGATGGTGTTTCTTTGACATAGTTGCATTATCCATATTTGCATAATTGCCCAATTTATGATTGTTTCATATATAGACTTTGTTGAGCGCCAGCGTTCGAAAGGCTGCTAATATGTACTATTAAAGTGGCTTAACCCATTCCCACATAGGCTAGTTTTAGACCAAACCTCTTTGAATAAAGCTACTGAAAAGGAACATTTACTAGAGAAAAGGGAAATTATAGAATTGTGTAGTTTTGAAACCATTGTGATAATGGTCGCTATAGAGCCAGTGCTCTGTTTATCACATTGGTTTCAAAAATCACTTGTAGAAATGCGCCAGTAGGAGGGAATGGGTTCTAACAGTGACAAGTCAAAGGAATTACGAAGACGACTTGCGTACACGTGATCAAAGTGTTTTGTATAACCATTTAAGGTTGCGCAAATATAGAAATTAAGAATCTTCTCTTGCAAATAAATGCATCAATATCTGTATTATTGCATATTTTCTGGCATTATTTGGATTGGTGGAATGCCTTTAATTCCTTTAATCCATGAATATGCATGTCAGAAATATTGACTCTATAAATATCAATTAAATATTTTTTATAATGGCATCATTAACAATGGAGTGTTTACCATGGCAACATGTGGAAACAGATCCATATAATTTCATATTAAGTAAACAGAGCAGACTCTGATCAGACCGTTCCTACAGGACCTCGGCAAAATTACATACCTGATCACAATGAAAAGTATTAAGTGAAACTCATTTTACTTTAAGAGCTGATTTGTAGCTCATGATTTCCATATATGATTGAGGATTACTTCAAAGATATGACCTTTATCGGTGCCTATCCAAGGTGAAATACGAACCAAAATGTTCACACAATTATTGTCGATTCCCAAGAATATGAAAACCCGGCTTTCAGTCAGCTTTGTCAATTATTAGTATTTAACTTTATTGGCGAGACATGTTTAAAGCTTTTGTTAAACGCAAAATCTGAATATTTTGAGACGATTTCGTGTGAATTTCAAACAAAATCTTCACACCGCAGAGTGTTTAAAATTCAATTAATTGTTACTGCTGTCAGATATATTAACAAGTGTTTAACTTTTGTCAACCGAAGTGCATTTCCATCCGCCATAAATTAGACTTAAGCGAACTTTGTCCTCGGAGCCGCCATTGTTCCATCCGCTAGGGAAAATAAGCATGCGAGGGACCGGGTATAAAAATAGAGCCGAATGCTTCTATATTATTTGACAGCAATTGATTAATGACTCTTAATACCCTTAATATTGAGAAGGGTGGTCAATCGCTAAAATCAGACATTACTAAATGCGAAAGTCCACCTTCGTCATCACTAAAGATACATGCACACAAATGAAGCATATGGGATGGGGACATAAAGAAGGTTATATAAATAACCTAAGCGGCCATTAATTTATTGAACACAGTAGTCATAAAAAAGAAGTGGTTGCTTAATGCAAGGCAAATACAATTTAGGAAGCTCCTATACAGGAGGTTTCTGTATTACTTTTTACCTGCATTAAGCTACCACATGCCTTACCGTCTCATACTTAAACCATTACCTACGAGGCTATTTTTAGATACAATCTTTTTGAATAAATCTACCGAAAAGGAGCATTAACTAGAGAAAAGGAAAATGTTAGAATTTTTTTGTAGACTGAAACCGTTGTGATAAATAGAGCATTTGCTACTATATGAGCAAATCCTCCATTTATCACAATGGTTTCACAAAGTGACTTTTACAGAGTCGTGGGTTAACAAATTGGACATATATGCAACACACAAGTCACAACTCAACTCTTTGGGAACATTAGACAAGGAACACCACTTATTGTTGTTTTGGCAATCCCGATAATGATGGTAGCGACGGCTGCAACGACGGCGATGGCGATACTAATGATGATAACGACAACGTTGACGACGATGATAATGTTGATGTTGTTGCTGCTGCTGCTGATGATGATGATGATTTGACTTTATTTGACTCGCACTTGGATCGTCGACACTCGGCGTCTCATCAGGATTCAAGCTGTTGAACACAAATACTTACAATAATGCTCAATAGAATCGGAAATAAATATAACTTACGGCAGATACGGAGTTTGAGTAGATATATTTTTCAGCAAGGTTTAACCTATTCCTTTATATAAGCACCTTTTCACGCGTTTGCAAACAGAGTAGACCAAAATCTTGGTATGCTCTGTTTGCTTGTGACATAATATGGATCTGATTCTGCAGTTTTTGTCAAAGCAAACAATTCCCTTGAAAAATTACATTATGAAATTGAGCTAAGGAATATTCATGGTGGCATTTATTCTTACATGAATATTGAACAGGGAAAGGGGTAAAACGAATTTTTGTGAATGCTTAAGTGTAACCAAGTAAAAGGCCTCATCGAACTCGTCGTTTTATTCATTTTATTTCGATTACTTCCACCTTATTAGGCACAGTGGGGCGTGGTTTAGTGTGGTCGTTTAACTGTACATGCTTCAAAGGAATATTGTTTATTCTTACTTAATATACTAGAAGTATTAACTTTGATACAAATACTCCTTTTGTCATGTTATTGAGTTAGAAGGGAATGAATCTCTTTGATAAGAAACGTACAAACATGGTGAATTAATTGAATTGGAAATGTCCTGACTTTTAGTCACATATAGCCGATCCCCAACCTTTCAATGCATGCCAACAAAAAGTACTAGCATATTCTAACAGAGTAGATCCAGATCAAAAGTCTCCTCAATGGGTCTTTTGATCAGGATCTGCATTGTTCGTCATTCCAAATCCTCTGGCATTTGGGAGTCTTCCATAGTGTGTACTGTACAGGTTCAATATTAACCCTTTCCCTGTTCTAAATTTATTCCAAATTTCAGTACCCACTGAATATTCATGGAGAAAATAGTTATAATGATATATGGAAGGTGGAACAATGTAGTAATTGTAGAAAGTAAAAACAACAACAGATTTTTCGAATTCCATTAGCAAACAGAGCAGACCCTGATCAGACGGACGGCTCCTCTAGGAGCCGTCTGATCTGGATCTACTCTGTTTGCAAGTGTGTGAAAATGCGTTTATATGAGGTACAGGGTTAAGCACACGGAGAGTTAAAGTATCATAAGCTATTGTCGTATGAAGACATTAAGCCTTTTCCTGTTCTATATGTATTCCAAATATCAATACCTACTAAATATTCATGGACAAAATAGGTATAACAAAATATGGAAGGTGAAACAGTTTACCCATTTTAAAAACTAAAGAAACAGATCTATCAAATTCCAATAATGGCAACCAGAACAAACCATGATCAGACGGCTCCTACAGGAACCGTATGGTCTTGGTCCACTCTTTTTGCAGATGCATGAAAAGGAGTTGATGTGAAGGAAAGAGTTTAAAATAGAAAAGAGAGTGTCAAACGATTTGGATTCGAATTAAACTTTGGGTAACTTAGTGACTTCCGTTTGGATACATATTACTTACAAAGTTGTCCATGGATCTGACGATACGTTTCTAATGTCTAAAGAAGTTAATCCTTTCCCTCATATAAACACACTTTTTCACGTCTTGGCAAACATAGTAGACCAAGATCAGAATGCTCCTGTAGGAGCCGCCTGGGCAGGGTCTGCTCTGTTCGCTTATAGATGTTTGATGGATCTCTACAGCTTCTAGCATTACCAAACAAGCCTGTATTCATATGGCATTATGACATTTCAGCTAATAAATATTCATGATGTCGTTATTTCTTATGTGACTATTCAACAGGGAAAGGGTTAATGGTTCAGATGAATGGTTCATTGTGGACCATTTCTTATCCCACTTAGAAAAAAAAGCATATTTACGCAATTGAAACAAAGTAGACCCAGATCAAACTTCTCTTGTAAGAGATGTCTTATCAGAGTCCACTAAGTTTGTATATGAAAAATATACATCTGCGACTATAGTTTCGTGCATGGTCACACATTCTCTATAGATGGTTGCTTAATGCTGGGCACAAGTAATACAGAAAGCTCCAATAGGAGTCTGCTGTATAACGTTTGTCCTGCATTAAGCTTCCAACTATTTTAAATCAGTCTATGTTTCGTTTCGTTTGCGTGACTTTTCTGTATACTTAATTTTGCAGTATGAAATTGGCAACAATTGCTCAGAGAATCAAAGTTCAAAGTTGAGAATACACTCCAGATTTCAATACAAGAAAAAGCTTTTGATCCTCAAAGTCATATTAAAAACTTCCTAATTTGTTCTAATGACCACCGGAACACCTGACTGCAAAGAGTACTTTGCTAAGAAGGATTAAAGATCTTCGAACGGTTTGTTCAAATTCGAACAGCTGTGATCTTGCAGAAGCGTCCTTGCAATCTCTTGCATTCCAGGGAAACCCTTAACCCTTTCGCTGCCAATGCCGGATCTGTGATTACCTATGCAAACAGTTTGGATCCAGATGAGACGCCGAGTAACTCGGCGTCTCATCAGGATCCAAACTGTGTGTTACTGTTACTATGTTTTTGAAACAAAAATGAAGAAAATCAAAATAATGAAAATTTGTAGCAGACGACAAAGTTAGCAGACGACAGAGTTTGGCAGCGAAAGGGTTAATTTACCTCGTGAATATTCATGCAACGGTTGACGCTCCATAAAGAGAATTACACCATAGCAGACAATGTAGAATCGGTGTATCATATTATTTAAGCAAAAGGAGCGGACCCACAACAAACAGTCAGAAGAGCTTCTGATCTGGGTATTTTCTATTTTCAAAGGCAGAAAAGGGGGAGTTATAGAAAAGGTTTAATTATTTTGTTGCCAGCTTCAGTTCTTGCATTGAATTGCTTTCTTCCATTGCCTTCTTTATTAAATATATTTGTATATTTTAATTATTTCCCTGTTGAATATTCATATACGAAATAATAGCATCATGAATATTTAGTGGCTTATTTTTTATAATGGCATATGTACACAGCATGCTATTGCTTGGGTAAGATTTATTAGTAAATAGAACACGGTCCAAGGCAAATGCGTAAAAAAGCGTTTGTATGGTGAAAGAGTTATCAATATTTACAATCAGTGCTGCATATTGTGATGGTAATATTGTTTGAACCCTTTTACTTCATAAATATCACAAACAATAATTGAATGGAGTTCATTGGGCTGTGGAATATTTCACCATGACAGAAACTATAGAATTAGATGTACATGTATGTATGTTTATAAGCAAACAGTGCAGACCCTGATCAGGTATCTTATAAGTACATGTCTGACATGGATTGATCTTGTTTTGCAAATGCGTAAAAATGCACGCCTATTAGATAAAGGGTTCAACAAAATGCTTAATCGAAGAAAGACTGACCGGACTGGCCGGACTGACAGGACATCTAATTACGTTCCGTCTTGTATATACCACTTCATCGTTCTAGAAACAATACACAGTAAAATCTCTCTAAATTGGACGTTATGTTTAGTATACATATCAGGCTTGGAAACAGGTGGCAGTTTAATTCAGGGTGGAAGTCATGCAGTAAGCTCCTCTAGGAGCTTTCTGCATGACTTTCGCCCTGCATTAAGCAGCCACCTGCCTAAAACTATCTAAATTCTTCACTACCAGAATTCCGGTTTAGAGTGAGTTTACTGTAATTGTTTTGAAAAAGATAAGTGTTGAAATTATTCAAGATGGAAACTAAATGTGTCCTTTTCTTCAATTTAAAACCTGCTAGACAGCTTAATATCCTTAATATTTGCTATGCAAATCAGCCCATTTCACACTTTAAAGTGATCTTAGGCCCTAAAGAGATTTCGAACAGTTTCCTTTTCAGTCTAAATATGTCATCAACAGACGGCCATCTTGCTCTGAAAGAACGGTCATTTGCTTCCGAAGTGTCCACAGCTTTATTAAAGATTTGACCTCTGGTCAATTTTACAAACGACAATATGATTTACAAGGTGTCCCCACTGACCGCTGGCGTTGAAGTGACCATCACAGTGATAATTCATCACCTTCGGCCCACTGTTTGCATTGCTAAAAGGAGACTGTCGAAGTTGTATGCGGATCTCATTTGTAGATGCAGACACATTTCTGGAAAGTGTCGCCCGTGAGCAGTTGATTGATGCAGGCAGGATGGATGTCAGAATTATTGTTCCCAGTATTCGAGAAAGTACACATCAATTGTCCACAAAATTAGTATTTGCGTTGCACGATGCGAATATGTATCTGGGATGATCTGTTTTAGTCTACGCAGTTGGAAACACACTAAACCCAGATCAGATAGATCTGTCTGATCAGAGTCTGCTCTATTGGCTTATGAAATAGTATAAATATTATTATACAATTTCTGTCACGGCCAAATATACATGTGTTTATTCTCTGTCATTAAAATGAGCAAATTAATTTGCATGATGTCATTAAGTATTACATGAAAATTCATAGAATAAAGGGTTAAAACTTTACAATGTGCTATAATGCTATTGCATGTAGCTCCTTTCAATTAAATTAAATTAAGAGTTTAACCCATTATTTGATAGAGTCATAACGCCTTCTCAAACAGACAAGACTCAGAAAAGACAGCTCCTGCAGGAACTGTCTGGTCAGTCTTCTCCATTTGTTTATGAATTGATATACAAATGCTTTCACAGTTTCTGTTATGCTAACACATGTCTCATTTTCGTATGTCATTTGAAATTTCAGAAAACTAAAATTCATAATAATTTCTTACATGAATATTCATTAGGTACAGTAAAACCTCTCTATAACGGCCACTAAATTTTGTTAACTAGTTGGTATTTTGGGCAGGTGGCTACTTAAAGCAAGGTGTAAATAAAAGAGAACGCTCCTATATGAGCGTTTTGTTTTACTTTCACCTTGCTTTAAGCACCCACCTACCTTTAACACAAAATACTTGATGCAATTTAGTGGCCGTTATAGAGAGGTTGAACTGTAAATGGTAAACTGTTATAATATACTCCAGACGTCTCATCTGAATCCAAGCTGATTGCAAATGCGAGGAGCCACTCGCGATAATCAATCAGTCCCCATAGGTATTCAGTGTCCTCAATTCAACTGTTGTGCATCTTAATTTGTTTTCAGCATTTGGTTTCAACTGACGAACTGAGAAATCACATGTAGTTCAGTATTCGTATACGCGGTTGTGGACAGGTAGTCAACCTTAGGTTGTCTTTGAACACAGCCATTCCAATGTACTACAACCAATTCCCCATTCCCTCCTACTGAAGCATATTGCCGCCTCTGTTGAAGTCATGTTTTGAAACCATTGTGACAAATAGAGCATTTGCTCCATAGGAGCAATTGCTCTTACTATTTATCACAATGGCTTAAAACCTACATAATTATAAAAGCTTTCTTTTTTCTAGTAAATGCTCATTTTCGGTAGATTTATTCAAAGAGGTTGGGTCCAAAAATAGTCGATGATAGAATGAGATAAAGCAATTTTTGCATTTCTGAGCACATGTAAAAAGCATCACTACGTTAGATTTGTCACACTAAGTGGATTTTAAACCCCCAAACCCGAAACAACAACAACAGCAAAACAAAAAGAACACACGCACAAAATAAAACCAAATAAAAAAACTGGCGATCATAATGTTTCAGGGCTACAAGTAGTCATGGCATTACGATTGTCTTAGACTTGAAGGAAGCAACATTACAGCTAATCAGAACTAAGGATAAGAGGCGTATTTAGAAAATCTTATAACGCTTTTTATGCCTCCGTTGACGATAGTCAGGGGGTATAATTATGTTTTGCACATGTCCGTCCATCTGCCTGTGTGTCACGTTTGTACGTGCAGTTGGTTGTCACAGCTTTTGTCATTGTCAAGCGCCACCACGGGGTCATCGCTGTGTCTTACACACACAATTTTCTAGTTTATAGTTGTCCTCTAAACCCAAACAAGTTGCTGCCACTCGTTAGAATCGCCCCTTTGCAGTTACAGCAAGGTGGGGTTTGTCTGAGAAATAAACAGGTATTGATAGGTCAGCACGTATCGTATTTGCTTGTAAAGGTCTAGGTGATAATTTTGATAAATTAAGTTGACTGCTGCGTTTGACTGTCTTGCACCTCACTCAGCGTCACCGAGAAACATTTCGAAATATTTCAGATATGTGCAAAGGTGCACTTATCTCCATTCTGTCTCGTAATATCTCGCGGTATCTCGCGAGAACATCCGGTGCGAACGCCAGGGATTTACCATGCGGTTATGAGACAGTGATTATTACCTTGTTGTGTGCGTTTATCATTAATCCATAGATTACGAGACACGTGTGATCTGTCGTTTGCAAACAGTGTAGACTCAGATCAGAGGGCTCCAAGAGGAGCCCTCCGATCAGGGTGTGCAATGTTTGTTATTCAGAGTCCTCTCGCAAAGAATACATTTCAAACTGAATGAACGTTATCGTTTTAAACAATAAAAGACCATTCCATTTTGAAACTTCATCATTCAATGGGTTAATGTGACTTAAATGACCAGGCTAGAGAAAATAATGGTGAGACCCTATCCGACGATAATCTTATCATGGCCTGCTAATGTCCTTCTAAATGAGACCGGTGTGTTTGGACAAGCGGGTGGACATTGAAATCACGTGACACAATTTTACATCCTCTCAGGAAGCGTCGAGTTTACCAAACTAAGCCTCTATTGTTATAAAGTCTCTTTTAACGACGATACGTTGCATCGACTCGGCAATTAAGTTGCATTCTCGCCATCATGTTTCCAAGATACCGAAGATCTACTGGTCGATGGCATATTTCACGTAGCTCATTCAGCGCTTGAATTTTCATGTAAGAAATACTGACATCATGAATATTCAATAGCAGAATTGTTTATGTTGGTATCCGTGCAGAAACTGTAGAATCAGATCTATATAGTTTTATAAGCAGACAGAGCAGACTCCAATCAGTCGCCTGATTAAGGTATTCTCTGTTTCCGAATGCGTTACAATGTGTCTTTATGAGGGAAAGGGAGAACCTTTTACTCCATGAATATTCATGTATGAAATAATGACTTCATGAATATTAATCAGGTTTATTTGTTATAATAGCACATGGACACGTGAATTTGTGGCCATAGCAGAAACAGTAGAATCAGATCTATATAATTGCATAAGCAAACAGAGCAGATCCTGATCAGACAGCTCCTATAGGAGCCGTCTGATCTGGGTCTAATCTGTTTGCAAAGGCGTATAAATGCGTATTTGTGGAGTAAAAGGTTAAAGGATTGTGCAAGAAAATATTAAGTCTTTACTTCATGAATATTCATGTAAAAATAACAGTTTTCTGAATACTGGTTAGCTGAATGTTTATAATGATATATAAATAAGGAATATATTTGTGAAGGCAGAAACTGTAGAGTCAGATCGATAGTATTATCATAACCAGTCAAAGCAGACCCTGATCACATGGTTCCAAAAAGGAACTTTATTATCAGAGAGCACGTCTATAATGTTTACAAATGCGTCAATATATACATCTCTATCAAATAAAAAAGGACTATTATTCCGCAGTTGCAATTCTCTAATTGGAGGATCAGCAAAGTCCCTGACGGAGACAACTGGGCTGAGTTTTTCCATCTTACCCTTTCCCATGAGAGGACTTATTCCTATGAATACGCCGAAACAGTCAACTGAAATGTTTAATATAAAAGAGAAATTATTCGTAAAGATATTTCTTTCTTGTCTTCCGATGTTTTTTATTTAACTATTTGTCTGAGGAAGACGCATTAGATGTCTTTGTAAATATAGTCGGCCCAGATTAAAACGGCCCCTGTAAGGGCTGTCTGGTCTGGGTCTGCTCTGAATTAACCCATTCTCCCTCACTGACGGCTTTTGACGCCTCTGTAAAAGTCACTCTTTGAAACCATTGTCATGAATAGAGCATTTGCTCCTTTGGAGCAAATGCTCTATTTATCGCAATGGTTTCAAAACTACTCAATTCTAAAATTGTCCTTTTCTCAAGTAAATGCTCATTTTCGGTAGATTTGTTCTAAGAGATACGGTTCTAAAAATAGGAGGAAATGGGTCAATATAGATCTGATTCCATAGTTCCTGCCATGGCCCAATGTTCCTGTGTTCATATGCCACTATACAAATCCCTCTAAGTATTACTCACGTTGTCGTAATGTCTCACATGAATATTCATGGGGTAAATGGTAAAGTTCCGTTGTATTCAAACAAATTAACATACGAGTATAACCAGTACAATGAGGTTAGTGGTAGGGCTCTTTTACTATGTCTACAGCACGAGTTGTTCTAAATTGAATATGTGGCGAATTCATTGGCGATACACATTTTCAAAGATATGCTTAGAATTTATACAACCCGTTTGTGTCCATATTCAAACTCGTTGAAATCGAATCCTAGACCAAAGTTGGTTCATTCAATGTACAGGGATCTACAATTGTGGATATCTTTGATAAAGGATCAACCCTTTACTCCATAAATACGCTTTTCTATGCCTTTGCGAACAGAGAAGATCCAGATACGACGGCTACAATAGGAGCCGCCTGATCAAGGTCTGTTCTGTTTGATTACCATACAATACAGATAGCATTCTAAAATATATGCCATGGTCAAAGCTTCCTGTGTCCATGTGCTATTATAACAAATTATTCTATTTGGTAGTCATGGCGTCATCATTTTTACATGAATATTCATGGAGGAAAGGGTTTATGCTGCTAACAGTAAGGGCCTTGACCAGATGGTCACTCCAGAAACCACCAGGATCACACGAGACATTATGGTATACTAGCATAGTATGCTAATCCCGTGACACTTTCCTTCACATAAACGCATTGGCATGTCTTTGTAGAGTAGTCTCAGATCAGCCGGATCCTGTAGGAACCGCCTGGTCAGAGTCTGTTTTCTTTGCGTATGGAATTATAATCGACCTGATTATAGTTTCTACCAACTCCAAAACTTCATTGTACATGCGAGTATAAACTTTCAGCTTATAGATATGCATGGTGTCCTTATTTATTGCATGAATATTCACCAGGGAAAGGTCATGGCATATTTTGGATGATAAGAAATGTTATGAATGGTAAATTTTATTTTTAAGTTAGAATGTTGCTCATATGAACATTTTGAATGGCATTTATTAGTTCGTTTGTGGTAGAATCCTGATTACCAGATACGTTGTGAATTGTAATAGATATTTATTTTTGTGATGGAATCTAAATCAGAAGAAACATTGTAAGTGGCAGTTCACAAATGCGTGTTTTGTGGGCATAATGAAAGGCATTTACCAAGGAATGTTTTGTTGCAGTCTAGACATTAAGAGACTCTGTGAAAGGTATTAACCAAATATTGCCTTTTAGATCATAAGACACATTGTTGATGGTATTTATGAATTATTGCTTTGTTAGAATCTAGATCAAAAGAAACAATGTCAGAGGTATTTAAAATGTGTTGCTTGGTTAGAATGTAGATCATAAGAGACTTAGTGAAAGATATTTATAAATTGTTACGGTGTTAGATTTTAGATCATAAGAGACAATGTGAATGGTGTTTACCAGTTGCATACTTCTGTGGAAGAACACGAGATAGGGTGAATAAAATACTTATATGCTAATTCCTTTAACTCATTCCCTCCTAGACTATTTTATACCCAAACTCTTTGAATAAATCTACCGAAAGGGGCATTTACAAGAGAACGGGAAACGGTGGTAGAATACGAGCTATTGTGAATGATGTTTGCCACTTGTTTCTGTGGTAGACTATTTTCTGAAGCTAAGACATTATAAATGGTATTTGCCATTTGTTTCTAGGGTAGCTTCTGGAGCATGAGACATTGTGAATGGTATTTGCTATTTGTTTCTTATGTAGATTCTTGAGCATGGGACATTGTAAATGGTATTTAATATTTGTGTTTTGGGTAGATTCTGGGGCATGAGATATTGTAAATGGTATTTGCTATTTGTTCCATTGGTAGATTCTGGGACATGAGACATTGTAAATGGTATTTGCTATTTGTTCCATTGGTAGATTCTGGAGCATGAGACATTGTAAATAGTATTTGACATTTGTTTCTAGGGTAGCTTCTGGGGCATGAGATATTGTAAATGGTATTTGCTATTTGTTCCATTGGTAGATTCTGGAGCATGAGACATTGTAAGTAGTATTTGACATTTGTTTCTAGGGTAGCTTCTTGGACATGAGATATTGTAATTGGTATTTGCTATTTGTTCCATTGGTAGATTCCGGAGCATGAGACATTGTAAATGGTATTTGCTATTTGTTCCATTGGTAGATTCTGGAGCATGAGACATTGTAAATAGTATTTGACATTTGTTTCTAGGGTAGCTTCTGGGACATGAGATATTGTAAATGGTATTTGCTATTTGTTCCATTGGTAGATTCTGGAGCATGAGACATTGTAAATAGTATTTGACATTTGTTTCTAGGGTAGCTTCTGGGGAATCAGACATTGTGAATGGTATTTGCAACTTGTTTTTTGGATATATTCTGGAGCGTAAGATATAGTGAATGGTATTTGCCACTTGTTTCGGTGGTTGACTCTGGAGAATAATATATAGTGAATGGTATCTGACACTTGTTTTGACTGGCATATTCTGGAGTATACAGGATATTGTGAATAGAATGCGTCCCTCGTTTCTGCGATAGATTCTGGAACAACCTATAAAGTGAATTCCATTTGTTTCTGAGGTAGAATATGGAGATGACGAGAAATTATGAATAGTATACTTGTATTTCTATGGTAAATTATGAGGCATACAATATAGTAAACAGTATTTGCCTCTTATTTCTGTAGTTAAGTATGGAGCATAGAATATATTGTACATTGTATTTATCATTGTTTTCGGTAGTAGATTCTGGAGTATAAGTGAGTTATAAGTGGTACAGTAAAACCTCTCTATAACGGCCACTAAATTACATCAGGTATTTTGTATTAAAGGCAGGTGACTGCTTAAAGCAAGGTGAAAGTAAAAGAGAACGCTCCTATAGGAGCGTTCTATTTTACTTTCACCTTGCTTTAAGTAACCACCTGCCCTAAATACCAACTAATTAACACAATTTAGTGTCCGTTATAGAGAGGTTTTACTGTATTTGCCACGTGTTTCTGTGTTACACTCTGAAGCATAATATATCGAGATTCCAATACATGTAATAAATAATTTTGCTATATTTATCTATGACACAATATCTGATCAGGGTCTACACAGATGTTTCTTAATTTCCACGCATTGTTTTAATATACATGTACTTACTTAAAACCATATTAGTTTAACCCTTTCCTCCATAAATACGCCTTTCTACGCCTCTGTAAAAGTCACTTTATGAAACCATTGTGATAAATAGAGCATTTGCGCCTATAGGAGCAAATGCTCTTTTTATCACAATGGTTTCAAACTACAAAATTCTAAAATTTAACTTTTCTCTAGTAAATGCTTGATTCATTCAAAGAGGTTGGGTCTAAAATAGCCTATGAGGTAATGGGTTAAAGCAGGTGGTACCTTAATGCACGATGGACGTAAATCATTGAATATAGAGGTATTCAAAAAAGGCAATTTAATTACTGTATTAACCCTTTCCCTCATATTGACGACGTTTGACGACTCTGTAAAAGTCACTTTGTGAAACCATTGTGATAAATAGAGCATTTGTTCCTATAGGAGCAAATGCTCTATTTATCACAATGGTCTCAACCTACAAAATTCTAAAATTTTCCTTTTCTCTAATTAATGCTCCTTTTCGGTAGATTTATTCAAAGTGATTGTATCTAAAAATAGCCTATGAGGTAATGGGTTAAGGTCATACCAACTCATTCTGAGAAGATTTCGGCATTCGTTTCGTTCCGTATTAAGCAGATAATTCTTTCTTTAAAGACTACTTGTTGTATAGGTTATTTATCGCTTTTCTGTACAAGATAAGATACTACATGTATATAGTACTGGTTCCAAGTTATATACAGTAAATGAAACAAACATATGCACAGTAAAACCCCTAAAACCGGAGTTTTAATAAAAAAAACAATTCAGGTCTTTTATGGCAGGTGGCTGCTTAATGCAGACCGAAAGGCGTGCAGAAAGATGTTTGTCTGAAAGACTGACACTAGTACATGTATTAATTTTAACATTCGGTTAAGAGCTGTTTTACTGCATATGATTTGGTAATAAACTGCCCCGTGACTGTTTCGAACATAAACAGAATATATTAACCAGTGCATGTTTGTATGGTGTATTACAATTCAATAGTATTGAAGCTGATTTCCAAGTTATTGAAGGAAAAAGGTGTTTTATTCCAAAGAACAAATACACATAAGTCATATATCTTCAATATTTATTATCTATTTATAACTCTTAATGCTTACACAATACACAATACTGATTTAATTAAAGCAATGCTATTTTGTCAATATCATTTTCATTAATATCAAATTTGACATATAATATTGGTTTGTTTCAGTGTCATTATCTTGACATGAACACATTTCCATGTCACTATATTTCCTTTTCCTGAAATCGCACACCGTCATTACAAACACATCACTCCATTCAACACAATTGGTCAGCAGCACTGTACTAATGGTATTTTAGCACTGCAAACAGATAAGTCGTCGCATTTACACCATTGCCTCAGAGCCTGGTCTACAGTGATGACTTCTGTTACAAAGAGTGCACACCCTGTATAGAGAACGGGGTCAGCACTGTTTGCAGTCCGAAGAGACTCTCAAAACAGGATCTGCACTGTTGTTTTCCAAAGTACATCGGAGATTCGTCCCCTTCAAAGGTATCATTCCTTACAGCTTCCTAAATCTAGATTGAACTTTAGGAAAACAATCCCATTCAATACATTTAAGATACATGCTATGAAAAATGGCGTGATATGCATCTCGTAGCGTCCGAGAATCACATGAGATCACGTAAGAGCACGTCAAATCGCACTAACTGTCCGAAATTTCATCTTCCAGTTCTGACCCAGCACTCATTTGTTCTCGTGCGTATTCTTGTTTCTTCTTGGCCGTCGCCATTTCAGCAGCGTGTCTCTTTCGCCATTTCGTACGTCTATTCTGGAACCAAACCTGAAGAACAAAAGATTCGTTATTGTAAGGATAGCATTATTCTATTAAGATATATAACGCCTGACTTCATGAATATCCATGCAAGAAATAAAAACATCACAAATATCAACTGGATTATTTTTATAATTCACCCTTGTAAAAGGAATAATCAAAGGTCTGGAAAATCTTAATAGGATAAAGATGATGATGAATGCCATATAAAGACATGTAATCAAGACATGTTGACCATGGCAGAAACTGTAAAATCAAAGCTTATATTATTCCATAAGCACACAGTGTTTCTGATCAGACTCTACAGGTCTACTCTGTTTACAAATGCGTCAATATGCCTCTGTATAGAGTAAAGGGTTAAACATGAAAACAATTACTCGGTGTCTCATCTGGACCCAAGCTGTTTGAAAAATGACAGTCAGGGTCCATGCTTATAAAACTTTTTAGTTGAGTCTGAGTTCGTCCTCAAGCTTTTGATTGGTTAGATTTGAGTTCTCAAGCTTTTGATTGGTCAGATTTGAGGCTCAAATCTGACCAATCAAAAACTTGAGAACGAACCCAGACTCAACTAAAAGTGTTATAAACATGGACCCAGGTCGATACTAAGGCTTAACCCTTACAACGCTGAATTTTCAAATGGACTGTTCCATAATTCAAGCAGGTCAATCTTATGGTGAATATTTAGGGATGTTTCTAAAGAAAAGTGTAAAATAACAAACAGTGCAGACCCTGATGAGAGGACCCAGGAGCCCTCTCATCTGGGTCTACACTGTTTGCAAAGGAAATTAGTGACTCGTGTCCCGCACTGTAAGGGTTAAGTAAAATTGTTAAGAGTGTAATCTTAAATTGTAAACGTTTAGCTCTCGATACTTATGATGTTTTGCACGAAACTGGTGAATTTGAAATAAATCAGGTTTTGATTTGATGTAATGTGTTTTCTATGTAAAAATTACGCTTCTCTTTGAACCCGTTCACCCTAGAAACTATTTACTGCGTGTATTGAACAACAACAAAAACGTCGAAACACTGTAAAAGGAAATAATTAAAGAAAGCGAAAGTTTATGATCACGTTAGCGTTTCCATAGTTACTCATTGGATTATTGTTGCATAATTTATGATAAAAGCGATAGTGTCTCACACCTGCATATCACTTACAACAATGATACGAAGTAGTATTTTATGCTATTCTTTCGGTATAAAATATTTAAACATCATTCACTCCAAGTGCAATGAAAACTAAATACAACGTATAAAGCTGTAGGTCTGTCATGCGGGTGGTAGTTTAATATAGGACGGAAGCTATTAAACAATCTCCAGTATGGGTTTTCTGCATTACTTTCGTATCACATTAAGCACCTACTTACTTTTAACCCTTTCCTCCATAAATGCGCCTTTCTATGCCTTTGCAAACAGAGTAGACCCATATCAGGCGGATCTCACAGGATCCGCCTGAGCAGGATATGCTCTGTTTGCTTTTGATATGATACTGACATGATTCTATAGTTTTTGCCTTGGCCAAAACTTCATGTATCCATGAACAATGATAGCAATTAATCTGTCAGTGATTAATATTCACGGTGTCATTATTTCTTACATGAATATTCATGGGGTAAAATGTTTAAAACACCCATGATAACAAATTAAGTGGTCGTTATAGATAGGTTATAGTGTGGATGTTCATTGCAGAATAAAACCATCATCAGCTTTTATGTTCACATTTTGTACTTCTATCATTTAAGCCCTGTACTTCGTGACTTTTCTCGTAAGAAATAATGACACCATTAAGTTGATTTTTATAGAGTCATATGAGCACAGTGGGTTGTTTTGCAGAAGCTGTAGAATCAGATCTATATCTTTCCATAAGCAAACGGGGCAAACAGGCCAGACCTTGATCAGACGCTTCCTGTTGGAGCTTTCTGTATTTATTTTGCTCTGTATTAAGCAACTATCTGCTTTTTAACCCATTCCCGCATATAGACGCCTTTTGACGCCTCTGTAAAAGTCACTTTGTGAAACCATTGTGATAAATAGAACATTTGCTCCATAGGAGCAAATGCTCTATTTATCACAATGGTTTCAACACTACACAATTCTAAAATGTTCCTTTTTAGTAGTAAATGCTCCTTTTCGGTAGATTTGTTCAAAGAGGTTGGATCTAAAAATAGCCTATACGGGAAAGGGTTAAGACTCCTATTTTCAATGAATGAATGACCGCTTAGGACAGGTTCTACTCTCTATTTGCTGGTCATCACATGGTTTACCATTTACCCAATAATCTTTAATTACTTTACAGATTAGACCCAGATCAGGGTTTGTTCTGTTTGCTTATGGAATGATATGAATCTGGTTCTGCAGTTTCTTCCATTGTCAACCATTATCATGTTCTCATGTCATTTTTATAACTTCAACAATTTTATATTCATCAAGTTAGTATGTCTTACATGAATATTCATTCGGTAAATTGTTAACCATTTACTCCATAAACACGCATGTCTACGCATTTGCAAACAGAATAGATAGACCCAGTTCAGACGGCTCTTATAGGAGCCGTCTGATTTGGGTCTGCTGTGTTTGCTTATTAAAATATGTACATACATGTATGATTCTACAGTTTCTTCAATAGCGAAAAGGTAATGTGTTCATGTGCCATTATGAAATAATAATCTGATTAATATTCATGATGTCATTATTTCGTACTTCTTTATTCATTAGGTAAAGTGTAATTATCATATTTACAGTTATACGACATCACAAATCAAGTGTCTTATCTTTATTTACCTAAGGCATTTAGTTGCAATAGTGAAATGCTATATTCCGATAATATTTAGGGTTTATCAGAAGTTTAACTCTCACTGAAATCTGATCGTGGGAATCATTGTCACATTGGAAGCTTATTACTTCAAATATTTCTGTGAATATCCACTTCAAAAGGCGATATATCAATGCAATAGTATCAGACATGTAATAGATGAAATACCGGTACAATACGTTCTGATCCCGGATAATAGGATGAATAAGAATAACAAAGTCGCCTGTATCTAGAAGGATCGGCGGACCGCGCAATAAGTCGCATCAATATGGAGGTAGATTTAATAAGAAAAGCGATGGCGGATATGTTTTGATAAGATAGTAACAGATCAAAGACACCCAAAATCCGTTCTAATCGTAGCCAGTTGTAAGATATTGTTCTGATTGAGCCTTCAATGTATGATCGTTATTCGAATCTTGGAATTATGAAATATTATGTCCCAGGTTTATACAAGAAAATCAAATGCAATCAGTTCGTGATTTAAGATAATGTTGTGATTTTCACTTTTTCATTTCCAGGGTACTAACATAACACGAGTTTGCATTAGTTTAAGCCATTCCCTCATATTGACGCCTTTTGATGCCTCTGCAAAGTTCACCTGTTGAAACCATTGTGATAAATAGAGCATTTGCTCCTATAGGAGCAAATGCTCTATTTATCACAATAGTTTCAAACTACAAAATTCTAAATTTTTCCATTTCTCTAGTTAATGCTCCTTTTCGGTAGATTATTCAAAGTAGTTGGATAGCCTATGAGGTAATGGGTTAAATGAGTGTTTGTCATTGATTCTTTCATCGCAAACGAGGAACCTGTGATTACCAGATGCAAACAGTTTGGTTCAGATGAGTCCCCTAGTAACTCGAAGTCTCACTAGGAACCAAACTGTTGTGTTTTTAAATCGAAATTATAAAAGAGAATTGACGACAAATTCTGCATACGACGCCTACGTGGAGATACGGACAATTTCCCCTTAGGACAATTGCCCCTTAGGACGATTGTCCCTCGGACAATGCATTGTCCCTTGCTAAAATTGGCAACCCGGACAACTGCCCATCGATTATAAAAAAATATATGGAGCAATTGTGCTACACTCACCTACGTGACAGCGAAAATATTAAGTGGTGAACACGTTTAACCCTTTACCTTATATAAACAGTGTTTGATGCCTTGCAAACAGAATAAACCCGGGTCAGATGGTCCCTGAAGGATATGTATGCTCTGTGTATTTATGAAATAATATAGATATAATTCTACAGCTATTGCATATGATAAAACAATCCTTCATGCGTGATGCCACTATAACAATTCCAAGTAATTAGTTTTTATCATTCATTATTTCAGGCATGAATATTCATCAGAAAAAAGGTTATATGTATACCGTAAAACCCCTCTAAACCGGACGTTAAATTTGATATAGATATCGGTCTACGAGACTGGCGGCACCTTAAAAAATAATGCAGAATGAAAGTTATGCAGAAAGCCTCTATGAGCTTTCTGCATGACCTTCACCCTGCATTATGCAGCCACTTGCCTAAAGTATCTAAATTCTACTCTATTGTAGTTAGGTTTAGAGAGGTTTTACTTAATATGTGTTCTTATTGCTGGTCATTCACGAGTGGTAATTTCACATTGATAAAAAGCTGGGAACAAAACCTATATATGATGGTTTATTCTTTAGCTACATATGGATTGACTCACAATTTCCTTTGCAATCAGTTTGAGTCAAAATGAGACGCCAATCGATTTGACGTCTTATCAAGGACCAACCGGTTTAACCCTTTCCCTGTCGAACATTTCACGTGAAATGGTAACTTCATGTAAATTAATTAACTTAATTTTCACCATGTAAAGCTTTCAAGGTTTTTGTTTGTTTTGACAAAAACTATATGATCATATCTATATAATTTCATAAGCAAACAGGGCAGACCCTGATCAGATGGTACCTATAGGAATCATCTGATGTGGGTCTACTCTGTTTGCAAATTCGTGAAAATGGGTTTATGAGGGAAATGGTTAACACATTGGCCCCTAGTGACGCATGTTTGCGCTTTATAAAGTTCATATTGTGAAACCATTGTGATAAATAGAGCATTTGCTCCTTTATGAGCAAATGCTCTATTTATCACAATGGTTTCAAACTACAAAATTCTAAAAGTTTCCTTTTCTTTAGATCTTTTCTTTGGATCTAAAAAAGCCTAGGAAAAATGAGTTAAGCCATAATGGCAGATTAAAATTGTGCCGGGGCTGTCTGATCTGGGTCTATTCTATTTGCAAACGGAAGCTTTCTGCATGACTTTCAACCAACATTAAGCGGCCATCTGCATAAAATGGTCATTTTGTTTTCTTTTCTGAAAGTTCGTTCTACTGGGGTTTATTGCATCTATCAATATTCCTGTAAACTGACCGTACAGTTCAAACGAACAGACCATGCGGAAGAGAAAGTGGAACATTCCCCATCACCGTTGCCCTAGCAACGGAATCCTTAAACGGACCTTTAAGGTTTTATAGCGACGTTTGTCAATACACTAAAGATTAGCGGGTATTAGAATTCACGTAACAAATGGAAGGGCCAGGTGTTCGGATCCCTAAGCTATGTTGACCCCGACCTCCTGGTCTGCAAACGTTACTCACTAGGTAACAGGGTCTATCACAACTAGTTACTTGGTAGGACTCTTGTCTTAATCCTTTACTTCATGAATCTACGTGTTAGAAATAATAACATCATGAATATAATGATGTACGAAGACAGATAGTCTTGCTCATGGCAAAAAAAACTATAGAATCAGGTAATACAAGCCAACAAAGACGGGTGCAATGGCGTTAAAATTAAAATTTGTATCTGTGGCGTATAGGGTTAAAGTAATAGTACGCTATCAGTGGTCATGTTTTAAAACTGGTGTCCAAAAAGCATGTTTGACCCTTTGCCTGATGGATGTTCGTTTCAGAAATAATGACATCATGAGTATTAGATTTGACATAATTATTATCAGGAGTTATGTGCAACTGCAGAAATTTCAATCAAATCTATATACACCAGGTATATCAGGTTAACGTCTGGAGAACTCGGGCTTTCATTATTGGCACATTATCATTTTCAGATTTTGATGGTGTCTCGAACCAGTTTGTTTAGTTCCAAGCTTGTATTAATCCTTACCCAATAAACCGCGACTTAGTTCGCATTTACAAACAAATTGAATCCAGATGAAACATAAATCTAAGCTGTTTGGCAGTTGGTCAATAGTTTCTCTAAAGTTTTATCCATCGCAAAAGCTTGGTCGAATCATAAGTAGTCAGTCGTACCAGATCCAAAATTGAGCAGATTTTTTTTTCACAGCGCTATAAAGGTTAATGTTATATAATACAGTAAACCCTCTCTATAACGGCCACTAAATTGTGTAAATTAGTTGGTATTTAGGGCAGGGGGTTGCTTAAAGCAAGGTGAAAGCAAAACAGAACGCTCCTATAAGAGCGTTCTGTTTTACTTTCACCTTGCTGTAAGCAGCCACCTGTCTTTAACATAAAATACTTGATGTAAATTAGTGGTCGTTATAGAGAGGTTTTACTATATTATACAAGATTCTGGGCTTTTGTAAATAATCAGTATTGTCTCTAGATACATACATGATGATCATATTACATTGTATATGTCTTCGTTTAATCCTTATCCAGTTGTAAAAATGATGTCTACTGAAACTCCGATGTGTTACATTTTTTACTTACGTCCGATTCATTCAAATCTATAAAAAAATACATTGATTGACTTTCAAATAGTTTGGATCCTGATCAGGCGCCGAGGTACTCGGTGTCTCATCAGGATCCCAACTGTTTGCAAATGCGCACTTGGCAGGATAAGAGATAACACAAAATATCATAAAAAGGATGATAAACAAACAACAGCAGACATTTTGTTTTCATTTCTCTTCAGTCAAGTGTTTGATTTTATCCTCTGAATGTAACGTTTTCTGTTTATATTAATCATTTCTAACTAGATTCGTTTTGGTTCACAAACATGCTATGACATTCGATAACTCTGTTTGACAAGTTAAGGCTATTATTGGGGAAATAATATTACGAAAAATGTGACAGAAGAGGTAGTGGAATGATTTAACCCTTTACTTGAAAGAGACGCCTTTTGACACTTTTTCAATCCGAGTAAACTCAGATCAGATGGCTCCTGTAGGAGCTGTCTGATCAGGGTTTGCTCTGTTTGCTTATGGAATAATAGAGATAGGAATTCAACATTTTCTGAACTAAAGCTTACATTGTTCATTGTTCACTTATAAATATATGTTAATGAATATTCATGAAAATATGGATTTTCTTGTATAATCCCATTATCATTCTGTCCAAAATGTTCCTGTTCAAACGTTGATCTAGGACAATTCTTACTTAAATTTCAGTTCACATATTATTTTGAGAAACTACTTTCCAAGTGACATACAGCTTGGTCATGGTGATATTCTGATTTTATCCTAAGAATTCCTTTGAATATGGTAAATATTTTATTAGAGTATGTCGTTGCTATGTAGCTAAAATGTACTAATAATATACAGTTGATGTTTAGCAATGATTTGTAGTTATGGTATGTACTTGCAATTGATATGTAGCATTAATATATGATGATAATATGTGTAGTTGATATGTAACACTAATATGCACTAATAACATATAGTTGCTATGTATGAATAGCATGTATTAATACAGTGTGATTGACATGAAGCAATAACATGAATTAATGATGTGTAGTTGATACGTAGCAATAAAATGTATTAATAATATGTAGTTGATACGTAGCAATAATATGTATGTATGATATTTAGTTGATACGTAGCAATAAAATGTAATAGTAATATGTAGTTGATTCGTAGCAACAATATGTATTAATAATATGTAGTTGATATGTAACAATAATATGTAGTAATGATATGTAGCCTAGTTGACACGTAGCAATAATATGTATCAATAATATGTAGTTAAATAAATACGTAACAATAATATGTATTACTAATATGTAGTTGATATGTAACAATAATATGTATTAATGATATGTACTTGATGTGTGAAAATGATTATGTAGTACTATATTCAGCAGCTAATATTAGCAGATTTAGCCTGTTTAACAGTCTATCAAAATTGATAGCCACATATATGTGCATGTATTTGTTTTCCTACACATGCTGTGTTCAAGTATTAAGAGTAACTTAGAACAAACATATACGTGTGCAAACACCCAATTACCTTGATTGGCTTTCAAACATATACATGTACTCAGTTACCTTGACTTGACTTTCAGACATATACATAAAATCAATTACCTTGACTTGACTTTCAGACATTCCTAGAGCGTATGCCAATCGAGCTCTCTCTGGTCCCGCCAAATATTTCGTCTGCTCGAAAGTCTTTTCTAATGTGAATATCTGATGACCGGAAAACGTCGGTCGTGTGTGCTTCTTTTTGCCATCTTTGTCCAGAATGACATTACTGGAACCTGAAAATACGCAATGATAATTCAGATACACACTTTAACCCTTGCTATACTGTGACTAAAACAAAAAGATCTGCTCTTGAAAACGTGGATCAGATGCAACTGTGACTACTTCCGATTCGATCAAGCTTTTGAGAAACTTCGATCAAGCTTTTGAGAAACTATTGACCAAGTGTCATGGCACAAGTTGTTAAACACCTATAGACCTAGTATCAGACAGTTTGGGTCCTGCTGAGTCGTCGATCAGTCTATGTTTTAGACTCATGCTCAAAACTGCTAATTTAGATATAGTCGTAAATTCGCCATTTTGTTTTAAAAAATATTTGTCAAAGCTACTGGTTCATACTTTTGCGTGTAATCTAAATATTAGACAAAATTTATACAAACGGCAAATTTACAATAATACTTAAACTGACGGTGAATTGCCATATTTACATTTACTGTTTTTGAGATTGCAACATTCAGTTTTGCAGGTTTTGAATCACAACAATATCTACATTTGCTGTTTATTAATTTACAACAATATTAAAGCTGCAGTTTATGAGTTTAACAGCAATATTTAAATTCGCTGTCTGTGTGTTTACAGCATTATTTAACAACATTCAAGTTTGCAGTATATTAGACTAAGAGTTTACAACAATATTTTAATTTGTATTTTTTGAATCCAAGTTTCAATTTTAGACTCATAAGGTTAGTGAATATCAGCGTTGGTCACTAGTTCTAAGTTTATTTACAAGTACAGCACTGGTCAGAGTCTGAGGTTTCACTTAAATTCTGACCAATTATATTCTTCGGGTCCTACAGTAGCCGTCTGATGATGGTCTGTTATTTGGTTATGGCAAACTATGGATCTGGTTCAATAATTACTGCCATGGCCAAAACTGCCAGTGATCATACGCAAACATATTAGCTTGTGTTACATTAAATTAATGTAGATATGTCCTTAACCCTTCGCTTGCTATTCACGTCAATATACCTACCTGTAAATAGTGAAGACCCAGATGAGACAGCTCCTGCAGGAGCTGTCTCATCAGGGTCTGCACTATTTACAAGTTGATTGTGCAACCAATGCACTCAACACCAGTGATTGCACAGCGAAATATTTGTACACAGTGAATATATATGTAATTGTACAACAGGGCATGGATAAAGTAGGGGATATGTTTTTTAAATTCAGCAAGAGAAGGGTTAATTCTTACATGAGTATTCGTGTGACAAATGGTCAACAACATCACCTCCTGGTCTACAAATGAGTAATTGATTTCGTACAGATAATGAAAAACGACCGACTAATGGGTCCCTAATTTAGCCCCCTGATGCGAGAACGGGGCCCATGTGGTTCGAAGATCTGCTTATTATCTGCTAAGGCCCCATTCCACTCATCCACACGACCTGTTCTCTCAAAACTGAAATTTATTCACAAGTGGTACATGTAGGGTTTTTAACGTTAAAATCGACTAAAATAATGAATCTTAGAAATAACAAAGGACATTATTTGTTAACCCTTACTTCATAGGCACGCCTGTTAACGCCTTTGCAAACAGGGTAGACCCAGATCAGACGACTCGGGTAGGTAGTAGACGCCATATACAGCAAACTATACAGCCTATTCAGTATGAAATGTTTAACCCTTTCCCTGTTTTATGTTTATTCCAAATGTCGATACCTACTGAATATTCATGGGCAAAATAGTTAAAATGAAATATGGAAGGTAGAACATTGTAGCCATTTTAGAAAGTAAAGAAACATATTTATCAAATTCTATCAGCAAACAGAGCAGACCCTGATCAGACGGCTCCTACAGGAGCCGTCTGATCTGGGTCTACTCTGTTTGCAAATGCGTGAAAACACGTTTACATGAGGGAAAGGGTTAAATGTGCTAGAAGATTTTGAATAACAAACATTGCAGAACATTATCAGTAGCTTGCTCAGGAACATAATGGTCTCGGTCTACACTGGCTGCAAATACCATTTATACTCATATTTAAAATGTTAATTGCATTTCAATAAGTTTAAATGGGTATTAAATGCGTTTCATATAAAACTGAAGAAATTAGCAACACATCGCATAAGTCAGCAGAATTGACCGAGCAAACAATTGAATAGCTGTAAGTATAGTATACAAGTGTAAAATGACATTTATTTACATGCATGTTGAAATCCAAAAACAATGGTCTGTTCTGTTTTCACTTTACCTAATAGAGAGCCTTTAGCTGATTTTGCAAACAGAGTGGACCCAGATCAGACGGCTCCCACAGGAGTCTGCTCTGTTTGCTTTTTGTATAACATAGGCCTAATTCTGTAGTTTATGCCATGGCCAAAATTCTATGTGTCCATATGCCATAAAAATTAGCGAATGAATATTCATATAGCCAATTAGTGCTTACTTAACATAAATATTCATGACGCAAAGAGTCAGGCAATTAACCATTGACTCCATGAACATCCATGTAAGAAATAATGACATCATGACTATTAATTAGTTTATACACGAACACAAGCGTCATTATTGCATTATGCGTTGCAACAAGTGTTGCTCTTTATAGAAACTGTAAAATCATATCTATATTAGTTCATAAGCAAGTAGAGCAGACCCTGTTCAGACGGCTCCTAAAGGAGCCGTCTGAACTGGGTCTCCTCTGCTTGCAAATGCGTGAAAATATGTATATAACCATTTCCTTCATATAAACGTGTTTTCACGCATTTGCAAACAGAGAAGACCCAGATCAGACGGCTCCTAGAGGAGCCGTCTTATCAGGGTCTGCTCTATTTGCTAATAGAATTTTATAGATCTGTTTCTTTGCTTTCTAAAATGTCTACAATGTCCCCCCTTCAATATTTCATTATAGCTATTTTGTCCATGAATCTTCAGTAGGTATTGAAATTTGGAATAAACACAGAACATGGAAAATAACATAACATAACCTTTATTGGCATTAAACATTTTACAATGTTTCTAGCCTGTATAAGGCAATAATGATAACATGAACATATTTACAGAGAAGTCATATACATAATTTATGAGCACTGTCACATAATTTACAATTATTCCTGTAAATAATATTTATCTAAATCATCATTTGAACAAGAACAAAAATGTTAAGGAGTAAAGGGTTCAGGGTTCAGGGATTTCGATGCTGTCTGTAAAGGTATCAATCAGTTGCAATCGTTAATCGTAATAGTATCTAGAATGTTAAGTGATGGTCGATTCGGAAACAATAAAGCATTATTGGAAATGGTCAATTACTGATGTTAAAACAATGAAGTAGTGTAGTTAATTACTCGCCAGCCAATTAGCTGGGCTTGGTCTATGACGAGCCATAATAACTTAGCGTACGTGTCAGTTAGTCAATCAGGGAATCCTACAGGTGGCAAGCAACTGTTGTGATATCATGTGCCACATGTAGAGATAATTACTTAGGCAACAACTCCAGTATATTATCCCTTTCTGTCATATAAACGCCTTTTCATGCCTTTGCAAACAGTCTGACCAGGAACTGCGCCTTTTGCTTGTTTAATTCTATGAGCTGACTCTACAGTGTTTGTCCTAACAAACAAATCTCTTTTGAATGTTCATCGTATAAACTTAAGTCAATGAATAGTCATGAAGTGATCACTTCACGCACAAATGTTCATTAGGGAAAGGGTTAAACAGCAAAGGTGTCTGATTGCAAAACATTTATGGAATAAAATTGTTACAGGAACTGTCTGGTCAGAGTCTGCTCTGTTTGCTTCCCGTATTACTTAGGTCTCATTCTGTACAAAATGATCCTTTTTGATGATTTAATACAAGTACATACAATTCACATCATAGACGGTCTTACACAAGTGAACGGTTAATGGTGATCCAGTCTGATTCTTATGCTGGGGTATCTCCCTTATTTATCACATACGTATATTGATTTGTTTGTGGATACCAGTATACAATGCAGAGGGACACGTAGTCAATGCTGCTGCATTTTAACCTTTTCCATGTTCTGTGTTTATTCCAATTTCAATACCTACTGAATATTCATTGGCAAAATAGTAATAACGAAATGTGAAAGGTGGAGACTTGTAGCCATTTAAGAAAGTAAAGAAACAAAAACAATTCAAATTCAACTAGCAAACAGAGCAGACCCTGATTAGACGGCCCCTATAGGAGCCGTCTGATCTGGGTCTACTCTGTTTGCCAATGCGTGAAAACACGTTGATATGAAGGAAATGTTTAAATCAGTTTCCTAACCCTTTCCCTAATGAACAGTTTTATATGAATTGATCACTATGTAAATATTCATTAATTTAAAAAATGAAAAATGAATTGTTGGACTTAAAAGATGTATGAACAGATCTATGTAAATCCATAAGCACACAGAGTAGACCCTGATAGGCTCATATAGGAACCATCTGATCTGAGTCTACTCCGTTTGCACATGCGAGAAAAGGTATTTATGTGAGGGAACGGGTTAATTAAATATTATATTGAAGTTTAACCGTATACTCCACTGATACGATTTTTAACGCCTTTGCAAACAGTAGACCCAGATCAGACGGTTCCTATAGGAACCACTTGGTCAGGATCTGCTCTATCTGCAAAACTATGGAAGAATATTGGTCTGATTCTGCAGCTCCTGCCATGACAAAAGGTTTTGTTCTAACAATCCATTACAACAAATCATCAAATTACTATTCATGAGGTCATTATTTCTTACTTGAGTACTGTAAAACCTCTCTGTAACGGCCACTAAATTAAGTATTTTGTGTTAAAAGCAGATGGCTGCTTAAAGCAAGTTGAAAGAAATACAGAACGCTCCTATAGGAGCATTCTGTTTTACTTTCAACTTGCTTTAAGCAGTCACCTGCCCTAAATACCAACTATTGAACATAATTTAATGGTCGTTATAGAGAGGTTTTACTGTATTCGTGAAGTAAATTTTCAACTTGAAGTAAATTATTTGGGTATACATACACTTGCACACTGTGATATTGTAGTTTGTAATGATACTTTTACAATGGGGACAAGTTCTTTCAGTTTGGTTCACATGCTCATTATTAACATTATTCCTTGCATGAATATTCATGGAGGAAAGGGTTAAGGTCCGTTCTTGCACTTGACCTCATCAAATATTCTTTGAGACCGTGCTGACCGCTAAACAAGGTCAAGCTAAGAAATTAATTCAGCTCAGTTTTATTCATGCTTTGGGCTTATATTTCGTCGAAGAAACCATTTTCCTAAAACGGGTCTAGAATTCATGTCAGTGTGAAAATATTTCTACAGACATAATCATATAATTATGTGTGCGAAAAATCATGTCCGTGTACTAAAAGGAAAGCAGAAAAGACTGTAAACTATTTGGAATATGACATATTTCTCTGTAGGAGTGGACGGATTCCAAGTACCGACAATTATCGATTGCTTACAAGAACTCAAGCATTTTATTTTTTGCATATTTCTGCAGAAAAAAAAGACAGCAACACGCCCAGTAATTCTGGTAATGTTTGAATGTTGCTTTTTGCACGCCGACGTATACATGCCATATCATTTATTTATTGCATTAAGTTAAACAATCCCTCATAAAGACGAATTTTTGAACCTATGCGAACAGAGTAGACCCAAATCAGACAACTCGCATAGAAGATGTCTAATCAATATCTGCCCCGTTTGCTTATGGAATAATGTAGATCTGGTTCCTACGTTTCTTTTACAGCCAAGCATTAAACCAGTCTAATATAAAAAGAGATCTATCGAAAACGGCAAACTACCGGTTTTAATGATGCAAAACCCGTTGATCTAAAATCCCTCGACCGAGTTTTGTTATACTTAAATATACAATAGATGTTATAAAAAAAATTTAATTTAACCCTTTAACTGCTAGACACAACCTGACTGACATTTGCAAACTACATGGATTCAGACTAGACGCCGAGTAAATCGACGTCTCATCAAGATCTTAGGTGTCTGTCACCCAGTCAATAGTCGGTAATAATTGCAACAAATTGGATATTAACTATTTACTCCATAAAAACGCTTTTCTATGCATTTGCAAACAGAGTAGACCCAGATCAGACGGCTCCTATATGAGCCGTCTGATCAGGGTCGGCTCTATTTGCTTGTGAAACAATATAAAGATATATGATTCTACATTTTCTGCTCTCGCAAAAAAAATCCATTTGTGCCATTTATGAATGTTAACCCTTTCCCTTATGTTAGCGCATTTTGACGCATCTGCAAACAGAGTAGACCCAGATCAGACGGCTCTTATAGGAGCTGTCTGATCAAGGTCTGCTCTGTTTGTTTATTGTGTAATATAGATCTGATTCTACAGCTTCTGTCTGAGTCAAAATGTTCTTTATAGAAAAATCTTATCAATATTCATGACGTCATTGTTTCCTACATGAATATTCATCAGGGAAATGGTTAATCAAATGAATATCAATAATGCCATTATTTCTTACATGAATATTACACGGGGGGAAGAGTTAGCCCATTACCTCATATTGACGACTTTTGACGACTCTGTAAAAGTCACTTTGTGAAACCATTGTGATAAATAGAGCATTTGCTCCTATAGGAGCAAATGCTCTATTTATCACAATGGTTTCAAATTACAAAATTCTAAAAATTTCAATTTCTCTAGTTAATGATCCTTTTCAGTAGATTTATTCAAAGAGGTTGTATCTAAAAATAGCATATGAGGTAATGGGTTAAGACCGTTAGCTATTGTGAAACTAATACAACTGAACCCGTAAATGCATATAGATTTGTATGTTAACATTCTAATTTATGAATATTTAATATGTAAACATATTAATGGCAATATGCTTAACGATTAGATCATTCGTTTTGATGACATTTTTGGCTGTGTCAGAATAAAATTTATATAATATAAGCAAACATGGCAGACCCTGGTCAAACTGCTCTTATATGAGCCGTTTGATCTGGGTCTGCTCCATTTGCATTCATGCATAGAGTAATGCGTATTTATTGAGAAAAGGGTCAACGGCAAACAGAATAGACCAAGATCAGACGGTTACTACGGCAAGCAGACCAAGGTCCGCTCTGTTTGCATATAGAATAATATAGATTTGATTCCATACATTATGATTATGCCATGGTCAAACTTTTCTTTGGTCATATGCCATAATAGAAATTGATTTAATTAATATTTAATATCTCATTATTTCTTATATGAATATTCTCGGAGAAGGGTTGATTAAATAAACATCGTACAGTAAAAATCGATATTACGAAATTTTAGTAATGAAGAATTAATGTCTTTATGGCCAGGTGGCTGCTTGATGCAGGGTGAAAGTCATGCAGAAAGCTCCTCTTGGAGCTTTCTGCATTATATTCACCCTGCATTAAGCTGCCATCTGTCTCAAAGATCCATAATGATACGAAATTGAATGTTCGTATAATCGAGATTTTAAAGGATTTATTTTGAGAAAAAACAGGTTCTTTTTAAAATGAAATAAAACAATTATACATAAATAGACATTTTTGAACGTTTCTCGGCGACTTCAAAATATTTCTTAAATCTAGATAACACCGCTTTTCATGTTATTGCAAATAGAGTAGGCCCAGACCAGTCTGCTCAGTTTTCTTGTACCTGAATATTGTGCAGATCTGACTCTCTTTAATCTGTCATGGCAACCATTTTCCTAGTTTTATGAATTTTGATACAATAATTAGTTACTTTTGGTCTTGGGCGGAGTCCAACATGAAAAGGTTAAACCAAGTTGCACGTACGTTCAGTTATGTTTAAAATAACCTATTACCTCATAAGCTATTTTTGGACGACTTTGAATAAATCCACTGAAATGCGAATTTACTAGGAAAATAAGAATTTCAGAATTGTGTTGTTTTGAAATAAAAAATCATTGCTTCTATGGAGTAAATGTTTGATTTATTACAATGGTTTCAAAAAGTGAGTGTTATAATGGCGTCAAAAGGTATCAGTAAGAATGGGGTAATCAAAGATAAAAGATAAAAGAATTCTCTGAATATCTAGTTGGGAGTGTTATACAGAAAAAATCGCTGACTGATCTCCTCGCATATATTTGTGCAGTACTGATAAGAAATTTAATATTGTTTTTATGCATTGACCCAATTTTCTTTGCAGTCTAGATTTTATGTGACATATTTATAATGCTTGAAATGGGAAACATTTTTAATATACTTAAACCAATAAAATATAAATAAATTACTCATTTTGAAAGTAAATATTTAGATATTTGATCGTCTATTGATTATATACTGAATGGTTAATTAAACTATATATTTGAAAAAAAAAATATTGAAAAAAGAACTATTGGTGTTTTGCAAATACATGTATATTAATAATTTTTCATCTGTCGAAAGACAGCCATTGCGTCAGTTTTTAAACTATTATGTTGATAATGTATTAGCCTTCTTGAAACAGACACGACCCGAACCACATTATTTCATTGCTAGGTTTATTTTTTATCCTACAGTTATAATAAACATGGTCGACAGCGAGATATTTAAGATTAATACAAATACTTCCAAACTATAAAACTTCTATATTGTCTAAAAGGTAAGATAAAATAATGTGAGTGGTGGTGGTCGTGTTTTTCGACAGAAATGGATTTATTCGAGCGTGATTCATTCAGTTGCTGTCGGTACATTCATATATAAAAAATGGCCAAAGTCAACTTTAGCAGACCCTCTCTAAAGCGACAACCATAAAGATACCTGAGTGTGGACTATTAAAGCAGAATGTAACTTAACGTGGGCTGAAAGTAATACAGAAAGCTCCCGCAGGAACTTTCTGCATCACGTTCGCCTTGCATTAAGCATTCATATGCTTTTAAAGACACCACTGTTTAAGACTTAAATATTCGTTTTAAATATTCGTTTTAGAGAGGTTCTAAAATTATATTTCTGAAAATATCACAGAATTAATACCATACAAACATACACGTACAAATAGTTTAATAGGCAAGTAATTTTGTTAAACGTTTTATACATTTTCCTTATCACAGTTGTTATGTGTGTTTAGTTTTCATGATTAGGCTAACTTGTTTATATGTATTTACGTCTTATATCAAACTTCTCCATTTTGAAAACAGTAGATGTATAAATGCCAACGCTTGTACTTTAACCCATTCCCGCATATTGACGCCTTTTGACACTTCTTTAAAAGTCACTTTGTGAAACCATTGTGATAAATAGAGCATTTGCTCCACATGAGCAAATGCTCTATTTATCACAATGGTTTCAAAACTACACAATTCTGAAAATTTCCTTTTCTCTAGTTAATGCTCCTTTTTGGTAGATTTAATCTAAGAGGTTAGGTCTAAAAATAGCCTAAGTGGGAATGGGTTATACAGGACTGCTTATACATGAATTCAAAATCAACATTGCTGGCTCATGAAATATTGGCATGTGCAAACAGTGTAGGTCCAGATCAGAGTGCTCCTCTAGGAGCCCTCTGATCAGGGTCTGCACTGTTTGTCATTCAAAATCCTCTTGTAAGTTTAAGTATTTCATACTGAGTGGACTCTAAAGAAAGGGTTGCATGAGTAACTGTATGTGTTCACATACGTGCCTGCCTACTTAACCCTTTCCCTCATATAAATGTGTTTTCACGCATTTGCAAACAGAGCAGACCCAGATCAGACGGCTCCTAGAGGAGCCATCTGATCAGGGTCTGTTCTGTTTGCTGATAGAATTTGATAGATCTGTTTCTTTGCTTTCTAAATTGTATTTCTTTATAATTATTTTATTAATTAACACTCAGTAGGTATTGAAATTTGGCCTAAATACAGAACAGGGAAAGGGTTAAGCAACTTTAGCATTTTATATTTGCTAAATTGTCTAACCAGACACAGAAAACCTGTCATTGAGTTGCCTATATAATAAACATGATTCATGCTTTGTTTTATTTGGCAAATTTAAAATGGATTAAATAAATGAATATTCTATTTTTTAAAAAGCCAAGAAAGCGACATAATCTTTTATTGAGAAGGTCTCTGAAAAACTTACCGGGTCTCCATGCGGGGCCCCCAACAACCCCGGGCCAATAAACCGGGGCTCTGCCGGGAAGTTCGGCCAGCTTTATACCACTTTGTGCATTTAAATACATCCCCGTGTTTAACTGTGGAAGTCCGAGGGGATTCTGTAAAAGCGGTCTGTTTAAAATGTCTGAGATTCTGTGTGACGTAGCAGCCTGTGACATTGCTATTCCGAGCTGTTTTAAAGTTGACTGGGTATAGTTCGTGTATGGGTTTTGGAAATTTGGAGGGCTCGAACTCGCCGCCGGTGTTTTCATTTCTGTCATGTTGTGAAGCGCTGCCAGTGGTGTGTTGTTCAGCACAAATGCAGACTGTCTCTGGTTTTCGGCGGCCATATTGGCAGCCATGTTGGCTGATGTCATCATTTCTGAGTATTGCAGTGACGTCATCGGCGGACTTGGTGTCGTCTGGTAGCGGGGACTAGGGTTGCTTCTTGGACAATAGTCTAACATAATTATTTTCTTTACAAAAAATCTCTTCAATATATGTTCGCAAAATATACACAAGAAAATCGCGACGTGAACTTTTATTCCGTTTAGAACATGAAGGCTTTTTGACGCCGATTAATCTCCAGAGGATAAAAATAGTCCGCAATGACGAAAAATACTAACAACAATCAATCTTTTCATACAAAAGAAGGCCTGCTGCGATGCCAAAATGTCTATAAAACTAACATTTCTAGAATTTCTGACTTATCAGGAGAAGTCAGTGTGCCTTTATTAATGTTTCATTCCGAATGCTTCACGCCGAAAAAATGAAAACTATCACAATATTCCGACGCCCATTTAGCCAATGTCCGAAATCACGAAGCACTTTGTATCACTTATTTTCCTTATCGAGTCCCGTGAGTCAAGTTTTTCTCTTGTCAGGGAAGTTATAGCGTCTGAGGCTCTATAGCTAAATATCCCGATCGTTTGGCTGTTGTGGAATGAAGATGTTGCGGAGAAATCAATGATAAATTAGTTGTATAAATCGTCGTTTAATGTTTTCCTGTTAAACTGATAAGATAATTGTACGTGTCGAATTAGCTGATTGGTCGCCGAGGGATTACGGAGTAGGCGGAGCATCGTACGGACCAATCAGCCGGTCTGTGTTTAATGGTTTATGGCGATAGGGGGTCTTCCCAGGTCGTCGTGTTAGCGGATTACTAGCGACTGTTTGATCGGTAGGAGAGGGAAGCTGATACTGAGATGGGACGGACAAGGGAATAAAATGGCTCCTATTTTATTCACAAAATGTCAAAGGTGTCTCCTTAAAACATGTTGTCTATTACTTTTTTGTTATCCCTCTACCTGATGAATATTCATGTAAGAAATAATGACATCATGACTATTTGTGTGAATAACTTTTTATTAATGACATATGAACACAGTATAGCTTTGCCATGTCAGAAAATATAGACGCAGATATACAAAATTCCGTAAACAAACAGAGCAGACCATGATCCGACAACTCCTACTCGAATCACCTGATCTAGATCTGCTCTGTTTGCAAAGTGTCAAATGTAGTATCTATTAGGTAAAGGGATAGAATAAAAATCCCCCAATAAGTTCTCAGTTGGCTTACAATCATTTTAACTGTCAGAATGCGAAAGTGTTTGGAGACTGATCAGATGCTAAAACGAGGCTTGTTTACCCCTTTCTTCCAAAAATATGCCTTCCTACGTCTCTGTAAAAATCACCTGTTGAAACCATTGTGATAAATAGAGCATTTGCTCCTATAGGATTTGAACAGCATCTTGCCTGTTTTATACCTTAAATGAATTTCTACAATTAGAAAGACAGTATTTTTATGTATATGTAAATTTACAGTGTTTTGTTCGTTGACGTCAATTTTGATCAGGATCTGAACTGTTTGACTTTAACTGAGGTCTGTAGCTGTATGCCGTAGCCACCCCTTTATTCGTCAAAGAGGTGACTGCGAAATAATCGTTAACACCACTGAGACACCTTTGCAAACAGACTAGACTCAACCCAGGCGGTTCCAGTACGAACCGTCTGATCAAGGTCTGCTCTGTTTGATTATGGAATAATATACATTTGATTCTTCAAGTTCTGCCATTGCCAAAACTTCCCGTGTCGTATGTCATTATAAAAACACATCTAATTAATACTGATGATGTTAGTACTTGTATTTCGTACATGAATATTTATCAAATAATGTATTAAGTGATTGCTAAAAAGAGGTATAACTGTAAGTTTGGTCAGCAAGTCACTTTCAAAGAACATTTAAAAGCAAATGCTCTATTTATCACAATGGGTTCAACAAGTGACTTTTACAGGGGCGTAAAAAGGCGTATTTATGGAGGAAAGGGTTAACTCTGCTTATGAAATAATAAGATCTAATTCTACAGTTTATGTAATGATTAAAGAAGGCACGTGATCATAGTGCCATCATACCAGCTTAGTTAATTAATATTCATGATGTTAGTACATGTATATTTTAAATGGATATTCGTGGAATGTAGGGTTAAAAGTCCGTAAATGACTAAAAGTGAAATGTTCAAGATACGCGCCAGATACTTTTAAAATTAACCCTTTCCTCTATGAATATACATGTATGTACAAAAATTCATGACTTCATGAATATTAATTAGAATAATATTTAGTCTGAATATTGATGAACATTCATGCAAGACCTCGCCCATTATGAATATTCATTATTTTCATTCTAATGTTAAAATATTAAATGAGGACAGTAATGTATCCTTGATGCTCCTACATCAGCTGTCTGAACTGGGTCTATTCTGTTTGAAAAGATATACATTGTAGGCCCATCTCAGTCACCGCGCGTATTAGACGAGAGAGGACCTACATAATTTGCAGCGTTAGATAAAGACTGCCGAAGAAAAATACTAGTGGCGTCTCAGATCGGTCTCATCTTATTCCACTGTTAACCCTTTCCTCCATAAATACGCCTTTCTACGCCTTTGTAAAAGTCACCTGTTGAAACCATTGTGATAAATAGAGCATTTGCTCCTATGGGAGCAAATTCTCTATTTATCACAATGGTTTCAAACTACAAAATTCTTAAATTTTCCTTTTCTCTAGCTAATGCTCCTATTCAAAGAGGTTGGATCTAAAAATAGCCTATGCGGTAATGGGTTAAAGTATTACATGACGTATATAATCGCATTTGCAAACTAAGTAGACCTCCGTCAGGCAACTTTCGAAGGAGCTATCTTAATATCAGAGTATGTTCTGTTAGCCTAATCAATAATGTAGTTTGAGCCATGGAAGCCTTGATAATTATGATATTAATATACAATATTCATTTCCCTAATGAATATATATACATGGTCGATGAGAGAGAGAGAGAGAGAGAGAGAGAGAGAGAGAGAGAGAGAGAGAGAGAGAGAGAGAGATACAGGGACAGAGACATAGCCAGAGACAGAGACATATACAGAGTGACAGAGTCAGAGAGACAGGGAGACAGAGAGAGCCAGAGAGGTACAGAGAGGCAGAGAGAGAGAGACAGAGGGAGAGAGAGAGATAGAGATAGAGGGAGAGAGAGAGAGAGAGAGAGAGAGAGAGAGAGAGAGAGAGAGAGAGAGAGAGAGAGAGAGAGAGAGAGAGAAGAGCCATCAACAAGACTAAATGATGGCTTCCCCTTTTGGTTAACATGTCTGAGCTTTTATTGCTAATCTGACTGACTGGTACTTTTATGAGATGGAATTCTGATTTTGTTATTGCTGAGAGTGTCTGTATATAAATAGTATTAGATACCACACGACTGATCCGTGTCTATTTACACCAGTAATCACTCGTCTGAGAGGTTAACCATTTACTCCATGGATACGTTTTAACGCCTTTGCAAACAGAGTATACCCAGACCATGCGGCTCCTGTAGGAGCCGTCTAATCCTGGTCAGCTCTGGTTATGGAATAATAAAGATCTAGCTCTACAATTTCCGTCTGATGTTATAAAAAATACAGTAAAACCCCCCTAATGCGACCACCTAAAAGTGGTATAATTCTGGGTGCTAGATGCAGGTGGTAGCTTAATGCAGGACAAAAGTAATGCAGAAAGCTCCTAGAGGAGCTTTCTGCATTACTTTTGTCCTGCATTAAGCAACCATCTGCTTATAAAGACACCCATGTTTATTCATTAAGTGGTCGCATTAAAGGGGTTCTACTGTAATGTATTTATCCAGTATCTATCCGGTTATTATTTCTTGCATTATTACTCATGAGGTAAACGGTGACAACAATGATATTCAGATACAGTAGAACCTGTCTTAAGTGACCATCCTTTAACTGAACATAGGAGTCTTAAAAACAGGTGGTTGCTTAATGTAGGGCAAAAGTAATGCAGAAAGCTCATCTAGGAGCTTCCTGTTTTTCTTTTGACCTGCATTAAGTCACCGCATGCCTTACAGCTCCATAATTAGACCTATTTTTGATGGCCGCTTAAGACAGGTTCTTCTGTATACATTATATTAGCTATATTCTCAGATAAGTTATTCCTCTTTTTTTATAACCCTTTCTTTCATATTAACATGCGTTCATGCATTTGCAACCACAGCAGACCCAAGTCAGGCGGCTCCTATAAGAGCCGTCTGATCAGGGTCTGCTCTGTTTTAAAATGGCTATAATTTGCAAACAGAGTAGACCCAGGTCAGACGGCTCATATAGGAGCCGTCTGAAAAGGGTCTGGTCTGTTTTCTGCTGGAATTTGAAAGATCTGTTTCTTTCTAAAACGGCTACAATGTTTTACCTTCCGCATTTTATTACATTGTATATTTATTTTGTCCATGACTATTCAGTAGGTATTGAAATTTGGAATAAACATAGAACAGGGAAAGGGTTAACCCTTCTCTTGCTGAATTTTAAAATACATTTCTCCTTCTTTACCCATGCCCTGTTGTATATTTAAATATATCTTCACTGTGTATAAGTATTTCGCTGTGAAATCACTGCTGTGGAGTGCACTGATTGCACAATCAACTTGTAAATAGTGCAGACCCTGATGAGACAGCTCCTGCAGGAGCTGTCTCATCTGGGTCTTCACTATTTACAGGTAGGTATATTGACGTGAATAGCAAGCGAAGGGTTAAGACAGGTTCTACTGTACACATTATATTAGCTATATTCTCAAATAAATTATTCTCCTTTTTGTATAACCCGTTCCTTCATATAAACGTGCTTTCACGCATTTGTAAACAGAGTAGACCCAGGTCAGACTGATCCTATAGGAGCCGTTTGATCACGGTCTGCTCCGTTTGCTAATGGAATTTGAAAGATGTGCGTCTTTACTTTCTAAAATGGCTACACTTTTCCACCTTCCGCATTTCATTATAACTATTTTGTCCATGAATATTCAGTAGGTATTGAAATTAGGAATAACTATAGAACAGGGAAAGGGTTAATTCATTCATACCAAACTAAGCTAATATTCCTCTGTGTATTTTTTGTCGCTTTTGTCGCCATAGTCGAATATATGACGCCATTTGTGAACAGTTTAGATTCAGGTGAGATGCCCAGTAACCCGGCGTTTCACCAGGATCCAAACTGTCTGACACTCCTGTAGGAACTGTCTGATCTGGATCTACTCTGTTTGCGAATGTGTTAAAAAGCTTATATATTAAGTAAACGGTTAAAAAATGGAAACACATTTTATTTCCAAAATAGAATAAGTCAACAGATATTAAACAAGCGAGATACTGGTTAATGATTATTGTGAGTTATGAGGTCTTTGTTACACGCTCCCCAGTTCCCAGCACGTGTCCCATAGAGTTCAAAGCCGTTCTAGTTGCCACATATGTGATAAATCCTTTTATTCCTTGTTGTCACATATGTGATGAATGTGCTTCCAATTGTACCTACCATCCTCCCACTCTTTCCGATGATGAGTAATAAAGCTTTAGTTCATTATCAGCACAGTGGTTCGGTAATTTCAAAAGAAATGGTGTACGCCTGCGTCATGTATATGTCACACGGAGAAAATCTTAACCCATTCCCTCATAGGCTATTTTTTTTCAGATCCAATCACTTTGAATAAATCTACCGAAAAGGAGCATACCCTAGAGAAAAGTAAAATTTTAGAATTTCGTAGTTTGAAACCATTGTGATAAATAGAGCATTTGCTCATATAGGAGCAAATGCTATATTTATCACAATCGTTTCACAGAGTGACTTTTATAAAGAGTTCAATATGAGGGCATGAGTTAGCTCAGTTAACCATTCTCTGTTCTATAGGTATTCCAAATTTCAATACCTACTGAATATTCATGGACAAACACTTATAATGAAATGTTGAAGGTGGAATATTGTAGCCATTTTAGAAAGAAACAGATCATTCAAATTCCAGTTGAAAATAGAGCAGACCCTGATCAGACGGCTCCTATAGGAGCCGTCTGACCTGGGTCTACTCTGTTTGCAAATGTATGAAAACACGTTTATATGAAGGAAAGGGTTAGATTAATTGTTAGACATGGCGTACGTATAAATATTTCACGTAGTTACCTTCATATTTGTAAACGCATTTGAATAAGAACGGTTCTGTCCTGGTAAAATATAAAATCAGAACTATACATTTCACCAGCAAAAAGAGCCGACCCAGATCAGACGGCTCCTACTGGAGTCTTCTGATATGGATCTACCCTATTTGCGAAGGCGTTAAAGACATGCGTTCATCTGTAGCCTTGGAATTTTGTTTGCAAAAATCATCGCCCACTCCATTTTCAGAATACAATGTACAGGTATATTCATTTTGTGTCAGCCAGTTTGGATCCTGATGCGATGCTGAATTGAATTACTCGGCAACTCATCTAGCTCTAAACTGTCTGCACAGGTAACCATGGATACATCCGCACGAGACTTAATATCAACAACTTAACACAACAATGACCGTACCGTTTCAAGGCTTCCGGTTTAAAAATTAATCCTTTCCGAAACTGTAGAATCATATCTATATTATTTCATAAACAAACAGAGCAGACCCTGATCAGACGGCTCCTATAGGAGACCAGGGTCTGCTACGTTTGCTTATATACATTACATGTAATATAGATTGTGCCGGGTCAAAATTACTATGTGCATATGCCTGTATTATAACTGATATTTCTGAAGTCAAAATTCTTGTTTAACCCTTTCCTCCATAACTACGCCTTTCTACGCCTCTATAAAGGTCACTTAATGTAAACCATTGTAATAAACAGAGCATTTGCTCCTATAGGAGAAAATGTTGTATTTATCACAATGGTTTCAAACTACATTGTACAAAATTCTAAAATTTTATTTTTCTCTAGTAAATGTTCCTTTTGGGTAGATCCATTCAAAGAGGTTGGGTCTAAAAATAGCCTATGGAGGAAAGGGTTTAACCCTTTATTCCATAAATACGCTTTTCTACGCCTTTGCAAACAGAGGTGGACCCAGATCAGACGACTCCTATGTCTCTGTTTCCTAACAGAACCATATAGATCTGATTCTACAGTTTCTACCTTGGCAAACATTTTATGCTAATATGTCATTTTAGTGATTAATCTAATCAATATTCATGATGTCATCACTTCTTTCATAAATATTCATGGAGTAAAGGGTTAAAATGAAGTTTATGGCGTGTTAACCCTTTAGCTAAAAAATGTGCATTTTACGTATTTTCAAACAGATTAGATTCCTGTAGGAGTTATCTAACCATGCAGGGTATTGCCTATGATAAAGAGCTGGTTCTACAGATTCTGCTTGGTCAAAACAATTACTCGTTCATGTGTGTAATTATAGATCTGCGTCTAATCAAATCATTCCCTCATAGGCTATTTTTAGATCCAACCTCTTTGAATGTATCTACCGAAGAGGAGCATTAACTAGAGGAAAGGAAAAAAATAGAATTTTGTAGTTTGAAACCATTGTGATAAATAGAGCATTTGATCCTATAGGGGCAAATGCTCTATTTATCAATCTATTTATCACAATGGTTTCATAAAGTGACTTTTATAGATGCGCAAAAATGCGTCACTAGGGGGTAATGTGTTGATATTGATACAGTGAAAAATCCTTGCATGCGTATATCTTAGGGAAATGGTTGAGAAAGGTATAAAAGGCCTGCAGAAAGCTTAGATCTGCACCTTCTTTTGCTTAACCATTTACTCCGTGAATATTCTTGTAATAAATGAAAACATCAAGAATATCCATTAGTATAACTGTTATAATAGCACCTGAACACACGAATGTTCGACCATGGCAGAAACTGTTGAAGTATATCTACAGTGAACCATCATTACAACGGAGCTGTTTGTTTCCAGACATATTGCTGGTATAACGAGGTTGTCGTTATAACGTGTTTAAATATGAAAGGAACCATATGACCAGAATTAAACTGCATGTAGTACCAACAGGTGAACGCTTAATGCAGAACGCAAGAAATACAAAATGGGAGCTTTTTGCACTTCTTGTGTTGTGCATTAAGCGATCACCTGTCTTATTGGCATTGCACCTATTTATTCAGTGGTTGTTTCAAATACTTAACGGTAATTGTGTTTCAATGAATACTGTCGGTATTACGAGGGTGCCATTGTAACGAATGCCGGTATAATGAGGGTTCACTGTATATATTACTATCCTACATTAGCCGTCTTATCTGGATCTTCTCTATTTGCAAAGTCATAGAAAGACGTATACTTTATGGAGCAAAGGGTTAAAAACTTTAAATCAATTGCTTCGATGGTTGAAATTAATGAAAAACATGTAAAACCAGCGTGAATTTTTCACAAAAGAACTTCATCCTGTCTCGCCGATTACGTCACTTTTTCGTGTCCAGGAAACACCGTTGTCTCACTCAATGCACCCAAAAGATTAGATAATGACCCGAATCGGAGCGAAAGAGACCCGAAAATAGATGCTAATGACATTGATAAAATCACCCCATGTGTTGTTATTGCTGCGTAATTGATGGAATCCTTCAAAGGGCCATAAATATGTCTGCGAGTGCAATTCAGGGCCGTGTTGGGAATAAGTGTTAAGAAAACAGATTAATGAGCGGAACTATGGCATATCTGCCGAAACGAGACAATTTTTCGGCAATTAAATAATTTTGTTTAACCCTTTATCTGATAAAGACGGCTTTCCACGCAGTTCCAACCCAGATGACACGTGTCCTGGTCCTATCAGGATCTACTCTGTTTGCTCTTGAAAGAATATACAGTAGAACCGGGCTTAACCCATTACCTCATAGGCTATTTTTAGATACAACCTCTTTGAATAAGTCTACCGAAAAGGAGCATTAACTAGAGAAAAGGAACATTTTAGAATTTTGTAGTTTGAAACCATTGTGATACATAGAGCATTTGCTCCTATAGGAGCAAATGTTCTATTTATCACAATGGTGACTTTTACAGAGTCGTCAAAAGTCATCAATATGAGGGAATGGGTTAAGCGATCTTATTTTGATTAGACACGGGATTCTTAAATAGCAGGTGCTTGCTTACTGCAGGTCAAAAGTAATGCAGAAAGCTCCTGTAGGAGCTTTCTGCATTACTTTTGACCTGCAGTAAGCTACCACATACCTTACATACTATAGTTAGACCTATTATTATGGTCGCCAAGACAGGTTCCACTGTACATCTGATTCTGCTGTCACGGCCAAACATTGTTCATTGGTCATTTATAAAAAAAAAAAAATCATTTAATCCATTACCTTATACATGTAGGTTATTTTAGACTGAAACTCTTTGATCAAACCTGCCGAAAAGGAACATTAATTAACTAGAGAAAAGGATAATTTTAGAATTGTTTAGTTCTGAAACTATTGTGATAAATATTTTTTTCACAATGGTTTCATAAAGTAATTTTTTACAGAGGCGTCAAAAGGGGTCAATATGAAGGAATGGGTTAACGAGAATACTCACAAAATGGCGGATCTGGGTCTACTCTGTTTGCAAGGCACAAAGAAGCGCTTATATGAGGGAAAGGGTTAAGTCAGTTCTGCAAGGAAGATAATGACCACCTCGTGGTCAGAAGTGTTGAAATCGTTGTTGCAATATTATGATCGAAACAGAATACATGTACAATGTAGATATCAAATGCTGCTTATATTTAACCCTGTTCTATGTTTATTACAAATTTCAATACCTACTGAAAATTCATGAACAAAACGCATGTAGTTATAATGAAATATGGAAGGTGAAATACTGTAGCCATTTTAGAAACTAAAGAAACACATCTATCAAATTCCATTAGCAAACAGAGCAGACCCTGATCAGACGGCTCCTGTAGGAGCAGTCCGATTTGAGTCTACTATGTGAAAATGCGTTTATATGAAGGAAAGGGTTAAGAAATTTCAGTATGCTTTCCTATTTCATACAACCACTTTGTTACTATACGAAAGCTGGAAGCGAGTGTATTGGCATTGACAATCAATGTAGACTCGGATCAATTGGCTCTAAGAGGAGTCATTTGATCAGGGCCTGCACAGTGTGTCGTTAATTAACCCTTTACCCAATAGCCTGTTTCTAGTTTTGAAGACATATGACCACTTAAAGCAGGTTGAAAGTAAAGCAGAATGCGCCTTAAGGCGCATTCTGCTTTACTTCCAGCCTGCTTTAAGCTACCACCTACTAGGATATAGAAAATATTTATTATGCAATATGTTCATGACTGTATGAATTTGAACTATTTTCTTCAGCGGAGGAATAAATCAAACACGCTAAAAGCCGCTTCTATCAGGTAAAGGGTTAAAATCCGGTAGCAAAGTTGAACATACTACACTACTTTGACCCTTGCATACGCCTTTCTACGCCTTGGCAAATAGAGTAGACCCATATCAGCCGGGTCCTATAAGAGCCGTCTGATCATGGTCTGCTCTGTTTGCTTATGAAATAATATAGATATGATTCTTCAGTTTCTACTACAGCCAAAAACGTAAGTGTCAATGTGTCGTTATCAAAATTAATCGAATTAATGTTCATGACGTCATCATTTCTTTCATAATTATTCATGATGTAGAGGTTAACTACATATTGACTGGATTCTACAAGTTAACACTGACCAGTTTTTCCAATCTGAAAAATCAGTATTGAAAGGGTTAAAGCCACACCGCCAGCAGCTAACAAAACTATACCAACTTAGAGGTTAAAGACCCACCACCGCCACCAGCTAACAAAACTAGACCAACTAAGAGGCTAAAGACCCACCACCGTCACCAGCTAACAAAACTATACCAACTAAGAGGTTAAAGACCCACCACCGTAACCAGCTAACAAAACTAGACCAACTAAGAGGTTAAAGACCCACCACCGTCACCAGCTAACAAAACTAGACCAACTAAGAGGTTAAAGACCCACCACCGCCACCAGCTAACAAAACTAGACCAACTAAGAGGTGAAAGACCCACCAACGCCACCAGCTAACAAAACTAGACCAACTAAGAGGTGAAAGACCCACCAACGCCACCAGCTAACAAAACTAGACCAACTAAGAGGTGAAAGACCCACCAACGCCACCAGTTAACAAAACTAGACCAACTAAGAGGTTAAAGACCCACCAACGCCACCAGCTAACAAAACTAGACCAACTAAGAGGTGAAAGACCCACCAACGCCACCAGTTAACAAAACTATACAAACTAAGAGGTTAAAGACCCACCACCACAACCAGCTAACAAAACTATACCAACTAAGAGGTTAAAGCCATACCACCACCAGCTAACAAAACTATACCAACTAAGAGGTTAAAGACCCACCACCGTAACCAGCTAACAAAACTAGACCAACTAAGAGGTGAAAGACTCACCACCGCCACCAGCTAACAAAACTAGACCAACTAAGAGGTTAAAGCCATACCGCCACCAGCTAACAAAACTAGACGAACTAAGAGGTTAAAGCCATACCGCCACCAGCTAACAAAACTATACCAACTAAGAGGTTAACTCTTTCCCTGTTCTGTATTTTGGCCAAATTTCAGTACCTGCTGAAAATGCATTAACAAAATGGTTATAAAGAAATATGGAAGGTAGTACATTGTAGACTTTTTAGAAAGCAAATAAATAAACAGATCTATAAAATTCTATTAGCAAACAGAGTAGATCCTAATCAGACGGCTAATCTATGAGCCGTCTGATCTGGGTCTACTCTGTTTGCAAATGCGTGAAAACACGTTTATAACAAAACTAGAGCAACTAAGAGGTCTAACCCCTATGTCAATGGTCATTGTGGGAGAGCGTTTGCTTTCGAGTAGGGTTGCTGGTTTCATTGTTGACCGCGTCAGACCTAGTACAGAGTTAACTTGATGTTTTCTATTGACGAGTTACCATTAAGTTACCGTTCACATGACATATTTGTCTTGCCGAATACCATTCAGTTACCAATCACGTGGTATTCATGTATTTAACTTTACGAGTAAAGTTACCCCTCAATTACCGTTTACGTTATATATGTGCATTACCGAGTGTCGTTCGCGCGGTATATTTGTTTTGTCGATTTACCATTCAGTTATCGTTCGCGTGGTATATTTGTTTTGTCGATTTACCATTCAGTTATCGTTCGCGTGGTATATTTGTTTTGTCGATTTACCATTCAGTTATCGTTCGCGCGGTATATTTGTTTTGTCGATTTACCATTCAGTTATCGTTCGCGTGGTATATTGGTCTTGCCGAGTTATCATTCAGCCATCTTTCGCGTGGTGTATGTGTCTTGTCGGGTTGCTATTCAGTTACTATTCATGTCGTCATGTGTATTGTCAAGCTTCCATTCAGTTCAAGTGGCATAGCTGTCTTGCCGAATTGCCATTATCATTCAGGTCATTTAGTTACCATTCACGTAGTATATTTGTCTTGTCGAGTTACCATTCAGTTACAATTAACATGGTCTATTTGTCTGCTAATTTACCATTCAGTTACCGTTCATGCTGTAATGTGTATTGTCAAGATTCCATTCAGTTATCGTTCACGTGGTATAGTTATCTTGCCGAGTTACCGTTTAGAGACCGTTCACGTGGTACATGTATATTTGTTTTGCAGTTATCATTCAGTTACCACCACGTGGTATATTTGTCTTGTCGAGTTACCATTCAGATACATTTAGCGTGGTGTATTTGTATTGCTAAGTTACCATTTCATGTCGTAATGTGTAATGTCGTCAATTCAGTTATCGTTAACGTGGTATAGTTTTCTTGCCGAGTTACCGTTTAGCGACCGTTCACGTGGTACATGCATATTTGTTTTGTATATTTGTTTTTGTCTTGCAGATTTACCGTTCAGTTACAGTTCACATGGAAAAGTTGTCTTTATCGAGTTGCTATTCAGTTACCGTTCACGGGGTACATTTGTTTCGACAACTTACCATTCATTTACCGTTTACTTGGTATATTTATCTTGCCCAGTTACAAAACAAAATTCAGTTACCGTTCACGTGATAAACGTGTATTTGTCTTACAGAGTTACCATTCATTTATCGTTCACAATGTATATGTTTTGCAGAATTACCATTCATTTATCATTCACAGTGTATTTGTTTTGCAGAGTTACAAGAATGCTAATATTTACATGATGTTTTGTATTGAAGAGCCACTAGAAAGAACACTGTTACGTGTTATTTTGTATTTCCCAGTTTCTTGTCTGTTATTGTATGAAGCGTTTCTTTCCATTTGTATACACAGAGCTATCGCCGCTGTCGAAATCTTTCTGTGATATCGGAATATATCTTGATTATGACGCGAGCAAATAAAAGCGATGAACTTCTTTGAAAATGAAATATACCTAATTTTTAGCATGCTTTCTCGAAATCGTTTTGAAAATAAGAAGCACGTTAAATTGTCATTACCGAGTTTCTCGGCACAGCTCACACGACCGAACTTTTTCATTGTTATGTATATACAAATTAACATAGAAAGGATTTTAGTGACAAATCCTTTATATTCTAAAAGGAGAAACATTCATTGCAGACACAACTCTGAAACAGGCTAAATATCAGTAAATATTGCCAAACAGTCTTGTTATGGACCCGTGCTAATCATAGTAATGCCTGTCACCGAACCTTTACAGCAGATTGCCACGATCTGACGGCCATTTTGAAAAGAATCCCTCCGCATGTATTATTCCGCGGATCTCAGGCTTTTAAAGCAAATAACGTGACAAGATAACGTGCCAAAGGATGACGGGCTAATATTGGAACCCTCATAATGTTATGGCGTCGAAGTCACGGGTGCTGACGGGCGATGTCAAAAGAGGGAGGAAATAGATTGGTAAAATACAAAACAAGCACAGCAATGATACTGAACCGCTGCTCCGAACTTTTGTGCACATTTACGGTGATTAGATTTGACTTTCGGACACGGGTTATCGCTTGCGTAGAAGTGTTTTACTACGAATGAAAAGGAATTTCCGACTAGGAAACAGGCGCCTCATAATAGACGCCTCATCGTCTTGGTGTCTTGAAGAACCCAACCTTTCAAATGTCGCGCGTGTCCGTTCCTTTACAAGCAGTATCTGATGAGACTGTAAAGTTATCCGGAAAACAAATCTTATATATACGCAGAAATGTGTCTCGGTGTCTTACAGACATTTTCCAGATCAAAAAGTAAGTTTTATACCCCAACAAACAAAGATCGTAACATGTTTTTTCCTATGCCATATTCTGTTTAACCCATTCCCTCATGTTGACGACTTTTGACGACTCTGTAAAAGTCACTTTGTGAAACCATTGTGATAAATACATGTAGAGCATTTGCTCCTACAGAAGCAAATGCTTTATTTATCACAATGGTTTCAAACTACAAAATTCTAAAATGTTCCTTTTCTCTAGTTAAATGCTTCTTTTCGGTAGATTTTTTTCGAAGTGGTTGAATCTAAATATAGCCTATGAGGGAATGGGTTAACCCTTCCAACCCCTAATACGCATGTATTGTCATTTGCAAACAGTGTATACCAAGACAAGGGTCTGCAATGTTTGTCATGCAAAACCCTCCAGCAATTATAAGCCTTTCATACTGATTGGAACGTATAGTAATCACTGATGGGCTATTCCACTCTGGTAATTCGGGATTGAAAAACGTTAATTACAAGACAGAAATGTTCAATACATCGGTGTGTTGTCCTAACGTTTAGCAGCACGGCGATATATACATCAACCCTTTCCCTGTTCAGTATTCATGTAAGACATATTGGCATTATGAATATTTATTACCCGAAATTTTCCAAGAATGATTTTGTTTTGACAAAAACTAGAATCACATCCATAGTATGTAAAAAGCAAATAGAGCAGACACTGATTAGGAGCCGTCTGATCAGGGTCTAATCTGTTTGCAAATGCGCGAAAAAGCGTTTATATGGAGGAAAGGGTTAAACCTTTATCCCGCTGTAAAAACAACTGTCTGCTCAAATTTGGATCTGGTGCATTTATGACTACTTCCGAATCGATCAAGTTTTTGAGAAACTACTGATCAAGTCTCAAACAGCTTGGACCCTGGTGAAACACCGAGAACTCGGCGTCTGATCTGGATCCAATCTGTTTGCAAATGCAACCCAAGTCTCGGTTAGTAGGAAAAGGGACAGAAGCAAATGAAGCATTTTCAAAGGAATTTCCATAAACCGATACAACTGCCGATATGCAATAATAGAAAACTACAGACAATGTTCGCCAGTTTCAATTGGTATATTTCATACAGTAAAACCTCTCTATACAGTGCTCCCTCTCTACAACGACACCCTTTGGGATAGGAAGATTGTATGTGTTGTTCAGAGGGATTTGTTATAGGGAGGGAAAATCAAACATAATTAGCTTGTTTGCAGATGCCCAGATAAGGTGTATTTCGAGAACTAAAACCGTTATGCCACCATCAAACCCTATGTTGTGACCACTCTTTAGAATCGTCACAAAGTGACGATTCTAAAGAGTGGTCACAACATAGGGTTTGATGGAGGCATAATGAAAATGCGATGGAAAAAGTTGTTTCTGGAGCCTTGTTGTTTCGGAAACAGTGACATGCGTTGTTGTAAAGAGGGAATCGTTATTGAGAGGGCCGTTGTAGGGAGGGAGCACTGTAGCAATTTACTAAATGAATACATATCCGGTAAGATGTGGTGGTTGCTAAAATCATTCTACCTGGAAGCGACGCCTTTCAAAGCATTTGCAAACAGTGTCGACCAAGACCATAATGTCATTATTTTATACATGAATATATACAGTATAACCTCTCTTAACCGGAATTCTAGTAGATAAGAATTTAGATACTTTTAGGCAGGTGGCTGCTTTATGCAGAGTGAAAGTCATGCAGAAAGCTCCTAGAGGAGCTTTCTGCATGACTTTCACCCTGCATTAAGCTGCCACCTGTCTCCAAGACCGATATTCATATTAAATTTAACGGCCGGTTAAGAGAGGTTTTACTGTATGTAGGGCCTACTATAGGCAGATGTCTAATGCAGAACAGAAGGGTTTTATTTTGCATAAAATCCTAACTGCATCATACTTCAACTTTACAACATAAATACGCCTTTGCAAACAAAGTAGACCAAGATCAGACGGCTCCTATAGGAGCTGTCTGATCAGGGTCTGCTCGGTTTGCTTAATAGTACATGTATAATATAAATCTGATTCTACAGTTAACACTTTCTATGTTCATATGCAATTATAGAATTTTATTATTGATATACATGGTGTTTTTATTTCTTCAATGAATATTAATCAGGTAGAAGGTTATGCGGTTACCAGGATTACAGATAACAGTGCTTACTCAATTACTAAAATCGTAATTTCTCCATCAAACTCTATACTGTGACCACTCTTTAGAATCGCCTCTTTAACGATTCTAAAGAGTGGTCACAACATAGGGTTTTGTCGAAAAATTAAGACGTTATTCTTGAACATGTTTTAATCAACGCATCCTATCCGGAGCTCTGTGGTTACTGTAGCAATGTCGTAACAGAGTTTTTCTCATGTTGATCCAAACTGCTGTAAACGTTACACAAACTCACAAATGAACCCTTCACCTCTCTGTAAAAACTGCAGCCTGTTCAAATTGAATTTGGTACAATTTTATCTATTTCCGATCTTAGAATCTTTCGTGAAACTATTGACCGAATATCAAACAGCTTGGATCGTGGTGAGACGCCGAGTTACTCGGCATCTCATCTGGACCCAAGCTGTTTGCAAATGCGAGTCATGTCGCGATTACCGGGAACTAGTTTATTCTTTTCCCTGTTCTATATTTATTTCAAATTTCGATACCTACTGAATATTCATGGATAAAATAGTTATAATGAAATATGGAAGGTGGAACATTGTAGCCATTTTAGAAAGTAAAGAAACATATTTATCAAATTCCATTAGCAAACAGAGCAGATCCTGATCAGACGGCTCCTATAGGAGCCGTCTGATCTGGGTCTTCTCTGTTTGCAAATGCGTGAAAAGGCGTTTATATGAGGGAGGGGTTAACACATTGTATTGAAAGAATTGATGAAAACTATTTTACAACATACATGTATATATAGAGAAAAACATTCATTAGGTATAAGATATGTAAATTGCTCATGCAAAATCTCTGTTAAATTTCAATGACCCCAGGTCAAACTTCTCAACTCATTTACACCTGTCTGACCTAAACGAAACTATTTCAGTTTAACAGACTTTTTTCAAACTGTACTATCCAAATCTCAAGGGTACTTGACTTCGGTTAAAAGACATCAAAACAACCACAGTTTTGTTTACGGCTTGATTCTATTGTCGTAAAATACCGTCACACTCTATGTCGTTACAGAATCTCCATTCAGAAGAGTTCATGAAACAGTTTAGCGGTAGACTGTCAAATGAAGTTTTATTTCACCACAGCATTGAAGCAACAACTTATTTATTCACACATGATTGAAACACAATCAGTCTTCTCCTATTAATGAAATTAATGTACGGCATCTTAAGTTGATGAAGACGACTATAAAGGGTTTCTTAAACCTATGAAATGCGGGGCAAGCATGTACTGTCTTTTTGTAAACAGTGTAGACCCTGATCAGAGGACTCAGGACTACGATATTTAACTAATATCATATTGTCAAAACAGTGTAGGTGAGTGAGTTGGTGCTTCAAGTTTGACTGAATGGATGAGCAAAGAAGCTAGCAGTTTAACAAAATTTGCCCTTTTTAGCTTATAATTCATATACATGTACGGATAAGAACATGTCCGGCCTCTCTCTCCACGCGTAATTAGCTGTACGTCGTGGCATGACTGATATACTATGAACCCTTTATCTCATGAATATTTATGTAAGAATAATGACATCATGAATATTAATTGGATTGATTGTTACAATAGCAAATAGACACATGAATGTTTTGTCATGATAGAAACTGTAGAATCATATCTATATTATATCTATATTATATCATAAGCAAACAGAATAAGCCCTGATCAGACGACTCCTATAGAAGACGTCTGATCTTGGTCTACTCTGTTTTCGCAAATGCGTAGAAAGTCGTATGTATGGAGTAAAGGGTTAAAGCGAGGTAAAACCCTGATATAAACAAACAACAAACATACTGTAGTTTGTAAACAAACAACAAACATAATGTACAAGCAACAAACATAATGTACAAACAAACAATAAACATACTGTACAAACAACAAACATACTGTACAAACAAACAACAAACATACTGTACAAACAAACAACAAACATACTGTACAAACAACAAACATACTGTACAAACAAACTACAAACAAACAATAAACATACTGTACAAACAACAAACATACTGTACAAACAAACAACAAACATACTGTACAAACAACAAACATACTGTACAAACAAACAACAAACATACTGTACAAACAACAAACTTACTGTACAAACAAACTACAAACAAACAATGAACATACTGTACAAACAAGCAACAAACATACTGCACAAACAACAAACATACTGTACAAACCAACTACAAACAAACAACAAACATACTGTACAAACAAACAACAAACATACGGTACAGACAAACAACAAATATACTGTAATTTGTAAACAAACAACAAACATACTGTACAAACAAACTACAAACAAACAACAAACATACTGTACAAACAAACAACAAACATACTGTACAGACAAACAATAAACAACAAATATACTGTAATTTGTAAACAAACAACAAACATATAAACAAACAAAAAACATACTGTACAAACAAACAACATAGATATATAAACAAACATACTGTACAAACAAACATCAAACATACTGTACAAACAAACAACAAACATACTGTACAAACAAACATAATGTACAGACAAACAACAAACAAACAACAAAACAAACTACAAACAAACCCACTGGCCATTGCTTTTCAATCGTCTAGTCAGTAATCAGGGTAATTGAACTATTACTGCCTCGATCTGCTCTCATGGTTCTGTCTATGTTTGATCACATACGCCAGCCTAATATGTGTATATCATGTATCTATGTAGGGTAAGGATCTGTTTCTAAGTTGTAAGACAGTGTCCTTCGACTTTTTCAAAAACAAATGTTAACATTTTACCTGACAGACATGCCTTCTCGTGCCTTTATACACAGAAAATATACAATTCATACGACTCAGTATTTAGGGAATTTTTATAGATCGGATTCTACAATGTCTGCCAATGACCTAACCGTCCTGGGTTCTTGCACCGTCATTAACAAGCTAACAAATATTAATGATGTCATTATTTCTTACATGAATATTCGTCATAAACCAAATCTCAATAGATGGTTTCTTATGAGACTCTAAACTGTATAGACCATACCCAGACATGTCGTGATGCTACCCCATTTCCTCCTACTGACGCCTTTGGACGCCTCTTTAAAAGTCATTTTTGAAACCATTGTTATAAATTGAGCATTTGCTCCATAGGAGCAAATGCTCTATTTATCACAATGGTTTCAAATCTAAACAATTCTGAAATTTTCCTTAAAAAAGTTTTTTTTTCTTCTAATAAATGCTCCTTTTCAGTATATTTAGTCAAAGAGATTGGGTCTGAAAATAGCCTATGAGGGAATGGGTTAAATCGTTCGTCGCTATGAGTGATTTCATGGTCACCTTCGAAAACAACGTAGAGCCATATGATACACCGAGGTACTCGACGGCTTCTCAGTAAGATCAAAGATGTTTGGTTGTGTAACAGAGAAGAACATTCAACAATGAAAATTGACCTTTACATGTATCGAAATGGATCGAAAAACCATAATACCTGCCTATATGATTAATAAACATCGGGATCTATAAGAGCAGGTGGCTACTTAGTGAAGGACGAAAGTGCCGTAGAAAGCTCCTAGATGAGCTTTCTGTACCAATTTCGTCTTGCTTTAAGCTACCACCTGGCTTAAAACAGAATTTAACAGATTTATATATTTTGGTTGCTTGCTGGAGACAGGTTTCAATGCAAGTGACAATCTTGAACCAAATTTAACACAGACACCAGCCAGAAAGCTCAAAGATGAGCTTTCTGCACCACTTTCGTCCTGCATTAAGCTACCACCTGACTTAAAAAATCGAGAATTATATTTATTTTGGCTGGTCTCTGTAGACAGGTTTACAGCATGTGACAATCTTGAAATGCGCACAGATATCAGCCAGCTTCTGTCTAACTCTTTAGAGAATGTTGCTTCGAAACGACGTCAACAGAGACCCGGGTATATTTACTTCAGTTGTTTCGCTGCTGTCTTTTGCAAATTTTGCCGTCTGCTACAATTTCCATTCATTAATCTCTCTCTATATCTCTCTATCGCTCTCTCTCTCTTTTTCTTTTCTCTCTCTCTCTCTCTCTCTCTCTCTCTCTCTCTCTATCGTTCTCTCTCTCTCTCTCTGTATGTGTGTGTTCGTGTGAGAGACATAGATAGAGAGAGAAATAGAGAGAAATAGGACATAGGGAGAGAGAGAGAGAGAGAGAGAGGGGAGAGAGAGAGAGAGAGAGAGAGAGAGAGAGAGAGAGAGAGAGAGAGAGAGAGAGAGAGAAGAGAAAGAGAAAGAGAAAGAGAGAGAGTTTAACCCTTCGGAGAATGTTGCCTTGAAACGATGTCAATAGAGACCGGACGTTTTTACTCTAATCACCAAAGCTGCTATCTCCACTAAAAGATAGCTTTCTTATATCCGTTCATTGACAGCGGAAATACTTCATGAAAGAAAATAAAAGCAACAAAATATCATTAATTCGTCTTTTGTTCCCGATTATTGAATTACATAGTCTAAATTCATTTGATTATATTGATAATTTGGATCCAATTCGGGATATTTATTGCAGCGAAATCAAATTGAATGGCCATATCTTAGCGGATTTGATCAATTTAAAAATCATTAATATGAATCAACGTCAACGGGGAAAATTGCCCTCTCTGTCTTCTAGAATTAACCTTTTGAACACTTAAGTAACTTTCGTCTGCAAAAGTGTCGTCTGCTGCAATATTAAAAATACACTTTTCTTTGATGTCCTTTAAAAATGTGACAGAATGTCAAATATGTAGTTTGGATCCTGATGAGACGTTGAGTCATTTGAATCCACACTGCATGTACATGTATGATCTTTCTAGAATTCACGAAAAGTGTTGTCAGTGGCAAATCTGTGATCGCCTATGTAAACAGTCTGGATGCAGATGAGACGTCGAGTTACTCGGCGTCTCAACAGGACCCACACTGATATACTGTTAGCATGTAGTTTAACCATTTCCATGTGCTGTATTCATGTAAGACATGATGACATCATGGATATTTATTATCTGAACTTTTTTATATATAAAATACTTATAGGAATGTTTTGCTCTGACAAAGACTTTAGAATCTTATATATATATATATATCATGTCATAAGCAAACAGAGCAGACCCTGATCAGACGGCTCCTACAGGAGCCGTCTGCTCTGGGTCTACTCTGTTTGCAAATGCGCGAACATGCGTTTATATGAAGGAAATGGTTAAAACAAAAAGAACATTCAAAATGATTTTAAAGCAGGCGACATATTTTGCAGACGGCAATATGGAATAGCGGAAACGCTAAACGAGTTAAAGCTTGACGGAATCAATGAAACGAGTTTTCGCTGTCCATAAAGACATCCACTTTAGGAGCAGCAAGTCACGAATTTAACAATATAATGATGAGCGAAATAAAAGCAGAAAGAAAAAGAAAGAGACAAGGTGATGATAGAGTGATGGAGAAGAGAGCGAGGGAGAGAGAGATGAGAGAGGGGGAGAAGAGAAAGAGGGAGAGAGAAAGAGAAAGAGAGAGAGAGACAGAGACAGAGACAGACAGAGACAGAGACAGAGACAGAGAGAGAGAGAGAGACAGAGAGACAGAGAGACAGACAGACAGACAGACAGACAGACAGACAGACAGACAGAGACAGACAGACAGACACATACAGAGAAAGTGAGTGAGAGAGAGACAGAGAGAGACAGAGAGAGGCAGAGAGAGACAGACAGAGAGACAGAGAGAGAGACAGAGAGAGACACAGAGAGAGAGACACAGAGAGAGAGAGAGAGAGAGAGAGAGAGAGAGAGACAGAGAGACAGAGAGACAGAGAGAGAGAGAGAGAGGGTTTGCATAGCATTCGTTGTGCAGTAAGCATACACCTATATAAAAGCTCCAGAACTATTTTAATTCTATCTATTGACCGCTTAAGGGAGGTTTTACTGTAGAGAAAAATATCAAAGAAACAACTGTTTGAACTTGCCTATTTGCATATGCCCGTCAAAGGGAGCTTTCAGACCGACCACCTGTCTAAAATCACAGGTTTTTACTTATTCTGGGTGGTAGACAGGTTTTGCTGTTTATATGATAATTTATTGGATATGAAATTGATGCGAGTCTTACCTTAGTATCAAATACCATGTAATGTGCCTTTAACGATTTTTATGTAAATTGATTTGCATGTATATCAATAATTTTATCTACTCTTGGCAGATATTTTTTCTCATGATACAGAACTGCCAGACATATAATATTATTTAAAAGGTCACCGATGTCTCCCTAATGAATGTTTATACAAGAAAACATATTCATATTGGTGCATATTCATTAGAATACTTTTCATTCTAGCATATGGACACATCAAGTTTCTATATTATAAGAAACTGGAGAATTAGATCAGTATAATTACATAGGCAAACAGAACATCTCCTCTGGGTCTGCTCTGCTTGCAAATGAGTGAAAAAGCGTTTATATGAAGAAAATGGTTAATGGATTATTGTTGTAGAGTCACCATGATTTTCAGTCATGCTTTTGTGCAAATAATTTATTCGACATTTTGTATGCAGTCTAACAGCAGGGCATAATTTGTATTGCCTTGCTGAATTTTAAAATACATTTCTCCTTCTCTACCCATGCCCTGTTGTATAATTACATATATCTTCACTGTGTACAAGTGTATCGCTGTGCAATCACTGCTGTGGAGTGCACTGGTTGCACAATCAATTTGTAAATAGTGCAGACCCTGATGAGACAGCTCCTGCAGGAGCTGTCTCATCTGGGTCTTCACTATTTACAGGTAGGTATATTGACGCGAATAACAAGCGAAGGGTTAAAAACAGTTCAATACACGAAGTATAAACTAGCTGATGCTTAAATAGAACTTAATGTGTTTTAACAATTGTTAAACAAATCCCGAGTTCAGAGTATTCAGACGTTGATACGAGCTGTCTGATCTGGGTCTACACTGTTTCAAAAGACGTTAAAATGGTGTTTATGTAGTAGAGTTAACTAGCTGGCGGCTCTTTACCCGATTATATCAGAAGCAGCCCCTTCCAATGCTTGAACTTTGAACCTCCCAGTACAGAAGCATGTACCTTATTCATTTGGCCACTCTGATTCTCTACTCCATGACTACCCATGACGATTTCCAATAATTATGAACACTAATTACTTTATACATGTTTATATAAAACAAGTGAATCGATAAATATACCAAATAGTATAGATAATTATATTAGGGGAGACCGGGGCTAGTTGATACACGGGGCTAGATAACTGCTTCTCGTAGCTCCATTTGTATGATTTATAACAACGTAAGTAAATTTTGAGTTTATTTTGTTAATCAGTAACTAAGCGTTTACTATTGTGAATTTACTTTATGTGTAAGGTTCAGCTTGAAACATAATGTGTTTGTAGCAATGACATGAGCATAATTTGGAACAGTCTTGATCTAGATAACATAAACGAGTCCATTTTTATAGGAAGTTGGCTTGGGGCTAATTGATACACATGCCCTGGGGCTATTTGATACAGTGTATCAAATAGCCCCAGTCAAGACTTTAATATTATTATAGGTCAAAATAAACTAGATCTATATGTTTTTATTTCTAAAATGTATAATTAGAAGTAATGCTGATGCAGTTGCTAGTTTATAAACTATTTTGTATATAAATGTGCTCTTATATACTCTACAAAGTAACTGCATGCATCTAATAGTTATGTAAGAAACAATGTGATTTTTTCACTTCTTAAGGTAGATCTAGACGTTATTTATTAGCCTATGTCTCCCCCAATATTTATGGGGGAGACGTATTGTTTTTGTGAGAGGTGTCTGTCCGTCTGTCTGTCTGTCCGTCTGTCTGTCTGTCCGTCACCCTTTCTTGTCCGTACGATAACTTCTATACCGGTATGTCTGATGCCAGTTGGTTGAAACTTTACACATGGAAAAAGCATAATGAGAGGAAGAGTCATGCCCAATGTCCATAACTCTGGCTTCACTAATATTGGAGTTAATTGTCCAATGTACATTTTTCCCCTTTTTTTTTGTCCGGACGATAAATCCTACATGGCTCATGCCATCATATTGAAACTTCATACATAGGAAGAGAAAGATAAGAGGAAGTGTCATGCTCAAGGTCCATAACTCTGACTTCACTAATATTGGAGTTAATGCCCCATGTACATTTTTACCCTTTTTGTCAGGACGATAACTCCTAAATGGCTCATTGGACTGAAATGATTGATACATGGAAAGAGCATTATGAGAGAAAGTGGCATGCACAAGGTCCACACCGTTAGTGTCCCTTGTACATTTGTTCACACTCTTTTCGGACGATAACTCCTATATGGCTCATGCCATTGGAGTGAAACTTCATACATGGAAAGAGCATGATGAGAGGAAGTGTCATGCACAAGGTCCATAACTCTGACTTAACTAATATTTGAGTTATTTCCCCTTTACATTTGTCCAGGCGATTACTCCTATATGGCCATTGGATTTAAACTTCATACACGGAAAGAGCATGATGAGTGGAAGTGCCATGCACAATGTCCATAACTTTGGCTTCAATAATGTTGGGGTCATTTCCCCTTATACTTTGTTTCACTTTTTCTTGTACGGACGATAACTCCTATATAGCCCATGTCATTGGATTGAAACTTCATACATGGAAAGAGCATGGTGAGAGAAAGTGTCATGTGCAAGAGCCATAACTCTCGCCTCAATACTTTTCGATTTATTGCCCTTTGTTACGTTTTTGGTGTGAAGGATGTGTGTATGGGGTGGGGGTGGGGTGGGGACGTCTGTTTTTGTGACAACAACCTCTAGTTTATTATTCATTCAATGTTTTACCGCGCATCAACAGCTAATGGTTATGTAGCGCGCATAAAAATATAACAAAAAGTAAAAGATATTATTGTTTTTCAAAAATATCAGGGTAACAAAAAAGATTATCAAAATCGATGGCGGTAGACGTGCACAGTGTTTTAATTAAAAAGAGAACGGTTTAAATCAGAATTGAATTTCATTTTGTTTCAGGATGGTCCGTATTTATAAAAGGAAAACGAACAGATGCGATATATCTATCACCAGATGCAATTCTGATAGCAAACAACAATAATAAGAAGGGACTTAAAGCCCCTAAAAAGTAAACAATAATAAAACGTAAAAACGAAGACAAAACGTGTAGAATCATCTGAATGATCTGATGATAACGAATGGTATTGCCTAGTCGGCCTTGAACCACAATCTAACACGAAGCCCCGCGAGAAGTGGATTAAACGTGTTGATTACAGTGAATGAGCCAATGTCAAATGTACAAATGTTTCTAAATGGTGTGTTTATTTTTGCTAGAATTGCGATTCAGATGCCGATGACTTTAGCTACTGACGTCAGTGACGTGTATCAATTAGCCCCACACTATGTACCAATTAGCCCCGAGTATGGGGTTTGTTGTTACACTAAAAAGGCTATCAAAATCTTTTTATATATTCGTTAACTTCAAGTCTTTGTCCTAAACTAGCCCTTGTTTAAATAAAGCGCATTCAATACATTCAGATTTGTACCACTGATTTTCAATATTTTCCAAATCAGATGAAAAAAAAATACAAAATGTCAAAAATGTACCAACTAGCCCCGGTCTCCCGCATACCCTTTCCTCCATAAATACGCCTTTCTACGCCTCTGTAATAGTAACTTCTTGAAACCATTGTGATAAATAGAGCATTTGCTCCATATGAGCAAATGCTCTATTTATCACAATGATTTCTATACTAAACACTCATAACATATTCAGTAGAACCTGCCCTAAGCGACCATTCATTTTTTAAACATAGGGATCTTAAAAAGTAGGTGGTTGCTTAACGCAGGGCATAAGTAATGCAGAATGCTCCTATATGAGCGTTCTGCATTACTTTTGACCTGCATTAAGCAACCACCTGTTTCAGATACCCTAAATTAGACCCCTTTTTGATGGTCGCTTAAGACAGGTTCTACTGTATGGGCATTGGAAATCATGCCTTTACAAATAGAGTAAAAATCAGATCAGACAGTCCCTGTATAGGAGCTGTCTGAACAGAAGCTGCTCCGTTTGCTTATGAAATAAGTACTGCCATGGTAAACAAGTCATGTGTTAACATGCCATTATAAAGAATCGTCTAATTAATATTTATGATGTCACTAGTTCTTACATTTATGACGTAAAAAGGTTGATACAGTATGTTCAATTAAATGTTTTTGTTATACATGCACTTTACCACTGTATTTGCTGTCGCGGTTGTTGTAGATTAGTCGGAGAGGGGATACGTTTATTTACACTGTTTGTCTTTTAGGATGGGGATGGAATAAGGGTGAGGTTGGGCGCCCATAAACCGGTTTAAACCCCCGGTGACTTTTGTCACTGACCGTTCCAAGGCGGTACTTCCATCTTTCTCCTATTGTATGTTTGTTTTGTCTTTGTGCGTCTCTTGTTGTTTTTTCTACCTATGTACATTTGCTGTTTCCTTGTGTTGCTGTTCGGGCGAGTGTTTGTTCTGTATGTGGTGTTTCCTGCATGACTCATTTTTGTACTTTTAAACCAAGTTACATATGTACATAGATGGGCTAATGAAAACGTGCACATTTGACCCATGCTAACAAAGTTTTCGAATACACATATAATGGTACAATACTAAAACAAATATTAACCCTTTCCTCCATAAATACCCATTTCTACGCCTCTGTATAAATCACCTATTGAAACCATTGTGATAAATAGAGCATTTTTGTACTCTATAAGATGCATAAATTACCGGTAAGATTTCTCCATTAAATCCTTTGTTGTGACCACTCTTTAGAATCGTCTCTTCAAGATGATTCTAAAGAGTGGTCACAGTATAGGGTTTGGTGGAGAACTGACGATTGTTTAGACCCAACCTCTTTGAATAAATCTACCGAAAAGGAGCATTTACTAGAGAAAATGAAAAGTTTAGAATTGTGTAGTATTGAAACAATTGTGATAAATAGAGCATTTGCTCCATAGGAGCAAATGCTCTATTTATCACAATGGTTTCAAAATGCGAGTTTTACAGAGGCTTCAAAGGGCGTCAATATGAGGGAATGTGTTAGGCCAATATTCCAAAGAGTGGTCACAGCATAGGGTTTGGTGGAGAAATGACGATATTAGTATTTGGGTATGCACCTTTATCTGTAGTTTGATGTGTTATCGATTAGGGCCTATTGTATTATAATACTAAAACCACATGATTGAAATGAATAGGATAGAAGTTTGTCCGAGGACAGACTGTGATCATTTAAAGCATTTATTATTTTTTTTGAATTTTATATGGTGAATTAATTTGTTCTAGAATAACAATCTTTTATCCGAATAAATTGTCGCAATTTTAAACCCTTCCTTCATATAAACGCATTTGCAAACAAAGTAGATCTAGACCAAGATCAGATGGCTCCTGTAGAAGCTGTCTGACCAGGTTCTGCTCTGTTTGCTTATGGAGTTATATAAACTTGATTCTACTCTTTGTGCTTCGACCAAACTTTCCTTTGTTAATAATGTCTAAAACTACTATATCTAGTTCGGCTAAAATATTCATTTGTTAATATTTACATTCGCCCTGCAACGTCCTTATATAACCTTATTCTAAAAAGAAAGTTGCATTTTCCCATGAACGTTCATTTCAATACCGGTTTGAGTCGGTTCTCTTTTTCCCAGAATTCCGCTGTGTAAGCGCGGAGTAATACTGTACTGACCCAGTTATGACCTATTTTAAGATTTATCAATGGGGAATCGATACGTGACAATGTAAATATAAACACTCCACTTACGGAAACGTCAGCGATTAACGACGCCTTATTTCAGTACTTATGTGGAAATGTTTATTTTGCAATGCACGAATAAAAATGAAATAAATAAATCTAAATCAATGCTCTAGTAAAGTACAGCTTCGTCTTGTATGTCTGAGAACTAAGAAGTATCTATTACCAGCAGCAAACAGGGCAGACCCTGATCAGTCGGTTCCTACATGGGCGGTCTCATCTGGGTCTACTATATTAGTACAACAAATGGCGACGTCAACATTAATTAGACCATCATGTTATTTGGGTCTACTATAGATAGCATGAGGCGTCCGATCTGGGTCTACTATACTAGTGCGATAAATGACGACGTCGATCACCATTAATTAGATTCATATTCATTAATCACGTATTTAGTGGTGGTCATTGCAGAAAATGTCATGTCTAATTTACAAGATCTGAAGCAAACAGAGAAGACCCCGATCAGACCCTGACCAGTCGGCTCCTACAGGAACCGCATGAACTGGATAAAATCCTGTAATTGAACTTGTACATGATGATACAACACAGCATGTTGGCAATGGGTGTGAATCAAGTGTAGGAGACATTAACTGGAGCCCCCATGAGTTTTAAGCGCAAAACAGAAAATGGATTGCCGTTCAAGCGGCCCTGAAAATTTGAAATGTGGCATCTTCTTACTGAGAATTATCGCTTGAATACATAATATTGCCAACTTTAACAGCCGTGGCGTATCAAAATATATTATCAAGTAATGAGTGAAGCATAAACAAGTCAATGTCCTTACCGTTAACAAAGAAAAATCCGAGAATAAAATCCAACGTTGTGACCCGCTTTCGATCAAGCATGGCGGGTGAGTAAATTGGCTTCGACACCGCGACCTACATTTAAGAAGATGCTTTAATACCAACATTTCGTAAATATATCTGATTTGAAATATCTCGATAATCTTTTCTTTAAAGATAGCTGGACAATTTACTGATTAAAATCTTGTATTCATTCTATATTTATAATATGTGTTTGGGACTATTTTTCATACCATATATAGAGATCCTACTACGTTAGAAACGAACCTGGCAACGACCTAGATAGCGGCTATTACGTGACCGGTATATAATATTTAAAAAAAAAAATCCGTTGAAATATAAGAAATACAATGGAATATAAATATAAGAAATGAATGACGTGCTTCCGGTGTTCATGAGGTTATGCAACGCATAGCTTTACGAGCAAAGTTAGTGAAGCCCGAACTTCGTCGTTTTTCAGGAACTCTGTGCCCGAGTTTCACTTGGATCCATATTTAAATAAGTATTTCATGCCTAAAAACAATGTTTTCCCATTGTAAACACGTTCATTTCAAATTGCAAATGGCGGACGATTGACGTCGAGTGGAACGTTCTAATTTAACTAAGGGTAATTATAGCTCTTAAAAGTTGACGTCATACACGAAATTACGTCATTTATTTCAAATCAGTATGCAATTCACCCCTGTTGAAAAATGATACGCTCCATGATCCATACATACAGCGAAAAACAGCTGATCGAAATAGCATGTAGAAAATGCATTTTCGCCATTTTATTACTTGTTACAGAATAATATTGAAGGAATATTTAGCATGGGAGTTCCTGAAAAACGATGCGATCAAATGAAGTATATTTAAGGTCAGTCCGACTCGAAATGAAAAAAATATCGACTAAAATTCAGTGACAAAGTAAATTTAAATGGACAGTAGATCTAGTATTCAAACTGATAGAAATAATGCATACATCTTTCCGACTTCTGCTTGAATGTGGGTTTTTATTAGATAGATCTAAGAACCAGAGACAGCTAACCTACATGCAGTCAGTCAGAAACCTACCGAACGGACTAAGCGAGATAACTCTTACAAGTATATGTGAAAATTACAAAACGTTGTCTCTCGTTGCTATCGACGAAACAAATAAACCGGAAGTCTTTTCAAGGTTAAAGGCAGTTTTTACAACAAAACCATAAATTATTATTTAATGAAATATTTTTTATCTTCAAAGAAACAATTTCTTTCGATAACACATGATCATAGATATATAGAATTTACTTTTATTTTTATTCTATCCCTGCATTAGATAATTGAAATTCCATTTCTTAGTTGCTAAACCCTATTTATTTTATAGAATAGGCTGGTTGCAGCCGGTGTGCCATGTGAACGGTGTGGGCATACGTTACCTTCAAAGGTCGTATTTCATAACGAAGTCTTATATCATCTGAGACAGGAAATATTTACGATCGACCTTTTTTCATTTCAATCATGTCAAATCTGAAGGTAACCATGCACAGAATTTTTAACAGCAGCTCGTCGAAATCTCGCCAGAGAATGGTTGAACGTCTCAAACATCTGATCGTGGGTCCGAATGGACGACTTTGGAATAACCCCTGCGTAAAATATTTCAATGAGAAATTAATGTTGATGACAAAAATCTTAGCCAGACAATGCAATCTTGTTGGAGCTCAACGAGTTCGAAGGACTACGCAGATGGTGTGTTTATACCAGAATTTATACGGCGAAAGGGCCAGTACAACTTTGATGCAGCGACTCGGCGAACTCCTCCGCCGAAAAGATGGCAAGCTGTTTGTCCTCCTAGGAGCTGTGCTGTTTAATTGGGAAGATAACCGTGTCACTGACAAAGAACTTCAGAAGTAAGTAAATGTTCAACCCTTTACTCCATAAATACGCCTGTCTACACCTTTGCAAACAATGGACCTTTCTGCGCATGTGCTTTTTAACCATTGTTCATCGCGAGTTAGATACGATAACGTAGCTCTATTCCTAAACTGGACGCTAGTCATTATCAGTCTTACAGCTACGATATCGCATCTAATCGCGAGTACTCTGTAAGAGGAAAGCGATTACTGAAGATGATGATGATGACCTCATCATCATCTTCAGTTATCGCCTCACTCTGCGAAGAGTATACTCGCGATTAGTTCACATTTGTGTACTCTAAATGGTGATATCGAGCTACTTTCGGTTTTAAAGATATCAGGGCAGACGGCAACCATCACAAAATTAGCATGCTGTCTTACAGCTCGTTGATGATACTAACTCGCCATTAGGTTAAAAACTCATGCGCAACTGCCTGGTGGACTGTATATCTAAAAGTCTCAAAATCTGATTAAAAACGGACAGTGGCGTCTACAGGATGTTGATGCCAGCAACAGCAGTCTTGAAACCTTCAAGTGTTGACGCCTGGGTGAATTGTTGATTGTGTAATCTAGAAGATCTTGAGAGGCGGAGTGGAGGAGTGGGTGCAACATTGACTAGGCCGTTGTGGATTTTGTATCTATAGCATACCGTAGTTAATCTTGCTATGTCACGTCACGTCCTAGATCAGACAGCTTTTATAGGAGCCTTCTGATCAGGGTCTGATCTATTTGCTTATGATTTAAGAAAGTTCCCGTCATGGCCAAAAATTCCCAGGACCATGTGCTGTTACAACCTTTTATCTAATATTCATGATGTCATTATTAATATTTTTTTTATTAATATTCATGGAGTTAAAGAGATGTACAGTAGTCAGTGCTTCAGATAGTATCAGTACATCCCTATTGTACCGTCAAATTCTTTGCCAGTAACAGATTGAAATTTGAATCCATACGTACTCGTACATATCATTTTTTGTGTTTACGGATCCAATACCAAAACGATCCCTGGATATATATATATCTATATATACAAGTCTTGAAGAGCTATGTGAAACTTCATCAATCCTTATTGGTTATTTCTAGTCATTAATCACGCCCAAAATACTGATTACTGGCCAGAAATAGCCTGTACTGATGAAGTTTAATTTAGATCAGTACCGTACTGATGTTAGCCAAAAATCATCTGGAGCACTGGTAGAAATTGACAGACAGTGAGTAAAAAACACCACAAATATCACATGATCTTTCTACACCCAAAAACGTATACTTAAGTGCTCAATTTGACAGTATTTTTTAATTTACCCTGATGAAGACTATTGTACAGTCGAAACGTAGGTCAAAATAAATCCAGTTTACCATATCCTGCTTTGGTTGTTGGTTCTACTCCTTCTTATCTTCTGCATTTTTGTTAGAGTTATGGGACTTTAAAATTTTCTGCAATATGTAACATAATTAAAGTGAAAAGTGCTTGATTCAGATTTCAGAGACAATATGGCTAGGGGGACACCTGTGTCATATGGACACAATTTCCTAGTTAGTTGATTATCTTGTAAACTGATATTGTTTTTGTTGAAATTGTCATGAATTGATCACATGGATAAAATACCATGTTAGTTTTTACCAGAATGAAGTAATCTTAGTTTTATTGGATGTACTGGTGAATTATCCTATCATAGGCACCTTTGTTTATATTATTCAGAGTCACCGATGATTTGAAGACATTCCATGAGACTGAATGCAGGAGACAAGAACCAAAGTTCAAGGACGAAAATGGAGATGAATGGGAACGAGTGATTGATAGCTTGACATTCAAACTTTGGAGATGTCCGGTAGAGGGAAGCTGCCTGTATAAGTATAAAGGTAATATCCAGAGGCATATATGTACATTTATGTCTTAACCCTCAACTCAATAAATACGCCTTTGCAAACAGAGTGGACCCAGATCAGACGGCTCCTATAGGAGCCGTCTGATCAGGGTCTCTGTTTGCTTATGATAATAATATAGATATATTATCTATAGTATCTACCATTGCCAAAAATACCTGTGTCGTTGTGCTAGTATAACAAATCTTTGGAACGTAAATAGTCAAGTACACTGTGTACATGCGATGCAAAATCATTCGCTTAAATTTTAGCGATTCAAATAAATCCAGATAAAAAACAACTGAAATTGTTCTTAAATCAATCCAGATACTGAATTCGGTCAGCTTGTCATTGCAACTTTTTCCTAAATTACAACACGTCTATAAATATCAAGTCCTGAGTTCATTGTAGTTACGTAGGAACATCTGCCTTGACTGGTTACATTTTTTTTCTCATTATTTTTTTTACATGAGTATTTATTAGGTAAAAGGTTGAGAACATTTCACTGGAACCATTGAAGGTTTAGCTTTTTGTACATTGTTTGCAAAACCTGAAGAGAAAGTGCTTTTCCGATGACAAATGGAGTTATGTTTGTATTGGTTTACCGTTTATTTTCAGTGTTTGGATCGTATAATGATATTCCAGCTCAAGCCTTTTACAATATCCAGGTGAGTCTCATTCCCTCATACTAAGGCTATTTTTAGATCCAACCTCTTTGAATATATCTACCAAAAAGGAGCATTTACTAGGAAAAAGGAAAGGTTTAGAATTTATATGTAGTATTGAAACGATTGGGATAAATAGAGCATTTGCTCCTATGGAGCAAATGCTCTATTTACCACAATGGTTTCAATATTCCTGGTTCCTCTTTTTGTCCAAAGTACACCTTTTGAAGCTTAATATGCAAACAGAGTATACTCCAATAAAACTGTTGGATTCATCTAATAACGGTCTACCCTGTGTGCTTATGAAATTACAAATGTATCTATAGATCTAATTCTGATTGTCTTAAATTTAAGTTATTGACTATTTATTAAGTGATCTATTCATACACAAATGCTCATTAGTTTTGAATGTGGTCTTGACAATTAAGGATTGCAAACACATTGATATAGGTCAGATGGTGCAGCATATTATTGAAGTTTTCATACTGACACTGCTTAATTTAATATGGTTTCTATTAACAATAGTCATTTATAGATCTAAGCTGCGTCTACTCTGTTTGCAAAGGAGAAGAAAGGCATATTTATTGAGCATAGGGTTAAGACATTATCTAAAGACACATTTTTATGCCCCCGTTGACGATAGTCAGGGGGCATTATTTTTTGCATGTGTCCGTCCGTCCGTCACGCTTTTACGTGCAGTTAGTACGTGCAGTTGGTTGTCACAGTTTTTCATTGTCTTATATCTCATAACCACTAGAATATTGGCATGGAATTGCATATACACATTAACCATCATCCATATTTTAATTGCGCACCCAGCCCATGCTGCCCGCAAGCCCATGGTCAAGGTCAAATGACTTAGGAACTTTACATGCAGCTAGGCAAGCACCACTACGGGGGCATCACTGTGTCTTGCAGACACAATTTTCAAGTTACATTTGCAATCAGGGCAGACCCAGATTAGATAATAATATGATTTTACAGTTTATGCCTTAGTGAAAATTAATTTTCCCTTTTTCAGGGACAAAGTACAAAAAATCAGCTAATTAATATTCATACAGTTATTATTATTTTGGCCAAATTTCAATACCTACTGAATATTCATTAACAAAATAGTTACAAAGAAATATGGAAGGTGAAACAATGTAGACATTTTAGAAAGCAAGGAAACAGATTTATCAAATTCTGTTAGCAAACAGAGCAGACCCTGATCAGACGGTTCCTCTAGGATCCGTCTGATCTGGGTCTACTCTGTTTGCAAATGCGTGAAAACGTTTATATGAGGGAAAGGGTTAAACTACTATTATGGATAATCTTTTCCTCCTATAAATGTTTTTTTCACACCATTGCATAAAGAGTTGATCCAGATTAGACAGCTCCTGTAGAAGCCGTCTGATCAGGATCTGCTCTGTTTGCTTAAATGACATGATGTAGATCTGATTCTAAAGTTTTTGTCAGAGCAAGAAATTCCCTTGAAAATTTTATTTATAAATATACATGATGTCATTATTTTGTACATGAATATTGAACAAGTAAAAGGTTATCCTTTTACTCCATAAATACGCCTTTCTATGCGTTTGCAAACAGAGTAGACCCAGATCAGACAGTTCCTGTAGGAGCTGTCTGATCAGGGTCTGCTCTGTTTGCTATAAATGAAATCATATCTATATATAGATATGATTCTCTAGTTTCTGCGGCAAATTCTGCCATGGCCAAAAATTCCTGTGTTTATGTATCATTACTAAAATTAAACTTATTAATATTCATGATGTCATTATTTCTTACATGATGAATATCTATCGTTATTCATGTGAAGGGTTATATTGTTTTGATATAACCGACAGCATAAGAAGTTGAGTACCTGTTTAATGGCATTAAAAAATGAATATTTTTATTTTATCAGATGAACCTAGACTACAGAAAAAAGTGGGACAGTTATATAATAAAGCTGGAGAAGATTGAAACTGACAACGAGACAGACTCAGAGGTGATTTACTGGGCAACACATTTCCCGGTAAGTAAAACAAAGGGAGGAACTAGGGGAGTGAGAGAATTTTGCAGGCAACTAGACATTGAGAGAGGGGACAGATGTCATGAGAGAGATTCTCAGAGAAATATTATGAGAAAGATATATGTGAAAAGAAAGAAAAAGAGAATTACTGATTTGGAGTGAAATATGAAAAGAAAAAAGAGTGTGACGCTAGCAAATTTAAGCCTTTTATACTGAATGGACTTCGATATATCATTCTTCTCTGAATATTCAGCTATCATAGGGTTTAACCCATTCCTCCATAGGCTATTTTTAGACCCAACTCTTTGAATGAATGTACCCAAAAGGAGCATTTACTAGAGAAAAGTAAACTAAAGTAGAATTTTGTAGTTGAAACCATTGTGATAAATAGAGCATTTACTCCTATAGGAGCAAATGCTCTATTTATCACAATGGTTTCAAGAAGTGGTTACTACAGAGGCGTAGAAAGGCGTATTTATGGAGGAAAGGTTTAAAACAAACTAACATAATTAATTAATTATTAACACATGAATTATTTGCCAAAGCAAACACTGTAGAATCAGATCTAATTCCATAAGCACACAAAGCAGGCCCAATGAGCTGTCTGATCTGGGTCTACTCTCTTTGCAAAAGCATAGAAAGGCATATATGTGGAGTAAAGGGTTAAAATGACATCTGTTCACTGCCAGATGATATATGCATTGATTTGATGCCTTGAGGTGTTTATATTCACTGGTTTAAAGATTGTTTCCTGGTTTAAAGTGTTTAGTTTCACATTGGTATTGTATGCCCTGGGGTATATTGACATGTAAATTTGAATGTAGGCCCATACTAGTCATATATATATATATATATATGTACTGTAAATATATCTTCTATATCCATGTACTGTAGAAGATATATTTACAGTCAAAACTGTTGCAAGCCACCACTAACTGATCAACTCTTTACTCCATGGATATTAATTAGATATATTTTTAACACTTGATTTATTTGTTAATTTTTAAAATGCCATATTAACTCCTGATTCATTTGCCAAAGTAGAAACTGTGGAATCAGATCTACATGTATATTATACCGTTCAGCAAACGGAGCTGACCCTGTAGGACTCCTATAGGAGCAATCTGATCTGGGACTACTCTGTTTGCAATGGAATAGAAAGGTGTATTTATGGAGGAAAGGTTTACCTGATAGAGACACATTCTCATGCTTATGTAAACAGAATAGTCCTAGATTATATGGCTCCTGTTGGAGCCAGCTGTCTGACCAGGATCTAGTGGTCTATGCTGTTTTCAAAGGCATTAAAAGCCATCTATGGAATATAAAGTTAAGTATGGGTCAGTAGCGAAATTAATAAGTATTGTTGCGAAATGTATAGCTGAACCCTCCCATATTAAACACTTTCCCTATCAAACATTTATGCATAATTTGGTCACTTAAAAGTTATAAGAATTTTTTTTTTCTAGGGATTTTTTTTCTTATACATAAACTGTAAGATCGGATCTGCATAGTTTCACAAGCAAACAGCTCTTACAGGAGTTGTCTAATCTTGGTCTACTCTGTTTGTAAAGGCATGAGAAGGCATTTATATTGATGAAGGAAAGGTTTAATCACTGCCAACTTTTGTCATCTGCTTTTGTCCAACTGTTTGCATAGGTAATCATCTGTAATGACAGATGCAACATTGGCAGCACAAGAGTTCAGCATTTTTTAATTTTCTCCTTGTCATTTCAGCTTGGATTTCTGTACAGTAGAGACTACCTTTTTGTCAGGAGATGCAAGGTTGGTATAAATGATAATAAAATGTCGCTAATCCAAACACTCAAATAAGTGTCATACAAATTCTGTTCTGTATTTAGGTCAAATTTCAATACCTACTAAATATTCATTAACAAAATTGTTACAAAGAAATAGGGAATGTGGAACGTTGTAGGATTTTTAGAAAGCAAAGAAACATATCTATCAAATTCTATTAGCAAACTCTAGGAGCCGTCTGATCTGGGTCTACTCTGTTTGCAAATGCGTGAAAACACGTTTATATGAGGGAAAGGGTTAATACAAGTGACAGCTTAACCCTTTCCTCAATAGGCTATTTTTAGACCCAACCTCTTTGAATGAAATTTAATACCCAAAAGGAGCATTTACTAGGGAAAAGTAAAATTCTAGAATTTTGTAGTTTGATACCATTGTGATGAATAGAGCATTTGCACCTATAGGAGCAAATGCTTTATTTATCACATTGGTTTCAAGAAGTGGTTATTACAGAGGCGTAGAAAGGCGTATTTATGGTGGAAATGGTTAATCCAGGGTGAAAGCTTCTTTAGGAGTTTTCAGCAAGACATTTTGACTTTCACCCTGCATTAACCCTTACAATATGGGAAACTAATTAATAGCCTTTGCAAACAGTGTGGATCCAAATGACATGCCAAGTTACTTGGCATCTGATCAAGATCTAGACAGTTTGACACCCTGTATTTCTTAGGAGAACGGGAGAGGATTTATTTTTAGGTGGTCTGTTTCGAAGAAACGTTGAGCTATTGTGATCACTGGGTCATAGGCGTAGTCATAGTTGTAGGCATCGTAGGGGGCGTGCAAAAACTTTAATGTAGCTCATTACTCGGAAAGTATAAGAGGTATCAATATGAAACTTCATAGGTTGGTAGATCTCATTGAGGAGAAGGCCCCTACATAAAAACTATAACTCTTGATTTCAATTCTTTTTATTTATTGCCCTGTATTTTTTTCAAAAAGTTTTAAATTAGCTGATTGCGCAAAAAGAATAAGAGGTATCAACATGAAACTTCATAGGTTGGTAGATCTCTTTGAGGGGAAGTATATGCAGTGGACAAGCACCAAATCAGACGAGCGTTAGCGCTGCACATAGCTCTTGTTGAGAATTGTATGGACATCAATTTTTATAATGATTTACAGTTCTAAATAGGTATTTTGCTCTGTACAAGAGAGTAATGAAATAATGATAAATTGTGCTATTTGGGTTTGGATGAGATGTTGGGTTTTTTTTTTAAAAAGGAAGATATATCTATATTTATAATTGAAATTGGTGATAATTGTGTTCAAAAACAATGAAGCTAACCATTTACATGTCAGTGACACATTTTTATACGCCCGTTTGAAAAAACGGGACGTATTATGGAATGGCGCTGTCTGTCCGTCTGTCCGTCTGGTTGTCTGTCCGTCTGTAACATCTCTAACTCAAGTTCCGCTTGGTGGATCCTTCTCAAATTTAGCCACAATGTTTATCTAGACATGCTACAGTAGCCTACCAAGTCCCGGTTTGTTTATCCAAGGTCAAGGTCACACAATTGGACTTAGAATTTGCGTTTAGCAAAAATGTTAACCGGTCTGTCTGTCTGTAACATCTCTAACTTAAGTTCCGCTTGGTGGATCCTTCCCAAATTTAACCAAAATGTTTATCTAGACATGCTACAGTAGCCTGCCAAGTCCCGGCTCATTTATCCAAGGTCAAGGTCGCTTAATTGGACTTAGAATTTGCGTTTAGCATTTGCGTTAAGCAAAAATGTTAACCTCAATTTATGTGGAACAAGTCCACTTATTTACATAACCCTTTGTGATAAAGCTTTGAAACTTGGAACACTTGTTCACCATCACAACCTTCACCTGTAGGCAAGAGTAAATAACTCTGTCAAGCATTTTGACTGAATTATGCCCCCTTTTTAACTTAGATTTTTTGGTTAAGGCTTTGTTAAAGTCCATTTATTTACATAACCCTTTGAGATAAAGCTTTTAAACTTAGAACACTTGTTCACCGTCACAACCTTCACCTGTAGGCAAGAGAAAATAACTCTGTCAAGCATTTTGACCGAATTATGCCCCTTTTTAACTTAGAATTTTTGGTTAAGGCTTTGTTAAAGTCCATTTACTTACATAACCCTTTGAGATAAAGCTTTTAAACTTGGAACACTTGTTCACCATCACAATCTTAACCTGTAGACAAGAGTACATAACTCTTTCAAGCATTTTGACAGAATCATTCCCCTTTTTAACTTAGAATTTATGGTTAAGGCTTTGTTAAAGTCCATTTATTTACATAACCCTTTGAGATAAAGCTTTTAACCTTGGAACACTTGTTCACCATCACAAGCTTTACCTGTAGGCAAGAGTACATAACTCTGTCCAACATTTTGACAGAATTATGCCCCCTTTTAACTTAGAAATTTTGGTTAAAGTTTTGGTTAAAGTCCACTTATTTACATAACCCTTTTAGATTAAGCTTTTAAACTTGGAACACTTGCTCGCCATCATAAGCTTTACCTGTAGGCAAGAGTACATAACGCTGTCTAACATTTTGACATAATTATGACGCTTTTTAGCTTGGAATTTTTGGTTAAAGTCCACTTATTTACATAATCCTTTCAGATAAAGCTTTTAAACTTGAAACATTTGTTCACCATCACAAGCTTCATCTTCATCTCAAGCATTTAGACACAATTATGGCACTTTTTAATTTAGAATTTTCGGTTATGGTTTTTTGTTAAAGTATGCCTATTTACAACCTTGAAACTTGGTCGCAAAATTGGACTTAGATTTTGAATTTAGCAAATACGTTAACCCCAGTTTATGTTGAACAAAACCTCGACGGGCGTATATTGTGTCCACTGGCACTCTTGTTACACATTTGCAAACAGAGTAGACCCAGATAGAAAAGCTGAAAGAGTTGTCTGTTCAGGGTTTGATCTACTTGCTTATGAATAATAAAGATTTAATTGAACAGTTTAACCCTTTCCCTGTTCTGTACTTTGGCCAAATTTCTACCTGCTGCATATTTATTAACAAAATAGTTATAAAGAAATATGGAAAGTGGAACTTTGTAGCCATTTTAGAAAATAAAGAAACAGATCTATCAAGTTCTATGAGCAAACAGAGCAGACCCTGATCAGACGGCTCCTCTAGTAGCCGTCTGATCTGGGTCTACTCTGTTTTCAAATGCGTGAAAACATGTTTATATAAGGGAAAGGGTTAATTCAGCAGTTCCTGCTATGGTAAAAATTTTCTTGTTCATAAAGTCACAATTATCAATCAGCTAATCAATAATTATAGTCAATATTTGATGAGTAAATAATCATCAGGTAAAGGATTAATTATACCACCCATTTGTTTTGACAACTCTTTAGAGTGATTACAATATGGGGTTTTGTAGAGAAATGACAAGTTTGGTATCAGAAAAAATATTTTTATTGAATCCTTTACTCCATAGATATACTTTCAGACTTTTCAAACAGTAGACCCAGATAAGATAACTCTATAGGATCGGTAGGAACCATCTGATCAAGTCTGTTCTTTTTGCTGAAATAATTAAAATAATATATATAGATCTGATCCTACAATTTCTGTCATGATAATAAAATCCCATTTTCATGGTTCCATTGTAAAAATACACACATTAGTATTCAAGTTGACATTGTTAAAATAAGAAAATGTTCTGTTTTGAAATGAAATTGATAATTCTTCTAAACAGTTTAGACAACCCTTTACACCATGAATATTCACGTTAGAAGTAATGACTTCATGAATATTAATTAGCTGAATTTTTATAACGGCATTATAAAACAAGACCTTTTGGCTATGGCAAATACTGTAGAATCATATTTATATTGATTCTTACCATTCCCTCATAGGCTATTTTTAGTCCCAATCTCTTTGAATAAATCTACCGAAAAGGAGCATTTAGTAGAGAAAAGGAAAATGCTGGAATTGTGCAGTATTGAAACCATTGTGATAATCACAATGGTTTCAAGAAGTGACTATTACAGAGACGTTGAGAGGCGTATTTATGGAGGAAAGGGATAAGCCAACCGAGCAGACCCTGATCAGACGTCTCCCACAGGAGGTGTCTGATCTGGGTTTACTCTGTTTTCAAAAGTGTTGAAAGACAAATCTGGAGTAAAGTGTTAAAAGAAGATAATATTCTATGCTTTGAATTGAAATTGATTAATTCTTGTAGACATCAGTTTATTTAAGCTAAGATAAGTAAAGCTATGATTTTGCATCTTTGTATTAGGTTGACAGGCGAAGTAAATTGATGATATTAACAGCTGAATCTGTGGAGCACCCATCATTCCCGGAAACCAAGGACCATGTCAGAGTTGGCGAGTACAAGTCTCAAATGCTGATTAGACCACACCGAACATTCAATGAGAATGGGTTTGATTATGTGATGACGTATTATGACAACCCGCACCTCTCTGTGCCTACCTGGGCTGTCAACAAGATGACACTGTCAAGTAGGTGGTGTTGTCTTCAGAAGCAAAAAAAAATAATGTACTTGAATTACGGCCATTGATGATTTTGCCGAAAGTGTATTTAAATATTTAACCCTTTTTCACACCTTAGCAAACAGAGTAGATCCAGATCAGATGGCTCAAATCGGAGCTGTCTGATGAGGATCTACTCTGTTTGTTATGAAATCGTGATAGACTGTACAGTTTTTTCCGATACAAAAAAGCCTGTGTACATATGCCATTATAAAAATGTGAGGAAGCTTTCCAGCTGGCTTGTGGTAGGTCGGTGGTTCTACTCAGATGTTCTTCTGTGCCCGAAACAATGCAGTTTGTTCCATGCATGGAAGAGCCTCTGGGGTCTTCCTTCTCCTGTAATTAGCTGGACATCATGATATAACTGAAATACTGTTAAAGCAATGTTAACCCTTTCCCTGTTCTGTGGTTAAGCCAAATTTCAATACCTACTGAATATTCATTAGCAAAAAAGTTATAAAGAAATATGGAGGATGGAACATTGTAGACATTTTAGAAAGCAAAGAAATAGATCTATCAAATTCTGTTAGCAAACAGAGCAGACCCTGATCAGACGGCTCCTCTAGGAGCCGTCTGATCTGGGTCTACTCTGTTTGCAAATGCATGAAAACATGTTTATATGAGGGAAAGGGTTTTAAAAACACGATAAAACCAAACCAATAATGATGTTCCAAACATGTTCTTCTTAAATAGTAACTAGAATATGAGATTTGGTAATAGAGGCTAACATAATGTTTGTCAAAAATGGGATACATGTATACAGATGATACTCAGCATTAAACCTTTACACCATGAGTATTCATGTAAGAAATAATGACTTCATGAATATTAATTAGATTAATTTTTAAAATTGCATATTTACACATTAACCCTTCTCTTGCTGAATTTTAAAATACATTTCTCCTTCTTTACCCATGCCCTGTTGTATAATTACATATATCTTCACTGTGTACAAGTATTTCGCTGTGCAATCACTGCTGTGGAGTGCACTTGTTACACAATCAACTTGCAAATAGTGCAGACCCTGATGAGACAGCTCCTGCAGAAGCTGTCTCATCTGGGTCTTCACTATTTACAGGTAGGTATATTGACGTGAATAGCAAGTGAAGGGTTAATGTTTTGCAAAGGCAGAAACTAGAAAATCGGATCTATATTATATTCTTTAGCAAACAGAGCAGACCCTGATCAGACGGCTCCTATAGGAGCCATTTGATCTGGGTCTCCTTTGTTTGCAATGGCATAGAAAGGCGTATGTATGGAGTAAAGGGATAAAGGAGGCTAGCTTATGGCTAACTACTGTTGCAAGGATGAACCATTTACTCCATAAATACACCTTTTAACACATTTTGCAAACAGAGCAGACCCAGATCTGACAGCTCCTGTAGGAGCCATCTGATTGGGGTCTGCTCTGTTTTGCTTATGGAATAATTTAGATCTAATTCTGCAGTTTCTGCCATAGTAAAAGTACATTTCTGTGTTAATAAGCTAATTTAGAAAATGAGAAAATTATGTATAAAGTATATTCATGGTGTCATTATTTTAACCATAAATATTCTTGGAGTAAAGGTTTAAACTTTTAACTCTTTGCGCGCTAGCGGTGAAACTGTGATTACCTATGCAAAACAGTTTGGATCTAGATGAGATGCCACATAATGCGGCGTCTCATCCTGATCCAAACTGTTTGTCACTTTGATCATATTTTGGAAAGAAATGAGAGAAATTTTACTTTTTGAATTGAAGCAGACGACAATTGTTGCAGACGAAAAATTAGCGTGCAAAGGTTTAAGGTCTCTATTTACCTGTTAACAAATTACACAATATAAACAGAAGCAAAGAAATGATGCTTCAAGTAAATATTTTTCAAAATTAACTCTTTTATTTCTCCACAGAACCCTTTGTTGTGACCTCTTTTCAGAATTGTCTTGAAAAGATTATTCTAAAGAGTGGCAACAGCATGGACTTTGGTGGAGAAATGACGACATTTTTTACATTTGAATTTCAACCATAATTTGTATCTGTGTGTCTTCCTTTTCTGAGAAGATCCCATGTATATGGCACTGACAGGCTATAAAAGAATGTCTCAAGACATATTCTTGTCTATGTTGTTTCTGCTTGGTTGTTAATGTTATGTCTTCACTTTTCATTTGTAGGCTTGCCCGCATTTATTGAAGGTCTACATGATGCTGCCAAGAAACTACATAGCTGCTCGGACGAAAAACAGAGTGATAATGCTATGTTCAGTGCACCAAGGCAGTCTGAGTCTTACTAGAAAACATTTCGCTGACACACATTTTGAAAATATGAACTGGAGCTGTTATATAGATTAATTACTGAACAACCTTTACAGAGTTCCAGATAAGATGTGCAAATTAAAACATTTTCAAGAATTACTTCTTTATTTCAACTCAATGTTGTGACCACTCTTTAGAATCATCTCTTCAAGACGATTCTAAAGGTTGTTCGCAACATAGCATTTTGTGAAGAAATAACGAATTAAGTATCTGGGTTGGCACATTTATCTGTTACTCTGCATTTAAACATAGGAATATTATACCATAGCAGAACCTGAAGAATCAGATCTATACTATTTAAGCAAGCAGAACAGGCCCTGCTCAGAGTGCTTCTACAGGATCTATCAGATCTTGGTCTGCTCTGTTTGCAAAGTCATTAAAAGGTGTATTATTGGAGTAAATGGTTAACAACAGATATTGTCATGAATTATTACACTTTTAAGTATGCTGTATTCAGCAAATTGTGATTAACAAAAATTGTGTTTTTGCTGCATCATCTGGTTCAAACAATTGGGTAAAGGCTTACGAAAGTTGGCATGCTTGAGATAAATTGTAACGTTTGTTTTGTGGTATCTTTTTCAAGTTCTATTGAGAAAGAAAGAGCTTTTAGCTGACTACTTTTGAAAGACGTATGAAATATGTACTGACAATGGTGTGACTGTGAGTGCTACTTGGATCAGTTTTATGATCGTATACTACAGGTGCTTGAACAGATGAATTTATGCACGTTTGGACATGGACATTACAGTATTGTGAATGTGTGTGAAGGGTTGGAAGTCAAACAAAGATTAGCATTAGTTGTTTGATTGTTTCAATAAATGAATTTTGACTGTGATTACTACCTAGTCCATATTCAGTCTCTCTTGTTTTTGGAAGTTTGGTGTCGGCATTGTCATTGTCTTTGTGTACAACATTTGACATTTGTCAATTTCAACATTATTACGGCTGTGCCTGTCAAACTGCACACAGTTATTATTCCGTTACTTCATGAATGTTAATGTAAGAGAAGTAATGAAATCATCAATTAGATGAATTTTTAAAACAGCATGAGAACACTGGAAATATTTGCCATGGAAGAAACTCAAGTCAAGTATTAATTATTTAAAGTCGGAGGTTTACAATAACAGTAATAACACAAGCTCTGCAGAGCTGTTAAACCGACTCTAACTGTGGAATGATATCTATATTATTCCATAATCAAACAGAGATGACTTTGACCAGGCAGCTCTTACAGGAGGGTCTGATCAGGGTCTGCTATGTTTGCAAAGGTGTTAAAATCATGTATGTGAAGTAAAGGGTAAAAGCTACAGCTGCAGTTTATCAAGGTCATTACTGTAAGGTATTACAATCCATTAACCCTTTCCCTGTTCAATATTCATGTAAGAAGTATGTATAAATGTTTTATAATGTAAACTTTTCAAGGAAGCTAGAATCAGATCTATATCGTGTCAAAAGCAAACAGAGCAGGCCCTGATCAGAAGGCTGCTTTAGGAGCCGTCTGATCTGGGTCTACTCTGTTTGCAAATGTATGAGGTAAGGATTTAAAACAATACTTCGTGTCGGTATCCACACATTATGCTCTTGTTAGGTAATGAATTAAGTTGTTTTCTTCCAGTTTTGGTGTTAACAACAGATCTTGAAGAATGTTATCCATTTCCTCATATAAACGCCTTTTGACACATTTGCAAACAGAGTAGACCCAGACCAGGAGTCGTCTGATCAGGGTCTGCTCTGTTTGCTTTTAGCTTGATATAGATCTGATTCTATATTTTTTTAAGGAAAAAAAAATCCTTGAAAAGTTTACATTATAAAAAATCAGTTAATAGTCATGATGTCATCATTTCTTACATGAATATTGAATAGGGAAAGGGTTAACCCATTCCCTCATATTGACGCCTCTGCAAAAGTCACATGTTGAAACTATTGTGATAAATAGAGCATTTGCTCTATTTATCACAATGGTTTCAGACTACAAAATTTTAAAATTTTACTCTTCTCTAGTAAATGCTCCTTTTGGGAAGATTCATTCAAAGAGGTTGGGTCTAAAAATAGCCCATGGAGGAATTGGTTAATAACCATATGTTGTCAACAGAGACATAGATAAGATGCTGAATTTTTTTTTCATGAATAGCTCCTTTATATTTCTCCACCAAACCCAGTGTTGGTACCACTCTTGAGTCTTGTCGCATTAAGACAAATCCAATTTAGAGTGGTCACAACATACAGTGGAGAAATATGTAGCTCAGTAAAACCTGTATACAGGGATCACCCAAAATAAGTCTTTAATTCTTGGGTTTTAACTTTTAACCCTTCTCTTGCTGAATTTTAAAATACAGTTCTCCTTTTTTTACCCATGGTCCTGTTGTATAATTACATATATCTTCACTGTGTACTAGTATTTCACTGTGTAATCACTGCCGTGGAGTGCACTGGTTGCACAATCAACTTGTAAATAGTGCATACCCTGATGAGACAGCTCCTGCAGGAGCTGTCTCATCTGGGTCTTCACTAATTACAGGTAGGTATATTGACGTGAATAGCAAGCGAAGGGAAGACCAGTGTTAGCTAAATGCTAAGATAATGTTTATGCAGAAACCTCCTCTAGGACCTTTCTTCATTACTTTCATCCTGCAGTAAGCACCCACCTGCTCTTATAGACCCCGTGTTTATTCATTATATGGTTTTATTGGCAGGTTCTTCTGTATTTGAAAGATACCCTTTTTTATTATACTGCAAAGTAAAATCCTCACTTCTGATTGGTTAATTAGCCGTGTACATGAGTCCATGTACCCTGTGAGCTGACAGGGTACATAGAAATCCCCCATGGCAGGCCCCACATATTATGGTCAGAAACCAAAAGACCGACCTCTCGACTCGGCTAAACAATAGCAAAATTCATAATAGACAACTATTGATACGTAAAGAAAACAATGCAGGAATGAATTAAAAAAATCATTGTTTGAAATGACCAATAAAACAGAGTTATTGTATCGTCCAGCCATCTATAATAACACGAACGCCGATGAAATACAATACAACCACTTCGGATACCTTCGGGTAGAAATAAATGTATTGGGGCGCTTTTAGGGGAATTAGCGTGTTTAGTGATTCAACATGCCAAAATGGATTTATATAAATAATCCGAACCGTAAAACTTTGCAGTATAATAAATTCGTTATACAGTTCTTTCCCAGGGTACATGACGATTTATTCCCGGCTGGTAAAATCATGTAGCCCTCGCCTAACGGCTCGGGCAACATGATTTTCCTCAGCCGGGAATAAATCGTCATGTACCCTGGGAAAGAACTGTATAACTAATAATATACATGTATAGCTCTGGTGGTCCAGCTAAATTTCTATCAGTCTTTCACACTGCTTGTATGGGTCTCATGATCTCATGTTTCTAGTTATCTATCACACTGCCTGTATGAGTCTCGTATATTTCTTCATATGCTTTGTAATTGTTGATTAGAAAATTAATTTAACCCTTTACTCCAAAAATATGCCTTTGCAAACAAAGTAGACCCAGATTAGACGGCTCCTGTAGGAGCCGTCTGATCAGGGTCTGCTCTGTTTGCTTATGGAATAATATAGATCGGATACTCCAGTTCTGTATTGACAAACATTTCTTGTGTTAATATGCTAGTTTAAAAATCCTCTAATTAATATTCATGCTGTCATAATTTCTGACATGAATATTCATAGAATAAAGGGTTAAGGCTAATAGGGTAACATTTTCTATCACCATGAAGTTATAACAAATGAGCAGCATTACATACTAGCCTACTTCATGAAGGAAAGAAATCTCGGAAGCAGGTTTCCAATCCCAAATGGAGCTGTTCCGACGTTTACCGTAGAAATCTCAGTACTGGATGTATATCTCAGGAAATGAAACATTAACCCATTACTCCATAAAAAACCTTCTACGCTTTTGCTAACAAAGTAGACCCAGATATTTGATATTAAATCATTTGAGTTGGCACAATCAAACTACTCTTACGGGAATAGTTTGATCTTGATCTTCACTATTTAACGAAATTTGTCTTGTGGAATATTTAGAGTAATAATAGAAATGAAAAATCTTTTTTTTCCCCCTCATATAAACGTGTTTTCATGCATTTGCAAACAGAGTAAACCCAGATTAGACGGCTACTATAGGAGCCGTCTGATAAGGATCTGCTCTGTTTGCTAATGGAATTTGATAGATCTGATGATTTACTTTCTAAAATGGCTACAATGTTCAACCTTCCATATTTCATTTTAACTATTTTGTCCATGAATATTCAGTAGATATTGGAATTTGAGATAAAAATGGAACAGGGAAAGGGTTAATACATGCCTTATCTACAGATTTAGTTATAGTATTGATAACTTTTGAGAATGCAGTTGTTTGAGAGAGAGAGAGAGAGCGAGAGAAAGGACGGTGTAAATATCGAATGAATGTTGGAACTTAACCCATTCGTACAGTTCTGAATACAGCATCTGCTCCTATGGATAAAAAATGTATTAATGCTGTATTTATCACAATGGTTTCAAAAAGTGATTTATTCAGAGGGGTCAATATGAGGAAATGGGTTAAACTGTAGATTTGTTGATCGTATTGTTAATATGTTATGTTTTTAACATTGAGTTAAGTGAGCATATATGACATTGTTTTCTTTGTATTTCTGTCTCAGCCTTCTGAGGTTATTGCAGCAAAAATGAAGTATGTGTAAGAAACTACATTCCCAAATTTTGATCTGGAATGAAGGAATAGCTGCTTGTTTCATGAATTGAAAACATGTGATTTAGTTATAATATATCATCATACATTTACTATACACCATATAGAAATAAGCTGTGCTTTCAGAAAAATATGCATAAATTAGGAGTATGAAACAGCTCAATGTGTCTATGAAACCAGCTCAGAGAATAACAGTTATTTGTTCTGATAAGGATTTACACAATGATTTTTTGCCACTTTCATTGGGAGTCGCTCATATCTGATCAGACGCTTAGTTTAAACACAGCAGCTGATCAGGGTCTACACTGTTTGCAAAAGACATACAATTTTGAACCCTTTACCAGTCCAATATTCATGTAAGAAGCGACACCATGAATATTTATTAGCTGAACTTAAATAATGTAAAAACATTCAAGGAAATCTTTGTTTTGAAAAAAATTGTTCAATTATTATTTTAACATACTCTTGTGTTGGGGTGAATACAATATGTACATGTATGTCCCACAGTCCTTTAGCCCTTTACTTGATGGAGACATCTGATGCCTTTGCAAATAGCGTAGGCCCAGATCAGACGGCTCCTGTAGGACCCGTCTGATCAGGGTCTGCACTGTTTGCTCATAGAATATCTTGGATCTGATTTTATACTATTTGTCATAGCCATGTATTCTCATGTTTGATATAACAATATAAGGGTAATAAATGCTTTTTGTTAACCCTTTACTTCATAAATATGCCTTTCAACACATTTGCAAACAGAGAATACCCAGATCAGATGGCTCCTGTAGGAGCCATCTGATCAGGGTCTACTCTGTTTGCTTATGATTACAACAGTTACTGTCATAATGGGAAATCCCCTTGTTTGTTGTGCCATTATAAAATCTCAGCTAATCAATAAACATATTGTCATTATTTCTTGCTTGACTATTTATGGAGTAAAGGGTTACTTTATTGGTATTTGGTAATGTTCAGACAGCCATCATTTAAAGGGTTTAAAGTCATAGTCCCTACTTGCAATGTGTTTTGAAAATGCCGAAAAAATACATAAATCATTTGTTTATACTGTGAAATAAAGTATATCACAAGAAAACCGATTGAATAAACATTGAAAAAGACAAAACTTTAGGTGTTTGATATCAAAGACCTGGTGTTATTCGCCAATTTATTAGTATTTATTCGGGTTGCGTTTTGGTTTAGTAACTGTTTGACATGGGTTGATAATATTTTATTGGACATCGAAGAATTGTAAGTATTGACGAGAATGCCTTATTACGTATCACGGGAGCATTTTCACTACAAGGTTAGATTGAGAATCTTCATAATAATGATTCAACATGACAAATAGTCAAATACCAATTTTTTTGATGTTATTGAAAATATGCGTTTATTGTAGGGAATATTACTTTAACCCATTACCTCATAGGCTATTTTTAGATACCTCTTTGAATAAATCTACCGAAAAGGAGCATTAACTAATGAAAAGGAAAATATTAGAATTTTGTAGTTTGAAACCATTGTGATAAATAGAGCATTTGCTCCTATAGGAGCAAATGCTCTATTTATCACAATGGTTTCACAAAGTGACTTCAACAGAATTGTTAAAAGTCGTCATTATGAGAGAATGGGTTAATGTGAGATAATGTAACATAGGTTAATTGTGTTATCGCTCAAGGCAAGTTTGTCATTAATTGGGAATAAAGTTTGATTTGAAATCACTTAGTTCTACTTTTGTTGTGTCACCTGCCGAAAGGCAGTGTGTCACTTAGCGATCACTTTTCCGTCGTCTGTCTGTCTGTCACACTTTCTTATTTGGCTGTCATTTCTAAACTAATCATTAAATGATTATAGAGCTTTCAAATTTCACATGTGTCTTCCTCTCATTGAGGACCATTGATGTAACTAAGGTCCATCACTCTACATGCAATACTTTTTGAGTTATTTCCCTTTGTTCTGATTTTCGTCACACTTTCTTTTTTGAATGTCATGTCTAAACTAATCGTTATAGAGCTTTGATATTTCACATGTGTCTTCCTCTTATTGAGGACCGTTGATGTAACTATGGTCCATCACTCTGCATGCAATACTTTTTGAGTTATACCCCTTTGTTCTGATTGTTGCACTCCAGCATATTAACAGTTTTTGTGTCAGTTGCGAGCAGGTGAAACATGTGTTCCTCCGAACACTCTTGTTTGATTTTGCAAGGTGCAGAAATAAATGAAACCTATATTGTTACAACTATGTACCCTAATTATGATGATTATACAGACAGACAAACTTAAATAGGCAAATAGTGGTGTTGCCACATTTATCATACCCAGTATTTATTAGGCAAAGAATGAAGACACAGATTGAACAGATTCTTAAGGAGCATTTTGATAAGGGTTTTCACTATTTGCTTTGTAAGTCTAGATTGAAAATATCAAAATGGTGCCAAATTGACTTTATTCAGGTTTTCAAACCCATGAAGAGGAGAGTTGGGGTGTCCATATACTTAGGGTAATTAGTGTATGTATACTCTACCTAGCCTAGGGATGAGGTGTTCAGGGTGAGCTATTTACCCTGTCCCAGATGAATATGTATTACCTGAATTTTGATATTAAAAACACCGCTATTTGAGGGGTGTATACTGGAATCGCCCAGTCAGTCTGTAACATGGGTAATTGGTGGTAAATTTTGGCATGAAATATGAGTACATGTGTAGTTTGTGTTGAGAGCTTCAATTTGAAAGTTATTAAATTTATTATTACAATGTATAATAACCACGAATAGTTGATATGCATAATTCTGCGTCTCAAAATAAGTGCCTCAACTCTCGGATTAGTTCATATTTTCGGCATGAGCACGACTCTATATTTCTGATTCAATACAATTCAAGGGAGTTAACACTGTTAATGATACTCAGTAAAACTGCTGAATTATGTCCCTTCTAAATGTGTAACCCATCTGAAAGCAGGAAGTTGGCAAATTGTTAGCCTTATCCAGAGGGTTCCTAGAGGAGCTCTCTGATGACTGTCTGCATTCTTTGCGATTATAAATCCTCTTGCAAAAGTATACCCTTTGCAACTGAATGGTCTCCATCGATAGACGATAATGGAATCGTAGACTCGCCTTCTATCGAACCCCACTTGTTTTTCGAACCTTTCATTTTTATACGCCCGAAGGGTCGTATTATGTTATGGTCTCCATCGTCTGGCCGTCTGGCTGGGTGTCCGTCTGTCCGTCTGTCTGTCTGTCCGTCTGTCTGTCCGTCCGTCTGTCTGTCCGTCCGTCCGTCCGTTAGCAAATTCGTGTCCTGGCTATAACTTACTCATTTTTTCTCCGATTTTCAAAATTCTTTCACACAAATGTTCAGTATCACTTGAAGGTGTGTCGCGTACAAAACCCAATTGTGAACTTTCAAGGTCAAGGTCACAAATAGGGCGTTAGCAATTTTCGTGTCCTTGCTAAAACTTACTCATCTTTTCACCAATTTTCAAAATTCTTTCACACGTATGTTCAGTATCACTTGAAGGTGTGTCGCGTACAAAACCCAATGGTGAACTTTCAAGGTCAAGGTCACAAATAGGGCGTTAGCAATTCTGTCCGTCCGTCCGTTAGCAAATTCGTGTCCTGGCTATAACTTACTCATTTTTTCTCCGATTTTCAAAATTCTTTCACACAAATGTTCAGTATCACTTGAAGGTGTGTCGCGTACAAAACCCAATTGTGAACTTTCAAGGTCAAGGTCACAAATAGGGCGTTAGCAATTTTCGTGTCCTTGGTAAAACTTACTCATCTTTTCACCAATTTTCAAAATTCTTTCACACATATGTTCAGTATCACTTGAAGGTGTGTCGCGTACAAAACCCAATGGTGAACTTTCAAGGTCAAGGTCACAAATAGGGCGTTAGCAATTCTGTCCGTCCGTTAGCAAATTCGTGTCCTGGCTATAACTTACTCATTTTTTCTCCGATTTTCAAAATTCTTTCACACATATGTTCAGTATCACTTGAAGGTGTGTCGCGTACAAAACCCAATTGTGAACTTTCAAGGTCAAGGTCACAAATAGGGCTTCAGTATCACTTGAAGGTGTGTTGCATACAAAACCCAATTGTGAACTTTCAAGGTCAAGGTCACAAATAGAGCGTTAGCAAATTTTGTGTCCTGGCTGTAACTGACTAGACCTACATCATTACCTTTAAGGTCAGTCATATTTGAAGGTGAAAGGTTAAACGCACTTATGTCACGTTCGGTTTAAACTTTCTCGACTTTTTTTCCAAAGTTCAAAAAAGTCTGAAAGTCTGAAAATGATTGCTATGTACACTGTTCTTACCATGCTCATATCTTGGATATTTATTCACTTATTTCAAACTTGTTCATTCTGGAGTTATTGCCCTTTGATAGTTTCGGGTAGCAATTTCACTCCTCCTTTATTTTTCAACATAATTTCTTCAAACTGTGGGCTCTCTTCTAATTATTTGTTGTAAAGAAAATGTTTCTTTGTTATTCCTTTTACCTGCTACTTTTTTTTCAAAATAAATGCTCCTTTTTCAGCTTTCAGTAGGCCCAAAGACAAATAAAAGATTACTATTACAATAAGCAGTTTTACTCTCCTTGCTATTGCCTTAGCCCTAATAGACCTCATATGCGCAACTTCTGAAGGTTCACACATTGTGTAAATAGAACAGCCTTCGGGCGTATATTGCCCCGTCTCGCGGTGCTCTTGTTTGTGTTTTTACGCATGCACAAGTGCACACTACTTCATAAAATCGCGAGTACCGTTTCTTTGCCTGTAAACAACGCCTCGTAGCTTTAAAAACGAAATATGCGTCATAAACAGGTCAATACAGTTTATTTTTCCTTCATCTATGCTAAACATGAGAAAACTCTTAATACGTTATAGAATATCAACATAAATTGAAAAGTGTACCACATTGAAAATATTTGACAGCTCTGGCCCCTTCAGCTTATGCAAAGGTCGCGTGCCCATGATGAAATCACGTGACTATGAGTATTATGTTACAGTAAACAATTTATAAAATAAAGGTTCGATAAGCAGGGGATATTTTTCTGGCAGCCATTTTTAGCTCACCAGAGCACAAAGTGCTCAGGGTGAGCTTTTGTGATCGCCTGATGTCTGTCGTCTGTCGGCGTTTGTTGTGCGTCGTGCGTCGTCAACAATTTGAACCTTTAAAAGTCTTCTCCTCTGAATCTACAGGGTTCTCAGCTTTCATCTTTGGCACATAGCATCACCTATAGGTCCTCTACAAAAGTTATATAAATTATGTCCCTGGAGTCAAAATTGGCCCCGCCACGGTCCCAAGGGTGGCCAGTTTTCTCTAGCTGACTGTTGTTTTCTGTACAAGTAGCAGAATGCTGGGTTCACTTAGGTTAGGCATGGGGAAAACTTTAAAAATCTTCTTGTTAAAAACTACATGTCACAGAGCTTAGATATTTGGTGTATAGATTTACTTAGTATACCTTATTGAAATTGGTTAATATCATAGTTCTGAGGTTAAAATTGGCCCTCCCCATTTGGTTATACTTTAAAATAGACTTTTACACTATAAAGGTTCCCCTGAGCTAGAAGGACCCCCATATACTAAGTCTGTCTTACGCAATCACTGTATAGGTCAAGTTCCTGGTCAAAACTCTATGAAGTTGTCTGCTTCAGAATTCGTGTCTGTTTGTTCACACTGTTTTTAACCCATTCCCTCATAGGCTATTTTCAGATCCTACCTCTTTGAATAAATCTACTGATAAGGAGCATTAATTAGAGAAAAGGAAAATTTCAGAATTGTGTAGATTTGAAACCATTGTGATAAATAGAGCATTTACTCCTATGGAGCAAATGCTCTATTTATCACAATGGTTTCATAAAGTGACTATTACAGAGGCGTAGAAAGGTGTTTTTATGGAGGAAAGGGTTAATGCATATCAATTTTACAATTAACTCATGTACAAACCACATATGAAGTTACATACAGGTATGCGTCAGATCAGAATCCAAACTGTGTGCTAATTTCAGTCAAGTCATGCTAAGAAATAAAGCCCCACCCCAGGTGTGGCCAGTTTTCTATAGAACATAGTGAAAACTTTGAAAATCTTCTCCTGATTGTCTGGTGAGCCATATCAGGGCCATCATGGCCCTCTTGTTGGTTTTGTTATGTGGGTGGTGGGGAACACTGGATTATTTGGGGAATAATAGATGAGAATAAAATTACTTAATTGTTTCAAGGTATGTATAAAAGATTATTTTGAACTGCTGATTTATTTTTTCTTCAATATTCACGGTAAACGTTTTCTGTTCCTGGTCAAAGGTTAAGAGGTTCGATAGACGGTGAGACCATGCAACATTTCATTTTGAAAATAGAAGCATTCAAAGCGCATGGGACCATTTCGTGGGTCTAGATGGTCTAAAAAGTAAAGTCGATTTAGTGTTATATTATATATAGTATAACACTAAATCGACCCAATCATTTTTTTTAAAACAGTGCAGTCCCAGGTCAGATGCCGCCTTTTCAAGGCGCCATCTGACCTGGGACTTCACTGTTTTCTGTATTATTTTAGCCCAAGCATACAGGTTTTTAAAAACAAATGTTTTACTAATATACCTTTATTATTTAGTTTAGAATTGTATTTAATATGAAATTATTATTGCAGACGACACTTTTAAATTTGGCGTCAAAAGAGGTAAGCTAAAAGCTTATTTCCAATGGGGTCCATTGTTTAGCTGTTTGTAATACAGCCTGTGTACAGTGACCATCCAAAAATAAAATTCTGGGCTTTTAACCCTTTACTCTATGCGTATCCAGGTAGGGAATACTGATTTGAGTATTGGTTAGTTTAGTGTTAAAATGATGCACAGATACCGAAACCTTTGGAATCTGTAGAATCATATCTATATATAATTTCATATGTAATCTGTAGACTCATATCTATACGTAATTACAAATGTGACTTCATAAGCAAACGGAGCAGACCCTGATCAGACGGCTCCTATAGGAGCCGTCTGATCTGTGTCTATTCTGTTTGCAAAGGCGTAGATAGGCGTATTTATGGAGTAAAGGATTGCTATAGGCAATAGCATAATGCAGGACGAAAGTTATACAGAAAGTTCTTAGATAGCAGTAATCTGCAATCTGCTCTTATAGACCACATGTTCTTGTTTATTTTGCGGTCGCTGTGGGGAAGTTTTACTGTACTTCAAAGAATCATGCGGAGAAAGCCTACTCAGTCTGTGTACCATGACATCTTTGCACTATCATTTTAATATATTATGAACATTTACAAGAGGAATATAGTTTCTCAGTTTGTACAACCTAAAAATCAAAGCACTGAAAGTACTGAGAACCAGTAAAGCAGAATTATCTTACTTGCAGCTCGCTATGGTAGAGGAGCGAAGAAGAGCAAATGCTGGGTATCTTAATTTCAGTGGGGTCCTTTCGGAAAGTCAACTTGTTTCGAAATTTCACAAAACATTCAGAATTTGTTTTCCTTCAAACAAATGTTTCGTATCATATCACTTTCTTGTTTCCCCACCAAACGGCGTTTCTCTATCAACGTTCAACTCTGTTGTGTTGCCACTTATCAGAAACGACGTCGCCATGAAATGAAAGTAGCATCTACAGGCATCTATACGGTTTGCCAAGTTGAGTGAGTTTACAAATACATGTAATGATAAATGTCAAACAGCGCGTCTGGTCTGTTTTCTCAGGCATTCAGAGAAATTACTGACAAACATATTTCTGACTAGACTGTAAAACAATGAGATTTGCGATGACTTTTTAAGATCAATTCCAATATGAATGTTTGATAGTTACACGATATGGTGCTAACAATGCAAACGGTGCAGATCAATATCAGCGGCCACATTTTCATCAGGTTCCAGAGGTCGAGGTAAGATGTCTACATTTCAACATTTTCATGGACATCTCCTTTATTTCTCCACTACACCCTATACTGTGAACACTCTTTAGAATCGTCTCTTCGAGACGATTCTAAAGAGTAGTCACAGTATAGGGTTTGGTGGAGAAATGACGATTTAAGTATTTGAGTAAGCACCTTTATCTGTAGCCATGGGTTCTATATTGTCAGAGTAATCAGGGTCAATTATGTTTCGACTAATAACACTACAAGCAGTGAGTCCTAATTTGGTGATGCAGGTGTAATGATTTCAACCCTGATTTATCAAAGTGGAATATCTTTTAACTTTGAATAACAAGCAATGCAAACCCTGATCAGAGGGCTTCTCTAGGAGCATAGACTTCGCCGCTAACGTGCAAAGGTTCAGGAAATGTTGAGTAGTGCAAAACCATATGTTTCTAAGACACATTTCGCAACCATTTCCTCTATAAAACGCCCTTCTAGCCTTTGCAAACAGTGTAGACGCAGATCAGACCAGGGAGACGAGTTACGCGGCGTCTCATCTGGATCCAATCTGTTTTCATAGGTCATCACAGATGCGACATTGGCAGCGATAGGGTTAATACCGGTATACAAAAGTGGTTGACAGTATATGAGCTTTTCCGTATCCTCACTTTCCCAATTTATCATATTTTCAAGATTTTTGTCAATACTGTAAACTAAATTTACGGGGAACGTTTGAAAAGTAGTGGCGGCCTTCTCATACCTCGCTCTGTATCCAAGAAATGACCATGTGAGTCCTTCAACGTACTCTCCATTTGACTGTACAAACTTTTCTAGGCGCAAAAGCCACTCAGAAAATACATTTTGGTAGATATACTGTTTATACACTGGCATAGAGCGCTCTCTCTTAAGCATGTTTAAATGTATGTGTTCAAATAAAAGTCACAAGGGGAGAGACCTGGGCTGTATGATGACTGCGTTAAAACCTCTGTGTGATTCTCCTTGAGGTATTTCTCTATTACGGCTGAACGATGGACCGCTGTGCATTGTTATGTAGCAGCCTGATGCCGCGCACCCCTGGACTTGGGTGTTTACACTACACATGTAACTGTATAGTGACCGAGAACAGCAGAGAGGACATTTTCTTTATAAAATGTACCAGTAACACTACAGGGACTTGAGTCACAATCAATCTCAGTCAAAGAAAATACATATATAACCTGCCTGGCGTTTCCGCTCCGCCGAGCAATAACGGACTTGTAATTATTTCACCCAACCCGATTTTATTTTATGTTGCTGCACGTGCAAATGGTGAACATACTGGACTGTTGTCACTACTTTTCAAATGGCCCTCATATATTGAAATTTGAACAGTCTGTATTACAATATACGTGTAGCTAGATCTGTGTTGCCATTTCAAATTGTGTTCCATTAGCTGTTGCTAGTTTAGGCATTGTGAATTCTTAACATGGAGCTAGAAAATGAACTAAAGTGTGTACAGAGGATGTGTTATGTAACAGACGCTACTTCTGAAGTAAATACTTTCAAGAATTTATGCTTAACCCTTTACTTCATTGCCACTACCTCGTTTGGACTAATCTGGTGTTCTTGTGCCAGTTACATTTTATTCAAGTTACAGATGTCATGAACGCAGGCCGTTGGAAAACTCTTCAAAATAGGAATTCGCTGGTTCCCATTTATTGAATTATGCAGTACCCATGTACGGAATGTACACATATCAAAAGGTAAGACTATTATTATGAACCTGTACAGTAAAACCTCTCTATAACAGCCACCAAATTGTGTTAATTAGTTGGTATTTAGCGCAGGTGGCTGCTTAAAGCAAGGTGAAAGTAAAACAGAACGCTCCTATAGGAGCGTTCTGTTATACTTTCACCTTACTTACTTTAAGCAGCCACATGCCTTTAACACAAAATAATTGATGTAATTTAGTGACCGTTATAGAGAGGTTATACTGTATAACGAGGAAAGGAGGCTCCCGAAACTTTTTAAATATGTTGCTCGTGATTACTAAAGTTTTTAGTACAAACGTTTTGAGATTGAGTCCAAGTTCATTCTCAAGAATCTGAATGAAGTTTAATCTTTCTGATTGAAGGTTTGAGTTTAAACTTAAATTTGACAAGCCAGGTGCTTGAGAATGAACTCGGACTCCTGCAACTCGTCCTAATCAATTTTAATATTGTTTCGTTTAACCCTTTCCCTGTTCGACATTCATGTAAGGAATAATGATATCATGAATATTAATGACCTGAAGTTTTATAACGTAACGTTTTCGATGAATTACTTTGCTTTGACAAAAACTGCTGAATCAGGCCATGCAATGTCATGTTAACAGCGAACAGAGCAGACCTGATCAGACGGCTCCTATAGGAGCCCGTCTGATTTGGGTCTACTCTGCTTGCAAATGCGTTTATATGAGGGAAAGGGTTAATTACTGTGCGAACCCCGATCAGACACTGTGTTTCAACACAGCGACTGATCTGGATCAACACTGTTAGAGAATGTCAGAGCGCTCGTTTTCGTTGAAACTGGATCCAAGGTTATAAAACGTCTGAGTCTCAGGAAGGCTCCGTGGCCGAGTTGTTATGGTCTTCGACTGACAATCGCTTAGCCCCTCACCACTGTGGTTTGAATCCCGGTCTGGGTATTTGGGTTTTTCATGTGAGGAAGCCTTCCAGCTGGCTTGCGGTAGGTCGATGGTTCTACCCGGATGTTGTTCTGTGCACGATTTGTTCCGTGCACAGAAGAACCCCTGGGGTCTTCCTCCATCTGTAATTAGCTGGACGTCGTGATATGACTGAAATACGTAAATCCGCTAAAACCAAACCAATCTGAGTCTGGGTTTGAGATATTTCTCAAGTCTCTGATTGTAGATTCTGAGCAAGCTCAGTTTTATATCCTCGGGCCATGTATTTTTACTGTTTTCAGTCATAGCGTAAGATTGTTACACAATATCATACTGGAATCTTTGTTCGACAAACACATGTCACCCTATTCAAATTTTTATGCAGACTTTATTTTATTTCTTTGTACAGTAGAACACTTCTAATGCGACCACTTAATGATTAAACATGCGTGTATTTATAAGCAGGTGGTTGCTTATTGCAGGACAAAAATAATACAGAATAATACAGAAAGGAACTTTCTGCATTATTTTTGTCTTGCATTAAGCTACCACCTGCATTTAGCACCCAAAATCATACCTCTTTTAGGTGGTCGCATTAGCGATTTTTTACTGTAATTATAACGTCAGACGGTTTGAATGCAGCTGAGATGCCGAGTTACTCGGCGTCCCTTTTGGACTCGATCTGTTTGCAACGATTAACCAAAAATTGTCCAATCTGCTATTTTCTTATAGCCGTAGTCGAAAACATTGAAGAATATACCGAAATATGTCGACGAGAGGATTTCGTTTAACACACCGGATACCTTAATCAAAGGAGATTTAACTAGGCTATCCAGAGAAATATTGTAGGTTTTGGCGTCAACTTCTTTGAATTGTTAGTTTATTTATTTTAAATTCTGGCGTCTTTATCAGTTTTGGGTTTTGTTCAGCTACTTTGAATTGTTGATTTAACCCTTTCGATGCCAGCATTGTCGTCTGCTGGGCATAATTTCGTTTATTTGTAGTGTAAGTGTGTGCATTTCTTCCATTTTCTTTATAAAACAGTAAACATAGTGTCAAACAGTTTGGATCCTGATGAGACGCCGAGTTACTCGGTGTCTCATCTGGATCCAAACTGTTTGCATGTGATATCATAAACCCGTCATTGTGGCACGGAAGGGGTTAATTTGATTTTAAATTATTGCTCAGTTTTGGAATGTGTCTAGATTCTTTGAATTGTTGGATCTTTTCCTTATCAGAAGTCCAATTGTATTGTTTACTGGCTAGACACACAAACAGACCTCATCCGTTTAGTTGTATAGCCTCCGCCTCCCATGCTTGAGGTCGTGAGTTCGAGTTACAGTGGAGGCTAAACTTTCCATGTTGTTTTATTTATCCGATCGTTTTGATAATACAGTAAAAACTCGATACTATACGAAATTTTAGTAATGAAGAATTTATGTCTTTGTAGGCAGGTGGCTGCTTAATGCAGGGTGAAAGTCATACAGAAAGCTCCTAGAGGAGCTTTCTGTATGACTTTCACCCTGCATTAAGCTGCCACCTGTGTTAAAGATCAATAATAGTACGCATTTGAGCGTTCGTAGTATCGAGGTTTTGCTGTACTTGGTTTGCTTTAACCCTCTACACCTTGACTATTTAGACCAGAAATAATGACGTCATGAATATTAATTAGATTCAATTTTATTGTGGCATATGGACACATGATAATTTGGCCATGACAGAAACTGTAGAATCAGATTTATATTATATTGTAAGCAAACAGAGCAGACCCTGATCAGACCGTCTGAACTGGGTCTACACTGTTTGCGAAGACGTAGAACGGCGTATTTATGAAGTAAAGGGTTAAGCAATATTCGTATACGAAATGATACGTCATAAGTTTTAATACGTCATAAGTTTTAATCTAATAGATATGTCAATGACATGTACATATTTTATCCAGTCACCAGGCTTCTCTAGTGACATAATAAAGGGGGTGCAAATAAACTTAGGTTTATTAGGTTACTTCCGGTAGTGGAAGGTTTATTAGGTTAGTAGATAGGCGTAATGATTCTATAACCATGGAACTATTTTAGTTTTTTGTAAATATTCATAAACATGTTGATGGAATAGATCTAACAGATCTATTTGGTCACCAGAAGAATTATTTAAATGAGAAAAAAATAAAAAATAATTGGCTACAGCTGGATTCGAACCCGCGCCTGATCCTACAAAAACTTATTCTAATCTCTCTAGAGACGTCGCCCTTACCGATTACGCCACTGAGGCCACGTACATAATGACGTTGATTTATCACTTTTATTAATTTAATCCACCGCTGGCAAACCCCGTTTTTGATAAAATCAAACCTGGAAGCAAAGATTGACAGATAAATAGTAAATGTTTTCTTTTCACAGGGGCGGTGATAGTCATAAACCTAAATATAGCCTGTTCAGTTCCATCGATTTCTGAGTGACGTTAGGTAGAATCTAAAAATAGAAACCGAGACTACGTAACTCGAATTTGACCAAAGAATATAGATGTCTGTTTGAAATAACTTATCGACCCTCGATTCAAATCATCTTATTTTTCAAATTCAACCACGTTTCCCTTCTAGTAATACAGGTATCGAAACTATATTCTCTGCGGTAGATCATTAGATCTATTTACGTCTAAATGGAAGTGAAAAGGGAGGGATCCGTCGATCGAAAAACTGCATTTTCAATGTAAATTATTTCAAGAGTGTTATGAGTCTGTAAAAAGACACTTAACTATATTGACTGGATAAATCGAATAATAGGTTAGTGCCGTAGATGGGACGTCTTTATCCGACTCGGAGAGAAAACAGTTGAGGCTCGGCAAGCCTCGCCTCAACGTTTTCTCCCCTCGTCGGATAAAGCGTCCCATCTACGGCACTAACCTATTATTCTCTATGTATTTGGCCATGACAGAAAGTATAGAATCAGGTCCATATTATTTCAAAGGCAAAACGGAATTGAACTGATCAGACCGCCCGACTTGTGCCGTCTGATCTGGGTCTACATTGGTTGCAAAATGCGTTAAAATGCGTTAAAAGTACATGTAGAGGGTTAAAGGAAAATAACAGACTAAAAAGTATTAGGCTGATGCAGTAACTGTTATATCAGTCAGTTGATGTTGTTGTATATATTGATGCTTTTTTCATCAGTTGATGTTGATGTATCAGTTGATGCTGTTGTATCCGTTAACGGTGTTGTTGTACATGTATCTGTTGATCAATGCTGTTGTATCAGTTGATGATGTTGTGTCCGTTGATGCTGTTGTATCAGTTGATGCTATTGTATCAGTTGGTGGTGTTGTATCCGTTGGCGTTGTTGTATCCGTTGATGATGTTTTAGGAGTTTATGCTGTTGTATCAGTTGATATTTGTTATATAAGTTGATGATGTTATATCATTTGATGCTATTGTATCAGGTGATGATGTTGAATCAGTTAATGCTGTTGTATCAGTTAACGATGTTGTATCTGTTAATGGTGTTATATCAGTTGATGCTATTGTATCAGTTGATGCTGTTATATCAGTTGATGCTGTTATATTGGTTGATGCTGTTGTATCAGTTAATGATGTTATATCTGTTAATGATGTTATATCAGTTGATGCTGTTGTATCAGTTGATGCTGTTGTATCAGTTGACATTTGTTGTATCAGCTGATGTTGTTATATCAGTTGATGCTGTTGTATCTGTTGATATTTGTTGTATCAGTTGATGCTGTTGTATCAGTTGATGCTGTTGTATCTGTTAATGTTGTTGTATCAGTTGATGCTGTTGTATCTGTTAATGTTGTTGTATCAGTTGATGCTGTTGTATCAGTTGATGCTGTTATATCAGTTTATGCTGTTATATCAGTTTATGTTGTTATATCAGTTGATGCTGTTTTATCAGTTGATGCTGTTATATCAGTTGATGCTGTTGTATCAGTTGATGCTGTTGTATCTGTTAATGTTGTTGTATCAGTTGATGTTGTTGTATCAGTTGATGCTGTTATATCAGTTTATGCTGTTATATCAGTTTATGCTGTTATATCAGTTGATGTTGTTGTATCCGTTAATGTTGTTATATCCGTTGATGATGTTTTAAGAGTTTATGCTGTTGTATCAGTTGATATTTGTTATATAAGTTGATGCTGTTATACCATTTGATGCTATTGTATCAGTTGATATGTGTTATATCAGTTGATGCTGTTATATCAGTTTGATGCTGTTATATCGAGTGACCCTCACAGGTACCCATTTAAACCCCTGGGTGGAGAGGATGTGCGGGTGGGAGACACGGAAAAGCGTCTCTGAAATTTCCGGGAGGGACCGGGATTTGAACCCCGGACCCCCGGACTGATAGTCAAGCGTGTACCACTAGACCACAGCCACCTGCGGAACTTCATGCATACCTTTCGCCCTGCATTAACCCTTTTGGTGCGAAATTTATAAATTTCGTTTGCAATCCAGTTTTGTTCACACATTTCGGTAAATTGAGGAAATGACATAAATGTATTTAAATTTCAAAGGAATAAACCACAGGTATAGAACTAGATGTCTCTCTCCCCCTGTGTGTGTGTGTGGGGGGGGGGGGGGTATGTGTGTGTGTGTCTGTCTCTCTCTGTCTGTCTCTCTATGTATCTCTGTGTGTGTGTGTGTGTGTGTGTGTGTGTGTGTGTCTCTCTCTCTCTCTCTCTCTCTCTCTCTGTGTCTCTGTGTCTCTGTCTCTGTCTCTGTGTCTCTGTCTCTGTCTCTCTGTCTGTCTGTCCCTCTCTCTCATAGTACCAGCGATATTCACAGTTTGAGAATGGAACAAATAACACAAAGTCTGTCATATTCAGTTCAACATTTCTTGCTGATGCACAGTATAAGCCTTTGCTACCTCTAGTGACGTACAATAGACTCTCACTATAGCGACCACTTAGAAATAAACATTGGTGTCCTTTACAGCAGGTGGATGCTTAATGCAGGGCGAAAGTTATGCAGAAAGTTCCCTTTCAATGGAGTTTTCTGTATAACTTTCGTCCTGCAGTGAGCTACCACCTGCCTTAAAAATCGTTTCTTTTCAGTGTCCGGTGTAGAGAGAATTTACTGTAGAATATAAACTTTGAACGATAACACGCTAATATAAATGTATGCATAAATAATGAAAACATTAATAGTTTGTAAGTAACGTTAAATCTAGCTGAAATCATTATATGACTGTATACAAAACTATGAAAAATAGTCCCAAACAACAAATGGAAAACAGCGTAATTCAGCAATAATTGAAGCGATTGGAAAATAAGGGAGGCAATTAGTAAAATGTTTTAATACTTTTATTATACGAGTTATTTCCCCTAGACAATATTTTACTTTAGCTTAACTGTTCTTGATTTCACCAAAGGACCAATAAGGAAAAATATTAACTTTCGATTTCTGGCTTCATGATTTTGATTACATTATTTGACACCCGAGCGTAAATTGTTTCTAAATTTCAAGTCCGATTTAAAAGGTTCAATTACCGGCTACATGTATACATATGCATTTGAACACAAGATACCCTGAAATAAGACTTTCTTAACCCTTTCCCTGTTCTATGTTTATTACAAAGTTGAATACCTACTGAATATTCATGGACATATTTGTTATAATGACACATGGAGAGTGGAACATTGTAGCCATTTTAGCAAGTATAGAAAAAGATCTATCAAATTTTATTAGCAAAAAGAGCAGACCCTGATCAGACGGCTCCTCTAGGAGCCGTCTGATCTGGGTCTACTCTGTTTGCAAACGCGTGAACACACGTTTGTATGAGGGAAAGGGTTAAGCTTCTGTTTGGATCCTTTCAAGACACTGAGTAAGTCTGCACCTGACGAGGGTCTAACCTATTCTGCATTGTAACGACAATAAGTTTAGCTTGCAGTTTAAATATGAGCTAACTGTTCAGTAGATTACAGTGTACTCATTGTGCTACAGTGTCATATATAAAGGTGTGTATTAAAATGCTACACCAACCCTATGCTGTGACCACTCTTTAGAATCGTCTTAAAGAGACGATTATAAAGAGTGGTCTCAACACAGGGTTTGGTTGAGAAATGAAGAAATCTGTACATGTAGTTGGACAAATGTTTAATTTACGCATTTAATCTGTAACTCTGTTAAGAGGTTAATATACAAGTATGTTATACTATAGTTTACTTGAAGCCAGCAATCGAAAGTCCCATTTAATTGTATTGTGATTAATTGTATTGTGATGTGACGATAAACTGTATTGTTCAAGTCCTTGAATACAATTATGTTCTGTTCTGTTCTATAATAGGTTTAGGGGAAACAGCAGTAGTCCATATTAACAACCTTCTCTGTGTGTCAGACCAACCCGCATTAATCCTAGACGCCGAAGAACCTTTTACCTCATATAATAATTACAGTAGAACCTTTCTTAAGCGACCATTAAAAAAACGTCTAAATCTGGATTTCTACAACAGGTGGTAGCTTAATGCAGGGCAGAAGTGGTACAGAACGCTCCTATAGGATTACTTTTGTTCCGCATTAAGCAACCACCTGCATTTTAAGACTCACATCTGCAATAAATAAATAAATAAACGCTTAAGACAGGTTCTACTGTATGAAAACATATAACATTTCGTGGATAATTATTAACTGGAGTTTAAAATAAGTACCAAATAACGGGAAATTTTACCTCTGAAAAAGACTTAAGAACCTATTCTTTACAGTCCAATGAGCAAACAGGGTAGACCCTGATCTGGGTCTACTCTGTTTGCAAGGGCGTGAAAATGCGTCTCTATTAGGTACAGGGTTAATTTATAAAATATTTTATCATTAGAAATATTTTAAAGAGAAGTAGTTTCGTTTTACTGCCTAAAGCGTACGTCCAGATCAGCATATGCGCCTCTGGCGTGGCGTTTAAACCCGTTTGAACATATCTACAACAGCTCCTCATCATTCCTGGCAAACAGTGTAAACCCTAAGCAGACGCGACGTCTTTGACGTGGTGGTTGGTCTGGGCCCACACTGTTTGCAAAACGTAAACATCTGGATACACATTTCTTCGTGACGCGTGTAACAAATCTATAGATAGAGGGGAGTGTCGGTATTTCAAATATCAGAATTGTCGTTTTCCCATCAAATCCTATGTTATGAGAGGCGATTCTAAAGAGTACTCGTAACACAGGGCTTGGTGGAAAAACTAAAGGAGCCATTTTTAGAGAAGGTTAAATTGCATATCTTATGTATGTCACTGGGGTAATATGATCAGATACAAACATATGTTAAACTTTCTGTTGTACAGTAAACCATCTCTTGAACGGCTATCCAAAATATAGTCTAATTATGGGTCCTTTAAGTAAACGGTAGCTAAATGCCGGATGAAAGAGCTTTACAGACAGCTCACAGAAGAACGGTTGCCTACATTCGTTTGCTCTTTCCTTCATATAAACGACTTTTCACGCATTTACAAACAGAGGAGACCCAGATCAGACATCTTTTGTTGGAGCCGTGTGATCAGGAAAATCTGTTTGCTTATGGAATAATATAGATCTGAATTTACAGTTTCTGCCATGGCCAAAACATTCTGTGTTCATATGGCATTATACAAATTTAAACTAATAAAATATTAGTGATTTCAATAATTCTAACATAAATATTTATGAGGTAATGGGTTAACCGACTCCAAATTCTTTCCTACCGACGCCTTTTAAAACTCATTTATTTAAACCATTGTGATAAATAGAGCATTTGCTCCATAGGAGCAAATGCTCTATTTATCACAATGTTTTCAAAACTAAAAAATTCTAAAATTCTCCTTTTCTATAGTTAATGTTCCTTTTCGGTAGATTAAGTGAAAGAAGTTGGGTCTAAAAATAGTCTAGGAGGGAATGAGTTAAGGTGGCAGTTATAAAGAGGCTCTGCTGTAACTATTAGGTAATGACGTAACGCAGCTATCCAACTCGTATGCGTTAAACGTTTATCAACATAAAGATATTCAAACAAATTATTTCCAACAAACACTATTTTATAGTGACAACATTTACATATTCATTTGTTAACAAAATACCATAATATCATTGGTTACCCGAGGTACACATTCGGAATATCTCTACCCTTTTCTGCTGCATGCTTTTGACAGAAAAATCCGAGATTTCCGACTGATGAGGTACTGTTATTTCCTGGTTACACTATGATTTCAAAATCAATATGGGTTTAATGTCAACACTATGTTTTTTCTGGATTATATTTTCTAAGAAGAAAATCGCAAATTATTTATAATGTTTCTTAACCCTTCACTCCATAGTTACTTCTTTTCACGCCTTTACAAACAGAGTAGACCCAGATCAGACGGCTCCCACAGGAGCCGTCTGATCAGGATCTGCTCTGTTTGTTTATGGACTTATATAGATCTGATTCTGCAGTTTTTACCATGGAGGCATGGCCAAACAGTTTCTTGTTTATGTCATTATAACTATTAAGCTAATCAGCATTCATACATAAATTATTACTTACATGAATATGCATGGATTAAAGGGTTAAAGGAAACATTTTGGAATTCAAAATTGAATTGCAATGTGCATTTAAATAGACACAGACAACATCGATGCAGTTGCATTCAGGGACATATAGTGATATAGAGTGGTTTGTGTTATTCTGAATGTGCCATTAGTAAAGTGATTTCATGATGAATTTGACTCTACAGCAATATAACTCACATTCCATTTTGAGATATACAGGTAAAGAGGCATACTTCAAACACTATTAAAACCACCCTTTCTCCATCAAACCCCATGCTATGACCACTCTTTACAATCGTCTCTTCGAGACGGTTCTAAAGTGAGGTCACAACATGGAGTTAGTGGAGAAACAAAAGCGTTATTCTGGGGAAAACATGTTTAATTTATGAATCTCGTCTATAGTTCCACTTTATCCCATTTCCTCATATTGACGCCTTTTGATCCATTCCCTCATATTGACGACTTTTGACGCCTTTCTTAAAGTCACTTTTTGAAATCATTGTGATTAATGGAACATTTGCTCCATAGGATCAAATGCTCCATTTATCACAATGGTTTCAAAACTACTAAATTCTAAAACTTACCTTTTCTATAGTAAATACTCCTTTTTGGTAGATTTATTCAAAGAGGTTGGGTCTAAAATAGTCCAGGAGGGAACGGGTTAAAACACGGTCATATCTACATGTATAAATATCCATTATAAACTTTAAGCTCTACATTCACACTGTTATAAAAATAAGGACATTTTATGCAAAATGATTTTTAAAGTTTCTAATGAATTATGATTACATGATCTACTATTGTCAATATATGAATACACGTCATTCAGGAAATGTTAACTAACAGTCGTTTGCACGTATTAACCCTTTCCCTCATATAAACGTGTTTTCACGCATTTGCAAACAGAGAAGACCCAGATCAGATGGCTCATAGAGGAGCCATCTGATCAGGGTCTACTCTGTTTGCTAATAGAATTTGAAAGATTGGTTTCTTTGCTTCCTAAAATGGCAATAATGCTTCACCTTCCATATTTCATTATAACTTTTTTGTCCATGAATATTCAGTAGGTATTGACATTTGAAATAAACATAGAACAGGGAAAGGGTTAAGCAAACAGTAAAGCAATAAAACAGCACACTCAGTCTGGATCCATGCTTATAAAGCTTTTTAGTTGAGTCTGAGTTTGTTCTCAAGCTTTTGATTGGCCATTTTTGCTCAAATCTGACCAATCAAAATTTTTTGAGAACGAGCTCAGACTCAACTAAAAAGTTTTATAAGCATGGGTACAGACGTGCTGGAGAAATTAGCTGCAAGCTGCCTGTTGCAAATTATTTCAGAGAGACAATCACGAGTCATCTCCATTTAGTTCTGTCCAAAAGGGTTGCGGGTTGTACCAAACTGGCTTACTCTAATTTTATCGTTGATCTCTTTCAAATGCCCCAATTCACATGGACATCAGTCCTCAAATACATACAATGTACTATTAAACATAACGGCATTTGGTACACCTGTTAAATTAACCCTTCTCTTGCTGCATTTTAAAATACATTTCTCCTTCTTTACCCATGCCCTGTTGTATAATTACATATAACTTCACTGTGTACAGGTATTTCGCTGTGCAATGACTGCTGTGGAGTCCTTCAACGTACTCTCCATCTGACTGTACAAACTTTTCTAGGCGCAAAAGCCACTCAGAAAATACATTTTGGTAGATATACTGTTTATACACTGGCATAGAGCGCTCTCTCTTAAGCATGTTTAAATGTATGTGTTCAAATAAAAGTCACAAGGGGAGAGACCTGGGCTGTATGATGACTGCGTTAAAACCTCTGTGTGATTCTCCTTGAGGTATTTCTCTATTACGGCTGAACGATGGACCGCTGTGCATTGTTATGTAGCAGCTTGATGCCGCGCGCCCCTGGACTTGGGTGTTTACACTACACATGTAACTGTATAGTGACCGAGAACAGCAGAGAGGACATTTTCTTTATAAAATGTACCAGTAACACTACAGGGACTTGAGTCACAATCAATCTCAGTCAAAGAAAATACATATACATGTATAACCTGCCTGGCGTTTCCGCTCCGCCGAGCAATAACGGACTTGTAATTATTTCACCCAACCCGATTTTATTTTATGTTGCTGCACGTGCAAATGGTGAACATACTGGACTGTTGTCACTACTTTTCAAATGGCCCTCATATATTGAAATTTGAACAGTCTGTATTACAATATACGTGTAGCTAGATCTGTGTTGCCATTTCAAATTGTGTTCCATTAGCTGTTGCTAGTTTAGGCATTGTGAATTCTTAACATGGAGCTAGAAAATGAACTAAAGTGTGTACAGAGGATGTGTTATGTAACATACGCTACTTCTGAAGTAAATACTTTCAAGAATTTATGCTTAACCCTTTACTTCATTGCCACTACCTCGTTTGGACTAATCTGGTGTTCTTGTGCCAGTTACATTTTATTCAAGTTACAGATGTTATGAACGCAGGCCGTTGGAAAACTCTTCAAAATAGGAATTCGCTGGTTCCCATTTATTGAATAATGCAGTACCCATGTACGGAATGTACACATATCAAAAGGTAAGACTTTTATTATGAACCTGTACAGTAAAACCTCTCTATAACAGCCACCAAATTGTGTTAATTAGTTGGTATTTAGCGCAGGTGGCTGCTTAAAGCAAGGTGAAAGTAAAACAGAACGCTCCTATAGGAGCGTTCTGTTATACTTTCACCTTACTTACTTTAAGCAGCCACATGCCTTTAACACAAAATAATTGATGTAATTTAGTGACCGTTATAGAGAGGTTATACTGTATAACGAGGAAAGGAGGCTCCCGAAACTTTTTAAATATGTTGCTCGTGATTACTAAAGTTTTTAGTACAAACGTTTTGAGATTGAGTCCAAGTTCATTCTCAAGAATCTGAATGAAGTTTAATCCTTCTGATTGAAGGTTTGAGTTTAACTTAAATTTGACAAGCCAGGTGCTTGAGAATGAACTCGGACTCCTGCAACTCGTCCTAATCAATTTTAATATTGTTTCGTTTAACCCTTTCCCTGTTCGACATTCATGTAAGGAATAATGATATCATGAATATTAACGACCTGAAGTTTTATAACGTAACGTTTTCGATGAATTACTTTGCTTTGACAAAAACTGCTGAATCAGGCCATGCAATGTCATGTTAACAGCGAACAGAGCAGACCTGATCAGACGGCTCCTATAGGAACCCGTCTGATTTGGCTCTACTCTGCTTGCAAATGCGTTTATATGAGGGAAAGGGTTAATTACTGTGCGAACCCCGATCAGACACTGTGTTTCAACACAGCGACTGATCTGGATCAACACTGTTAGAGAATGTCAGAGCGCTCGTTTTCGTTGAAACTGGATCCAAGGTTATAAAACGTCTGAGTCTCAGAAAGGCTCCGTGGCCGAGTTGTTATGGTCTTCGACTGACAATCGCTTAGCCCCTCACCACTGTGGTTTGAATCCCGGTCTGGGTATTTGGGTTTTTCATGTGAGGAAGCCTTCCAGCTTACTTGCGCTAGGTCGATGGTTCTACCCGGATGTTGTTCTGTGCACGATTTGTTCCGTGCACAGAAGAACCCCTGGGGTCTTCCTCCATCTGTAATTAGCTGGACGTCGTGATATGACTGAAATACGTAAATCCGCTAAAACCAAACCAATCTGAGTCTGGGTTTGAGATATTTCTCAAGTCTCTGATTGTAGATTCTGAGCAAGCTCAGTTTTATATCCTCGGGCCATGTATTTTTACTGTTTTCAGTCATAGCGTAAGATTGTTACACAATAGCATACTGGAATCTTTGTTCGACAAACACATGTCACACTATTCAAATTTTTATGCAGACTTTATTTTATTTCTTTGTACAGTAGAACACTTCTAATGCGACCACTTAATGATTAAACATGCGTGTATTTATAAGCAGGTGGTTGCTTATTGCAGGACAAAAATAATACAGAATAATACAGAAAGGAACTTTCTGCATTATTTTTGTCTTGCATTAAGCTACCACCTGCATCTAGCACCCAAAATCATACCTCTTTTAGGTGGTCGCATTAGCGATTTTTCACTGTAATTATAACGTCAGACGGTTTGAATGCAGATGAGATGCCGAGTTACTCGGCGTCCCTTTTGGACTCGATCTGTTTGCAACGATTAACCAAAAATTGTCCAATCTGCTATTTTCTTATAGCCGTAGTCGAAAACATTGAAGAATATACCGAAATATGTCGACGAGAGGATTTCGTTTAACACACCGGATACCTTAATCAAAGGAGATTTTACTAGGCTATCCAGAGAAATATTGTAGGTTTTGGCGTCAACTTCTTTGAATTGTTAGTTTATTTATTTTAAATTCTGGCGTCTTTATCAGTTTTGGGTTTTGTTCAGCTACTTTGAATTGTTGATTTAACCCTTTCGATGCCAGCATTGTCGTCTGCTGGGCATAATTTCGTTTATTTGTAGTGTAAGTGTGTGCATTTCTTCCATTTTCTTTATAAAACAGTAAACATAGTGTCAAATAGTTTGGATCCTGATGAGACGCCGAGTTACTCGGCGTCTCATCTGGATCCAAACTGTTTGCATGTGATATCATAAACCCGTCATTGTTGCACGGAAGGGGTTAATTTGATTTTAAATTATTGCTCAGTTTTGGAATGTGTCTATATTCTTTGAATTGTTGGATCTTTTCCTTATCAGAAGTCCAATTGTATTGTTTACTGGCTAGACACACACACATACATCATCCGTTTAGTGGTAAGTCGTCCGCCTCCCATGCTTGAGGTGGTGAGTTCGAGTTACAGCGGAGGCTAACACTAAGTCTTTCCATGTTGTTTTATTTATCCGATGGTTTTGATAATACAGTAAAAACTCGATACTACGAAATTTTAGTAATGAAGAATTTATGTCTTTGTAGGCAGGTGACTGCTTAATGCAGGGTGAAAGTCATACAGAAAGCTCCTAGAGGAGCTTTCTGTATGACTTTCACCCTGCATTAAGCTGCCACCTGTGTTAAAGATCAATAGTGATACGCATTTGAGTGTTCGTAGTATCGAGGTTTTACTGTACTTGGTTTGCTTTAACCCTCTACACCTTGACTATTTAGACCAGAAATAATGACGTCATGAATATTAATTAGATTCAATTTTATTGTGGCATATGGACACATGATAATTTGGCCATGACAGAAACTGTAGAATCAGATTTATATTATATTGTAAGCAAACAGAGCAGACCCTGATCAGACCGTCTGAACTGGGTCTACACTGTTTGCGAAGGCGTAGAAAGGTATACATGTATTTATGAAGTAATGGGTTAAGCAATATTCGTATACGAAATGATACGTCATCAGTTTTAATCTAATAGATATTTCAATGACATACATATTATATTTGGCCATGACAGAAAGTATAGAATCAGGTCCATATTATTTCAAAGGCAAACAGAATTGAACTGATCAGACCGCCCTACTGGAACCGTCTGATCTGGGTCTACATTGGTTGCAAAGTGCGTTAAAATGCGTTAAAATACCTTAATAAGTAGAGGGTTAGAGGAAAATAAAAGGTTAAAGATTATAAGGCTGATGCACTTGTATCAGTCAGTTGATGCAGTTATATCAGTCAGTTGATGTTGTATCTGTTGTTGCTGTTTTATCAGTTGATGCTGTTGTATCAGCTGATGCTGTTGTATCCGTTGGAGTTGTTGTATCAGTTGATATTTGTTGTATCAGTTTATATTTGTTGTATCAGCTGATGTCTTTGTTGTTATATCAGTTGATGCTGTTGTACCAGTCGATGCTTGTGTATCAGTTGATGCTGTTATATCAGCTGATGCTGCTGTATCAGCTGATGTTGTTATATCAGTTGATGCTGTTGCATCTGTTGATGCATTTGTAACGAAATTGACATCTGTTACATTTTTTTAACTTGAATAGGTGGCCATGGTTAAAAAGAAATATTCGTGGGTGCTTCTTATATAAGTTCCTCCATGAATTATCGAATAGTGTTAATTGAGAATGCCGGTTAAACCTTTACTCCATAAATACGCATTTATATGTCTTTACAAACAGAGTAGACCCAGATCAGACGGCAGCTGTCTGATAAGGGTCTGCTCTGTTTGCGTTTGAAATAATATAGATATGAGTCTACAGTTTCTGCTATAGCCAAATAATCCTGTTTCCATGTACATGTACAACGTACTATAGTGCTCCCTCTCTACAACGACACCCTTTGGGATACGAAGATTGTGCGTGTTGTTCAGAGGGAGTTGTTATAGGGAGGGAAAATCAAACATAATTAGCTTGTTTGCAGATTGCCAGATAAGGCGTATTTCGATAAATAAAACCGTTATGCCTCAATCAAACTCTATGTTGTGACCACTCTTCAGAATCGTCACAAAGTGACGATTCTAAAGAGTGGTCACAACATAGGGTTTGATGGAGGCATAAAGAAAATACGATGGAAAAAAGTTATGTCTGGAGCCTTGTTGTTTCGGAAACAGTGGCATGCGTTGTTGTAAGGAGGGGCCGTTGTAGGGAGGGAGCACTTTATTTTAAAAAAATAATATAATCAATAGTGATGATGCCATTAATTGTTTGCATGAATATTCATGGCGTAAAGGGTTTACCTTATCCCGATAATTGCATTCTTAACAGCATCTGTAAATTGCTTTGATGCAGATCACACCCGAATGATTCGGTGTATTATCAAGATCTAGACTCAAGTTTTGTATGTGTTTCTAAATGGAGTAGAACTTCACCCTATTGTTGTTAGTAGTGGTGGGTGTTGTTGTTGTTGTTGTTGTTGTACATTGGTTGAATTACTTTGTTAGATAGGATGGAAGATTACGTTTAACCCTTAATCTGCAGAGCTGAAACTGAACAGCATTTGCAAACGGCTTGAATCAGAGCTCCAGATAAGATGCGTAAATTAAAATATTTTGAAGAATAACTTCTCAACCAAACCATATACTGTGACCACTGTTTAGAATCGTCTCGAATCGACGATTCTATAGAGTGGTCACATTATAGAGAAGTGACGATTTTAGTATTTTGATACGACCCTTTATCTGTAGCTCTGTGAATTATGATGAGATGCCGAGTAACTCGGCGTCTCATCAGGATTCGAGCTGTTTGATTAGGTCAATTTTTTCTTAGCAACATGAACGAATCGGACATAAAAACAAGTTATTGGATCAGAGTTTGAACATCAATTTACAAGAGGTTAAGGGTCAAACTATTTCAAGTTTACTGGATTATATATAGCTTAACCTTTAGCCTGCTATGGGCGGTTGAGTGAGTTCCTATGTAAACAGTTTTGATCCAGATGAGACGCCGAGTAACTCGGCGTCTCATCTGGATCCAAACTGTTTGACACCCTGATTGCATTTTGGTAGGCAAATCTATTATAGACTGCATTTTGAAAATGTAGTAGGTGCAACATTCTGTACAAACAATTTGTTGAGCAGGCTAAAGGTAAATCCTGCTACAGTAATTGTAAGATTGGGATACATGTACCTTATACAAAACATTGACGTATTTGTTCTTGTGTTGAGATATACAGTAAAACCTCTCTATAACGGCCACTAAATTACATCAAGTATTTTTTGTTACAGGCAGGTTGCTGCTTAAAGCAAGGTGAAAGTAAAACAGAACGCTTCTACAGGAGCGTTCTTTTTTTACTTCCACCTTGCTTTAAGCAGCAACCTGCCCTAAGGACCAACTAATTAACACAATTTAGTGACCGTTATAGAGAAGTTGTACTGTATGAGTACGTCAAATAGGCAGGTAGTAATCGATTATCATCAACTCTGAATACAGCAGCATTCTACTTTCGAATACCGTAGAACCTGTCTTAAGCGGTCATCAAAAGGAGGTCTAATTATGGTATAGAACTAGATGTCTCTTCCCCCCCCTGTGTGTGTCTGTCTCTCTCTGTGTCTGTCTCTGTCTGTCTGTCTGTCTGTCTGTCTGTCTGTCTGTCTGTCTGTCTGTCTGTCTGTCTGTCTGTCTGTCTGTCTGTCTGTCTGTCTGTCTGTCTGTCTGTCTGTCTGTCTGTCTGTCTGTCTCTGTCTCTCTATGTCTCTCTCTGTCTCTCTGTCTCTCTGTCTCTGTCTCTCTGTCTCTGTCTCTCTGTCTCTCTCTCTGTCTCTGTCTCTGTCTCTCTCTCTCTCTCTCTCTCTCTCTCTCTCTCTCTCTCTCATAGTACCAGCGATATTCACAGTTTGGGAATGGAACAAATAACACAAAGTCTGTCATATTCAGTTCAACATTTCTTGCTGATGCACAGTATAAGCCTTTGCTACCTCTAGTGACGTACAATAGACTCTCACTATAGCGACCACTTAAAAATAAACATTGGTATCCTTTACAGCAGGTGGATGCTTAATGCAGGGCGAAAGTTATGCAGAAAGTTCCCTTTCAATGGAGCTTTCTGTATAACTTTCGTCCTGCAGTAAGCTACCATCTTCCTTAAAATCGTTTCTTTTCAGTGTCCGCTGTAGAGAGAATTTACTGTAGAATATAAACTTTGAACGATAACACGCTAATATAAATGTATGCATAAATAATGAAAACATTAATAGTTTGTAAGTAACGTTAAATCTAGCTGAAATCATTATATGACTGTATACAAAACTATGAAAAATAGTCCCAAACAACAAATGGAAAACAGCGTAATTCAGCAATAATTGAAGCGATTGGAAAATAAGGGAGGCAATTAGTAAAATGTTTTAATACTTTTATTGTACGAGTTATTTCCCCTAGACAATATTTTACTTTTGTGTAGACTGAAGACCAATAAGGAAAAATATTAACTTTCGATTTCTGTCTTCACGAGTTTGATTACATTTGACACCCGAGCGTAAATTGTTTCTAAATTTCAAGTCCGATTTAAAAGGTTCAATTACCGGCTACATGTATACATATTCATTTGAACACGAGATACCCTGAAATGAGACTTTCTTAAACTTCTGTTTGGATCCTTTTAAGACACTGAATAAGTCTGCACCTCACGAGGGTCTAATCTATTCTGCATTGTAACGACAATAAGTTTAGCTTGCAGTTTTAAAAATATGAGCTAACTGTTCAGTAGATTACAGTGTATTCATTGTGCTACAGAGTCATATTAAAATGCTACACCAACCCTATGCTGTGACCACTCTTTAGAATCGTCTTAAGGAGACGGTCATAAAGAGTGGTCTCAGCACAGGGTTTGGTTGAGAAATGAAGAAATCTGTACGTGTAGTTGGACAAATGTTTAATTCACGCATTTAATCTGTAACTCTGTTAACCCTTTCCCTCATATAAACGTGTTGTCACGCATTTGCAAACAGAGTAGACCAAGATCAGACGGCTCCTAGAGGAGCCGTCTGATCAGGGTCTGCTCTGTTTGCTAATGGAATCTGATAGACCTGTTTCTTTACTTTCTAAAATGGCTACAATGTTCCATCATCCATAATTCATTATAACAATTTTCTTTATAAATATTCAGTAGGTATTGAAATTTGAAATAAATATAGAACAGGGAAAGGGTTAAGAGGTTAATATACAAGTATGTTATACTATAGTTTACTTGAAGCCAGTAATCGAAAGTCCCATTTAATTGTATTGTGATGTGACGATAAACTGTATTGTTCAAGTCCTTGAATAAAATTATGTTCTGTTCTGTTCTATAATAGGTTTAGGGGAAACAGCATTAGTCCATATTAACAACCTTCTCTGTGTGTCAGACCAACCCGCATTAATCCTAGACGCCGAAGAACCTTTTACCTCACATAATAATTACTGTAGAACCTGTCTTAAGCGACCATTAAAAAAGGTCTAAATCTGGAGTTCTACAACAGGTGGTAGCTTAATGCAGGGCAGAAGTGGTACAGAACGCTCCTATAGGATTACTTTTGTTCCGCATTAAGCAACCACCTGCATTTAAGACTCCTATCTGCAATAAATAAATTAATAAATAAATGCTTAAGACAGGTTCTACTGCATGAAAACATCTATCATTTCGTGGATAATTATTAACTGGAGTTTCAAATAAGTACCTAAATAACGGGAAATTTTACCTCTGAAAAAGACTTAAGAACCTATTCTTTACAGTCCAATGAGCAAACAGGGTAGACCCTGATCCGACAGCTCCTATAGGAGCTGTCGGATCTGGATCTACTCTGTTTGCAAAGGCGTGAAAATGCGTCTCTATTAGGTACAGGGTTAATTTATAAAATATTTTATCATTAAAACTATTTTAAAGAGAAGTAGTTTCGTTTCACTGCCTAAAGCGTATGTCCAGATCAGCATATTCGCCTCTGGCGTGGCGTTTAAACCCGTTTGAACATACATTTATATCTACAACAGCTCCTCATCATTCCTGGCAAACAGTGTAAACCCTGAGCAGATGCGACGTCTTTGACGTGGTGGTTGGTCTGGGCCCACACTGTTTGCAAAACGTAAACATCTGGATACACATTTCCTCATGACGCGTGTAACAAATCTATAGATAGAGGGGCGTGTCGGTATTTCAAATATCAGAATTGTCGTTTTCCCATCAAATCCTATGTTATGAGAGACGATTCTAAAGAGTACTCATAACACAGGGCTTGGTGGAAAAACTAAAGGAGCCATTTTTAGAGAAGGTTAAATTGCATATCTTATGTATGTCACTGGGGTAATATGATCAGATACAAACATATGTTAAACTTTCTGTTGTACAGTAAACCATCTCTTGAACGGCTATCCAAAATATAGTCTAATTATGGGTCCTTTAAGTAAACGGTAGCTAAATGCCGGATGAAAGAGCTTTACAGACAACTCACAGAAAAACGGTTGCCTACATTCGTTTGCTCTTTCCTTCATATAAACGACTTTTCACGCATTTACAAACAGAGGAGACCCAGATCAGACATCTTTTGTTGGAGCCGTGTGATCAGGATAATCTGTTTGCTTATGGAATAATATAGATCTGAATTTTCAGTTTCTGCCATGGCCAAAACATTCTGTGTTCATATGGCATTATACAAATTTAAACTAATAAGATATTAGTGATTTCAATAATTCTAACATAAATATTTATGAGGTAATGGGTTAACCGACTCCAAATTCTTTCCTACCGACGCCTTTTAAAACTCATTTATTTAAACCATTGTGATAAATAGAGCATTTGCTCCATAGGAGCAAATGCTCTATTTATCACAATGTTTTCAAAACTAAAAAATTCTAAAATTCTCCTTTTCTATAGTTAATGCTCCTTTTCGGTAGATTAAGTGAAAGAAGTTGGGTCTAAAAATAGTCTAGGAGGGAATGAGTTAAGGTGGCAGTTATAAAGAGGCTCTGCTGTAACTATTAGGTAATGACGTAACGCAGCTATCCAACTCGTATGCGTTAAACGTTTATCAACATAAAGATATTCAAACAAATTATTTCCAACAAACACTATTTTATAGTGACAACATTTACATATTCATTTGTTAACAAAATACCATAATATCATTGGTTACCCGAGGTACACATTCGGAATATCTCTACCCTTTTCTGCTGCATGCTTTTGACAGAAAAATCCGAGATTTCCGACTGATGAGGTACTGTTATTTCCTGGTTACACTATGATTTCAAAATCAATATGGGTTTAATGTCAACACTATGGTTTTTCTGGATTATATTTTCTAAGAAGAAAATAGCAAATTATTTATAATGTTTCTTAACCCTTCACTCCATAGTTACTTCTTTTCACGCCTTTACAAACAGAGTAGACCCAGATCAGACGGCTCCCACAGGAGCCGTCTGATCAGGATCTGCTCTGTTTGTTTATGGACTTATATAGATCTGATTCTGCAGTTTTTACCATGGAGGCATGGCCAAACAGTTTCTTGTTTATATGTCATTATAACTATTAAGCTAATCAGCATTCATACATAAATTATTACTTACATGAATATGCATGGATTAAAGGGTTAAATGAAACATTTTGGAATTCAAAATTGAATTGCAATGTGCATTTAAATAGACACAGACAACATCGATGCAGTTGCATTCAGGGACATATAGTGATATAGAGTGGTTTGTGTTATTCTGAATGTGCCATTAGTAAAGTGATTTCATGATGAATTTGACTCTACAGCAATATAACTCACATTCCATTTTGAGATATACAGGTAAAGAGGCATACTTCAAACACTATTAAAACCACCCTTTCTCCATCAAACCCCATGCTGTGACCACTCTTTACAATCGTCTCTTCGAGACGGTTCTAAAGTGAGGTCACAACATGGAGTTAGTGGAGAAACAAAAGCGTTATTCTGGGGAAAACATGTTTAATTTATGAATCTCGTCTATAGTTCCACTTTATCCCATTTCCTCATATTGACGTCTTTTGATCCATTCCCTCATATTGACGACTTTTGACGCCTTTCTTAAAGTCACTTTTTGAAATCATTGTGATTAATGGAACATTTGCTCCATAGGATCAAATGCTCCATTTATCACAATGGTTTCAAAACTACTAAATTCTAAAACTTTCCTTTTCTTTAGCAAATACTCCTTTTTGGCAGATTTATTCAAAGAGGTTGGGTCTAAAATAATCAAGGAGGGAACGGGTTAAAACACGTAGTCATATCTACATGTATAAATATCCATTATAAACTTTAAGCTCTACATTCACACTGTTATAAAAATAAGGACATTTTATGCAAAATGATTTTTAAAGTTTCTAATGAATTATGATTACATGATCTACTATTGTCAATATATGAATACACGTCATTCAGGAAATGTTAACTAACAGTCGTTTGCACGTATTAACCCTTTCCCTCATATAAACGTGTTTTCACGCATTTGCAAACAGAGAAGACCCAGATCAGATGGCTCCTAGAGGAGCCATCTGATCAGGGTCTACTCTGTTTGCTAATAGAATTTGAAAGATTGGTTTCTTTGCTTCCTAAAATGGCAATAATGCTTCACCTTCCATATTTCATTATAACTTTTTTGTCCATGAATATTCAGTAGGTATTGACATTTGAAATAAACATAGAACAGGGAAAGGGTAAAGCAAACAGTAAAGCAATAAAACAGCATACTCAGACTGGACCCATGCTTATAAAGCTTTTTAGTTGAGTCTGAGTTTGTTCTCAAGCTTTTGATTGGCCATTTTTGCTCAAATCTGACCAATAAAAGTTTTTGAGAACGAGCTCAGACTCAACTAAAAAGTTTTATAAGCATGGGTACAGACGTGCTGGTGAAATTAGCTGCAAGCTGCCTGTTTGCAAATTATTTCAGAGAGACAATCACGAGTCATCTCCCTTGAGTTCTGTCCAAAAGGGTTGCGGGTTGTACCAAACTGGCTTACTCTAATTTTATCGTTGATCTCTTTCAAATGCCCCAATTCACATGGTCATCAGTTCTCAAGTACATGTACATACATTGTACTATTAAACATAACGGCATTTGGTGCACCTGTTAAATTAACCCTTCTCTTGCTGCATTTTAAAATACATTTCTCCTTCTTTACCCATGCCCTGTTGTATAATTACATATATCTTCACTGTGTACAGGTATTTCGCTGTGCAATCACTGCTGTGGAGTGCACTGGTTGCACAATCAACTTGTAAATAGTGCAGACCCTGATGAGACAGCTCCTGCAGGAGCTGTCTCATCTGGGTCTTCACTATTTACAGGTAGGTATATTGACGTGAATAGCAAGCGAATGTTTAAAACATATATGTAACAATTGCTATCAACAATTGTTATCTTGCCTGGTTTCAACCTAACATTTGTATTAGACACAAAGGGATAAAACCGTGCATATCGAGTACAACGGTCTTCTCCTCGGACTTTGTCCATCAATTGCGATGCTAAATATGTCCCCTAAATGGTATCTTGCAGCTAACTTCACACCCATAAAAATCTAATGAGAACAACACTGACATTCAAAATTAGCTGTGAGCGAAGGGCATTAACTCCTTTTATAGAGTGTCATTAGTTGTTGGTACTCTTACTCACAAACAGCTTAACCCTTTACTCCATGAATATTCATGTAACAAATCCATGAATATTCATGTAACAAATACATGTAATGACATCATGAATATTAATTATATCATTTTTATAACAGCCGATGAACACATACATTTCTGGATATGTCAGAAATTGTAGAATCATATCAATATTATATCATAAGCAGACAGAGCAGACCCTAATCAGACGGCTCCCACAGGAGCCCTCTGATCTGGATATGCTCTGTTTGCAAAAGCATAGAAATGCGTATTTATGGAATAAAGGGTTTACGACATGCTATCATTCTGGAAGAAAATGAAAAACTTTAAAATAGTCATTCTCCTAACAGGCTTTGATCTGGTTATTTTGGTAGTTGCCATATTTGTATGGTACAGTAAAACACCTCTAATGCGACCACCTAAAAGAGATATAATTCCGGGTGGTAGAGGCAGGTGGTAGCTTAATGCAGGACAAAAGCAATACAGAAAGCTCCTAGAGGAGCTTTCTGTATTACATTTGTCCTGCATTAAGCAACCACCTGCTTATAAAGACACATGTATTTATTCATTAAGTGGTCGCATTAGAGGGGTTCTACTGTATTACTGAACATTATGTTACCCTTTGCGCGTTGAATGTAAGGAATAACACCATGAATACCAGTTACATACGGTGTACATGAATTATAATGACAGGAGCCAGTCGTCTGATGTCGGTCTTCTCTTGTATTAACCCTTCGCTTGCTGAATTTTAAAATACATTTCTCCTTCTTCACCCATGCCCTGTTGTATAATTACATATATCTTCACTGTGTACATGTATTTCGCTGTGCAATAACTGCTATGGGGTGCACTGGTTGCACAATCAATTTGTAAATAGTGCAGACCCTGATGAGACAGCTCCTGCAGGAGCTTCTCATCTGGGTCTTCACTATTTACAGGTAGGTATATTGACGTGAATAGCAAGCGAAGGGTTAAATTGTGTATTCATGAACATAGGAACACAGGACATTTTAGCCATGGCAGAATATTTAGAATCATATCTGTTATTTCATGAGCAAACAGACCAGACCCTCATCATACTTTTCCTGTAGGAACCATCTGATCGGGGGTATCTCTTTTTTTGCATATGTACCAAGAAGCATATCTATGGCGTATGGTTAAATAGGTGTATGTACGATACATTGCGTTCCTAAAAGGAGCACATGAAAACGGTGTAGATGAAGATCGGGAAACCCCATGATCAGGGTCTATTCAGGTTGCTTATAAGATAAAGCAAATATTCTCGTGTTCATATGCCATTGATTGATATTCTAGGAGCGTAGTTAGTGATACGTACTTATGCACGTGTGTCACGCCAGTCTGAAATGTGAACACATCATTATGGCCAAAATGGAATACAAATCGAAGGCTTAGGGTGTAGACTTTGGTGAAAGTTCTCTTTTGTCACGTAAGCTTTAATCCATTCCCTCATATTGACGCCCTTTGACGCCTCTGTAAAAATCAGCTTTTGAGACCATTGTGATACAATTCTAAATTTCCCCGGGAGAGCAAACCTTCGGACCCCTTTCGGACCCCTATAGCCATTGTACATTACATTCGGATTCAGATCTGCTCCTGTTTTCACTGTCATTATTTCGCACATGAATATTCATAAGATAAAGGGCTTAAATGCCTAATATCGGATTGTCCAATTTATTTATTACATGTATATTATACATGTCAAATGTTACTTATTATGTTAACATACTCTAGGCACGATGAAAGGTATAATTTGACACTGGCTCTCTTTTTAAGTAAATTTGAAAAACAAATTACCCAGAAACTCATACACATACGAGGTCTTTGCATTTCCAATATCTTATTAACCCTTCGCTTGCTGAATTTTAAAATACAGTTCTCCTTCTTTACCCATGCCCTGTTGTATAATTACATATATCTTCACTGTGAACAAGTATTTCGCTGTGAAATCACTGCTGTGGAGTGCACTGGTTGCACAATCAACTTGTAAATAGTGGAGACCCTGATGAGACAGCTCCTGCAGGAGCTGTCTCATCTGGGTCTTCACTATTTACAGGTAGGTATATTGAGGTGAATAGCAAGCGAAGGGTTAAAACGAAATCGACGAAAAGTATTTTACGAAGTAATGTAGGCGAACTTATTTTGTTAAATTACTTTATGCATAGGGTGTTAAAACTATGTAAGGCTTTAGCACGATTTTTAAATTATTTCTTTAGAGCTTTGAAGCACTGTTTCAGTTTTACCATGAGAAAACTAGAGCTTCAATAATATCCGAAGACATCCGAATGGTGTGCCGCCAATAGTGTATTTATACGGCTTCATGATTAGAAAGAAGCCTTGGGCTGCGAGAAACCTTGAGTTGTGAGATGTAGAATCGACAGAAATTATATCAAGGAAATTTATTTCAATAGCAACAGAGGAGAATCAGTTTTAACATAAGCAAACAGAGCAGGTCCTAGTCAGACTTCTCCAACAGGAATTGTCGAATCTAAGTCTACTGTTTGCAAAGGCTTACAGAGGCGGGACTATGTTTAGTTTGCTTGTATCGAGTTCTACGTTGCTTTAACAGTATTTCGTATTGTGACATCCAAAAATTACAGGTGGACGAAGACCCCAGAGTTTCTTTGTGCACGGAACACATTCTACTGTTCCATGGCCTGAAGAACACCGGGCGGAGACACCGACCTGCCGGAAGCCATTTTGTCACATTTACAAACAGAGTACATACAGACCAGACCAAGCTCATGCACGAATCGTATGATCAGGGTCTGCTCTATTTGCTTATAGAATAGTAAAGGTATTATTCTACAGTTTCTGAAAATGCCGAAACATCACTTGTTTATCGACCATTTTAAAATTACATAAATGTAAAAAAAAATAGCGAATGAATATTCAACAAGTTATGAATTCGTGTATAAATATTCATGAGGTAATGGGGGGGGGGGGGGGGGGTACACGCAAATGCATTTTGTCCGTGTTAAAATGCCCATCCTACCATCTACATCTAAACGTAAATAAAACTAGACAATTATACATTATATCACAGAATGTAAAATGCCGGTATACATAAATATCCGGGCATAAGTATACAGAGCCGCTGACTGCAATATTCTCAAGCTTTTTAACACATTACCCCCTAGTGACGCATTTTTGCGCATCTATAGAAGTCACTTTGTGAAACCATTGTGATAAATAGAGCATTTGCTCCTGTAGGAGCAAATGCTCTATTTATCACAATTGTTTCAAACTACAAACTTCTAAAATTTTCCTTTCCTCTAGTTAATGCTCCTTTTCGGTAAATACATTCAAAGAGTTTGGGTCTAAAAATAGCCTAGGAGAAAATGAGTTAATATTCATCTAAGAAATAATGACACTATAGATATTTATCAGCTTAATTTATATAATGGCACATGTACACATTGATTTTCTGTGTTGGTAGAATTTCAGGATTCAGTACTGTACAAACTGATAAGCAAACAGAACAGACCCTGATCAGGAGACCCCTACAGGGGACCCATACATCCCCTACAGGAGCTGACTGGTCTGGCTCTACTCTGTTTGCAAAGGCGTATATTTATGGAATAACGGGTCAATGTCTTTGTCTGAAGGAGTCTTCTGATCAGGTACTGCTCTGTTTGTCAAATACATATATGAGAAATGCTATTAGTGTATCCAACATTGGACACAATGTCACACTCTTTGAAATTACAAAAATGGTTCAAATTAATATTTCTTCATTATCAGCGGAATATGACCTTACAAAAACAATGAAAAACAATACAGATTATTAAATAGACATAAATCAGCAGGTTTTGGGAGTATTTCGGGATTTATGCAAATACATGGACACGAGATTGATCTCACAAAGAACCCCATCCGCCATCCGAACAAATGCCATGAAAAATGACATAAAGTCTATATACAATTTCTCAGCAGCTATCAGATATTTCATAAATGGAACGTATATGATTACGCCTTGATATTGCATATTCAGTTTGAATGTCGCGCATATATCAGTATCCTATAGCATGATAAATTGTTGTAGTGCCATTATACTGCATAAAACCTTTCATTGTTTAGTAGTATATGACAGATAACATTAACCCTTATAATGCTAATTGCGACCTAACTCACATTTGCAAACTGGTTGGATCCAGATGAGACGCCGAGTAACTCGGCGTCTCATCTTGATCCAAACTGTTTGACACCCGGTCGATGTTTTTTTCTTCTAAAGCCTGAACGATTCAGAGGTTTTGTAGATTTTATTATTTCCAGCATGAAAAGGACTGGTAGACTATGGTAAATGATTAATATTCAGAGTTTATGAATTAATCGTATCTCTTTATTTAGCTTTAGAAATCGGACGTTAAATTTAGTATAACCAACGGTCTTATAGACAGGTGGCAGCTTAATGTAGGGTGAAAGTCATGCAGGAAGCTCATCTAGAAGCTTTCTACATGACTTTCACCCTGCATTAAGCAGCCACCTGCCTAAAATGATCTAAATTCCTCTTTATTAAAATTCCGGTTTAGAGGGCTTTTACGTTATGGTACTCAATCTTATATATGTTGTTGTTCTTGTTTGCATGGCTTCGTGGGAAAGCAAAGGAATACAGTAAAATCTCTCTATAACGGCCACTAAATTGTGTTAAATAGTTGGTATTTAGAGCAGGTGGCTGCTTAAAGCAAGGTTAAAGTAAAACAGAACGCTCTTATAGGAGCGTTCTGTTTTTACTTTCACCTTGCTTTAAGCAGCCACATGCCTTTAACACAAAATACTTGATGTAAGTTAGTGGCCTTTATAGAGAGGTTTTACTGTATTTAGAAATATCAGATAAATGATATGGTCCTGTTCTAGAAGTAATAGAATCGGCCTTAACCCTTAATGTGCCCGAACCGAATATTAAAATTTTAAGACCTTTGCAAGCATTGTTACCCCAGATCAAAAGACTCCCTCAGGATTTCTTTAACCAAGATCTGCACTGTTTGTCATGCAAATTATTTTCGTTAGTGGTAATATTTGATAAATATTTTTTTTTAAAAATTATATTCAGAAAAGGAGGAGTCAGTTTAATTAAAGAGCAGATTAGTGTTTAATCGTTCGAACTAACGACCCTTATTGTACTAAACGAGACATCACTTGTATTTGCATAGAATTTGAATTAACGTTTTACTCCGTATAGATATGCCTTTGTGCTTCTTTGCAATCAGAGTGGACCAGACCAGACGGCTCCTTCTGTTTGCTTACTGAATAAAGATCTGATTCTACAGTTTCTATCATGGTAAAAAATTATGTGTCTGCGTGCCATTAGACAACTGCAGTTGATTAATATTAATAAGGTTATTTCATGAATATTCATAAACTAATGTGTTAAATCTATACATGAACATTTACTTATATATACTTATATGCAATGAAGACAATATTCCAAAAACAGGAATTAATATTATACATAAATACTTGAATTCCAAGCAAATCTTTGATTTTATGGCTAAATGCATGCAACAAAAATGTGACGTTTATTTTGACACGATAATCTTTGAAAAAGGCTCTTAGTAGTCGGAAATGTTAGATCAGAGCAATTCAAGTATTTATGTACTTATCTGTATACCTGCTTTAACATGGATGACATTTGATATTTATCAGACTATTTTCTATCATTTAATTGTTGGCAATGTCATCTACATCACTATCATCTGGGTTTTCTCCATATGATTTCAAACAATATAGAGGGTGTGAAATTGGTTGGACCCAGCTGGGACGCCTCGTCTAAATCCAAACTGTTTGCCGGGGATAATGATCAATTCGGCCTCCAGGTGGTCAGTTTAAATAACACACGTATCAATATGCTGGATCCAAATGAGTTCAGAAAAATAAATTCAGATCAAGAGATGTCGCCTATGTGATAAATGGAGTTTGAAGGTAAATCTGACCTTGACCTTTCAGTTGTGGAGTTCAGTTTAGGAACACATTAACAAAGTACGGTGCTTGGAAGATCATTATCCGTACCCACGAACTGAATCATAACTTGAAGATCCTGTCTTTGAAGGACACTACTTTTCAAATATAAAAGATTCTTTTACTTTTAAGTATGTACCAAACACAACCACTTATCAGAACGCATTTTAATTATAATTATCATTATTGTTATTATCATTATAATTATGAATAATTTTATTATTATCATTATATCGATTCGTACGAGAATAGTTCACTAATGGAAATTTTAAATACATTAAGGCTTACATTTTAAAACTAATGAATCTAAGGCTTTATTATTTATAATTATTGGCTCCATACTACTAGTGCGTGGTACGTTTCTGCCACAGGCTTAGAACATAGGGAATTGGTTTTGTACCAATCCTCCAACTCTGATTACATTATAAGGAATGTTATGGACCAAATACCTGTGGCTTAGAATGCCTGCGTAACAACACCCATTTATTAATAGGTTAATTTGTTAATAGAAAGCATCAGATATGCTCCAATGACGCAATAACCAATGACATTTAGAATTCAAAAGTGATTTACTTGATCAATACAGCACTTTATAGCACTTTACAGGTTTCAACACTTTGAACGCCAGTATGATAATACCGGTTAAACCTATATGGTGAAAACACATTTGAGCCAGTTGCGGCGTCGAGTAACTCTGTCTTTTCCCTTTCCTTCATATAAACACCCTTTTTCACGCATTTGCAACAGAGCATGCCCAGATCAGACGGCCCCTACAGGAGCCGTCTGGTCAGGGTCTGCTCTATTTGAATATGACATGATATAAATTGGATTGTACAATTTTGTGAATCAAAACAAATCCCTTGAAAGTGTTCGATTATAAAGAATGAGCTAATATATTTCATGATGTCATTTATGTTCACATGCATTTTAACAGGCAATGGTTATACATGTATCAATAAAAAACTGTTGTACACCGATAATGGTTTTTAAGCAACAACTTTAGATACAGACTCTTCGAGACTATTCTAAAGAGTGGTCACAGCAAAGGGTTTGGTGGAGAAATAAAGGAGTTAGTCTTGAAACTGTTTTAATTGACCCATCTTATCGTGATCTCTGTATACACTTTATAACATTGTAGCAGACAGCAGTTAGCGTGCAAAGCGTAAATGCTTTCAATGTCCGTGCTTTGATATTTTCAGTGATAAAACCAAATGAGTCTAAAAGCATGACGTAATAGGGCTTCCATCCGCATTTCGAAATCATTTCGCTCTGACGTTCGCATTACCATTTAAGACTGAGATTTAATGATTGACCTTTTCACCGCCGCAGTCGCATAAATGCACCACGACAAATAGTGCAGTCCCAGATCAGACGCCGCCTTTTTCAAGGCGGCGTCTGATCAGAGACTTCACTAATTGTCTCTATCTCCTTGTCTATATATGTGCGTTATTGCTTTGAAATTTGCATTTATTTATCTCATTTCCTTGTTTTACTGAAATATTTAACAAAATTGAGTTGCGGACCGCAATTAGAAATTTGGCGCCGAAATGGTTAACCTTTCCAACTTGGGACACGCATATACCGTTACTTGCAAACAGCGTATACCCAAATGCTGTAAGAGCCCTCTGACCAGGGCCAGCATGCACCGTTTACCGTACAAAATTATCTAGCATGTTTAAGCCTTTTATACTGGGTGGGTTCCATAGTTAAACACTGATATTCTATTCCGTTCTGTTATTCAATGTTAAAAGGGTGAATGATTTGATTTTTTCTCTATCATTGGATGTTAATGTATCTATTTGACTTGAGCGGGTTGGTTAGAGCTTGGATGCAGTGTCTTTGGTAATGACATATGTCACGGATATTGGATTCTACCAAAATGGGCGTGACCTTAACACTGAGCCGGCGTTCTGAGGGGTTTGTTTAACAAATCTATACATATCATTATTAAGTTTTTGTTTTTTCTATGCCATCGTAACAGTACCGGAGCATGCGACAGGGCATGAAAGGGCATACTTTGTATGATAGACTAAAATATTAAAATTCATAAAATACATAACCCATTCCCTCATACATGTATTGACAACTTTTGACGACTCTGTAAAAGTCACTTTGCGAAACCATTGTGATAAACAGAGCATTTGTTCCTATAGGAGCAAATGCTCTTTTTATCACAATGGTTTCAAACTACAAAATTATAAAGTTTCCTTTTCTCTAGTTAATGCTCCTTTTCGGTAGATTTATTCAAAGAGGTTGCATCTTAAATAGCCTATGAGGTAATGGGTTAAGGGACATCCTTAAAGACAGACGGACAAATGAACGAAGATCATACGGTTCTAGTAGGAGCCGTCTGATTCTGTTCAGCTCTATTTGCTTATGGAATGATTTTACAGTTTCTGCCTGAGCTCAACTTTCCTGTAATCACATGCTGTTAGAAAAAAAGTATCCATTGTGTCATTATTTCTTGCACGAATATTTATGAGATAAAGTATTAAACGATTACGAAATACTCCAGCCTGGCCAACAATTAACGTACCTCGAATTATTCCAGAAAACTAAGCAGGTGTGGAGTTTAGAGCCAATCGGGAGCATTTAATTCAAGTTTAACCATGCTCATAAAATGATTGTATTAACCATTTGAATGTGGGAAACGAGTGTGCTGTCATTTGCAAACAGGGTAGACCTAGCTCAGAGGGATACTATATGAACACTCTGATCAGGGTCTGCACTGTTTGCTATTCACAATCCTCTGGCAAAGTTTACTCCTTCATACTGCATGGACACTACCAATAAACAACGATGGGCTAGTTCATTCTGAAAATTCAGATTTGAAAGGGTTAAGATCTTAGAGAAGGCTGGTGATTACATGAAGGTGAACATTTTATCATGAAAGGGTTTATCAAACATTTAAATAGCAATAAACTGCGATAAGGTAATTTAGTATCATTTACGTGTTGAAATTCATAGGTGTTAATGTTGTTATGCGTGTCCCTTGACGTGCACGAACCGAGTATACATGGCATTTGCAAACAGTGTAGACCCAGATCAAAGGGCTCCTGAGGGAGCCCTTTGATCAGGGTCTGCGCTGTTTGTCATACAAATTATTTTTCTTCAGTGATATTTTTTTTAATTAATATTCAGAATAGGAGGAGCCAGTTTTAATTATGCAGAAGATTAAAGGTTAACATAGCTAGCAGAAATACAGGTAAATAAATAAATATATACTTAAGAATAAATTAGTTTCTTGGCAGTATTTCTTACACAGAATAACAGGTCAAGTTTTGAAGAAGAGTTAACCCTTTACATGTACTTACTATATAAACGCCTTTTCATTCCCTTTCAACAGGCTAGACCTAGATCAGACGACTCCTGTAGGAGTTCTAAAATCATCTCGTCCAAGCATGTCATTATAAAAGTCCAGCTACTAGATATTCCTGATGTCATTATTACTTACATGAATATTCAACAAGAAAAAGGTTAGGGAAAAATATGTGAATTCAATTTAAATTGACAGGTGAGTAGAACAATTGGATTAAAAACATTCACTGGGTCAGTATGGAATTCACAGCATAATATTTTCAGTAATGTAATATGGGCATACTGACATAAAAATAGAGAGAAAACCCCACATTTATACGTATTTTCTTTAAGCTTACATATGTGATCAAAATTACTTTTGCTTAAAACTGTCACATTTCTATAAATTTCCCGAGCCCTAATCGTGCAAATAGCAAGTGTGAATTTTGAGATCCACTGAAAATAGTTTATGTCTAAGTAAGTATATACTTTGCGTAATGGCAACTTAAGAACCGGTATTTAACTCAATAAATTAACAGTACATGTAACATATTCAACACATTTAACCATTGACTCCATGAATATTCATGTAAGAAATAATAATACAGTAAAACCTCTCTATAACGGCCAGTAAATTGCATCAAGTATTTTGTGTTAAAGGCAAGTAGCTGCTTAAAGCACGGTGAAAGTAAAACAGAACGCTCCTATAGGAGCGTTCTGTTTTACTTTCACATTGCTTTAAGCAGCCACCTGCCTTTAACACAAAATACTTGATGCAATTTACTGGCCGTTATAGAGAGGTTTTACTGTACCATAGTTGTTAAACTAATTGTTATAATAACACATGGACACAGGAATATTGGCCACGGCAGAAACTGTAGAATCATATCTTTATCATTTCATAAGCAAACAGAGCAGACCCTGATCAGATGGCTCCAATAGGAACCGTTTGATCTGGGTCTAGTCTGTTTGTAAATGCGTAGAAGGGCGTATTTATGGAGTAAAGGGTTAAGTATATATATAAAAAGAAATATTTTAATTTTAGCGTATGGCACTTAAAATAAACGATTTAATAAATACATGTACCACACAACTATATACATAAAACTTGTAATTTGATAAACAGAATGTCCTTGAAAAATATACCTAACGGGTAAAAGTAATTTGCAAACACTATAAACCTGTTGCCGCGTCAGGTACTCAATACAGTAAAACCTCGATTATCCGAACACTAAAAATACGTATTATCATCGATCTTTAAGACAGGTGGCAGCTTAATGCATGGTGAAAGTCATGCAGAAAGCTCCTCCAGGAACTTTCTGCATGACTTTCATCATGCATTAAGCAGCCACCTGCCTAAAAGGGTCTAAATTCGTTATAACGAAAATTCGAATAATCGAGATTTTACTGTAACTTATCACAGAGTCATAGATAAGAGCATACAGTATAAAAGCAAAAAGGGGCATACTTCACATTGGCAGAGGCAGGTGGTAGCTTAATGCAGGACGAACGTTATGCAGAAAGCTCCCATAATAGTTTTCTGCAAACTTTCTTCCTGCATTAAGTAACCAACTGCTTATAAAGACAAATATGTTCATTCATTGAGTGGTCGAATTAGATGGGTTCTACTGTATTTTAAATACTAAATTAGTCATTTCTCCACCAAACCCTATATCAAGGATAAGGGGCGTATTTCAAATATTAAATTAATTTCTCTGCCAAATCCTATCTCATAGACAATGGGCGTATTTAAAATACTAAATTAGTCATTTCCCCGCTAAACCCTTTATCATAGATGAGGGCATATTTCATTCATTCAATTAATTTCTCTTCCAAATCCTATTTCATAGACAAGGGGTGTATTTAAGATATCAAAATAGTCATTTCCCCGCCAAACCCTGTAACATATAGATACAGGGCATATTTTATGTCTCATGGATAAGGGGTGCATTTCGAATCCTACATTCGACATTTCTCGGCCAAACCATTTATGCGTATCATAGAAAAGGGGCATATTTCAAATATTCAATGAATTTCTCTGCCAAATCCTATCTCATAGACAGGGGGCTTATTTAAAAAACAATAACCTCATTTCTCCGACAAACCCTCTACGTGTATTATAGAAAAGGGACATATTTCAAATATTCAATGAATTTCTCTGCCAAATCCTATCTCATAGACAGGGGGCTTATTTAAAAAAAAATAACCTCATTTCTCCGACAAACCCTCTACGTGTATTATAGAAAAGGGACATATTTCAAATATTCAATGAATTTCTCTGCCAAATCCTATCTCCTAGACAGGGGCCCAATTTAAAAAATAATAACGTCATTTCTCCGACAAACCCTCTACGTGTATTATAGAAAGGGGACACATTTCAAATGTTAAATTCATTTCTCTGCCAAGTCCTATCTCATAGACAAGGAGTGTACAGTAGACCCCCTCTAATGTGACTACTTAAAGAATAAGCATAGCTGTCGTTATAAGCAGGTGGTTGCTTAATACGGGACAAAGGAGGAGGTTTCTGCATTACTTTTGTCCTGTATTAAGCTATCACCTGCATCTAGCACCCAAAATTGTACATCTTTTAGGTGGTCGCATTAGCGGGGATTTACTGTATTTTGAATGTTATATTCGTCATATTTCTGCCAAATCCTACACATGTATCATAGATAGGGAGCGTATTTCAAATGTTTCTCTGTAGCATGTTCTGTAGGGGTGATTCTAAAGAGTAGCCACAACACTGTGTTTGGTGGCTAAACAAAATAGATAGTGTTGGGAAAAAAGTGTACGCATCTTGTCTAAGCCTCTGTGATCAGGCCATACAATGTCTTCTACAGTAGTGGACAAAAGCGTTGTTTTTGACGGGTGGAAAGCAGTAGAGAGCCTTATCAGACAGAACGACATCATGAACGGCATGAATCGTACCCATTTTCATGCTATAAGTGACCTGAATTGCATTTGCAAACTGTTTAGATCCAGATGAGACGCCGAGTAACTCGGCGTCTCATCAGGATCCAAACTGTTTGACACTTGGCATACTTTCTCAAAATCTTCACGGAATCGGAAGTAGTCAAAATTGCAACACATCCAAATTTGAGCAGTTATTATTGTTTTTAACCCTTTCGATACCAGACTCTGTCGTCTGCTAACTTTGTCGTCTGCTACAAATTTTCATATTTTGGATTTTCTTCATTTTTGTTTCAAAAACATAGTAACAGTAACAAACAGTTTGGATCCTGATGAGACGCCGAGTTACTCGGCGTCTCATCTGGATCCAAACTGTTTGCATAGGTAATCACAGATCCGGCATTGGCAGCGAAAGGGTTAAGAGGGGTATAAATATATTCGAGAATCGGGCTCTGAAAAGTCAGTTTATATTCATAACTTATAATAAATTAAGTAACTAATTGACAGTTGCTAAAACCGCTACGCCTGGTTACGTTTAGGCAGACTATATCAAACTCTAAAAACAAAAACTTCAATAATTGTGAACTTACAAGAATATAATGATCTCTAATTTGGCGTCAAAATATTTGTTACCGTACGACCAAGTCATGGTTTACACTGTTTTCAAATAAATAAAATACAATTCCTTCTACAGCAGTACAATAAACCCACTACTTTATGAATATTCATGCAATAAATAATGATTCTATGCATATTAGTCGGCTCACAATATTTTTATAGTGACATATGGACAAGATAATGTTAAGCTGTGGTCGAAACTGTCGAAGCAGCACTAAGTACAGTTGAACTTCGATATCTCGAACTTCATAGGACCATACAAATTACTTCGAGATAACAGAGGTTAACCATTTCCCTACTGAATATTCATTAACAAAATAGTATGAGGGAAAGGGTTAACGTAATGCATGTCGAAAGTAATGCTGAAAGGTCCCGAAGAAGTTTTCAGCATTACTTGCGACCAGCATTAATCTGTCACATGCGTTTTTAGATACATGCATTGCGATACATTTTAGAACAATTATGTACATTTTGTATTGTAAATTTTGGAAAGACCGAACGTTTAGTTCGAGATATTCCGACGTTCGAGTTATCCGAGTTCGAGATATCGAAGTTCAACTGTACATTATGTCTTAACCCTTTCCCTCATATAAACGTGTTTTCACGCATTTGCAAACAGAGTAGACCCAGTTCAAACGGCTCCTAGAGGAGCCGTCTGATCAGGCTCTGCTCTGTTTGCTAATAGAATTCTATAGATCTGTTTCCTTGCTTTATAAAATGTCTACAATGTTCCACCTTCAATATTTCTTTATAACTATTTTGTTAATGTATATTCAGTAGGTATTGAAAGTTGGCCTAAATATAGAACAGGGAAAGGGATAAGCAAACAGAGCTGACTCTGATCGGACGTATCACACAGGGTCTACTGTTTGTAGAGACGTTAGGAGAGGGAGTAAAGAGTTATAACTGACGGGAAAAACTAGCATACAGTACATTTCATATCATAGTCACACACATACTACGCAACATATAAAGTGTTTGTTACACCAAGAGTTGGAAATAAACGAATTTCGTTACATCCAGAATCATTCCGTCAGTCATGTTTGATATGGATACAACAATTTGAAATAAGGCGGTAAGTTTCACAAGTTACCATTAAAGGAGTGCAATCACATGATTTATTCGTTTACGGCCCTTTGTTTAATTAACCTCTTTACCCCCATATTATATCAAGTAGACTCGTCCAAAGTGACATTCGCAACAAAACCATTTTTAATGCGAAGAATTCCTGCAAAATATATACAGTAGAACATGTATTAACCCATTGCCTCATAGGCTACTTTTAGATCCAAACCTCTATGAATAAATCTATCGAAAATGAGCATTCACTACAGAAAAGGGATAATTTAGAGTTGTGTAGTTTTTAAACCATTGTGATAAATAGAGCATTTGCTCCTATGGAACAAATGCTCTATTTTTCATAGTGTTTTCAAAAAGTGACTTTACAGAGGCGTCAAAGGTCGTCAATATGAGGGAATGGATTAAGCGGCCATCCACATGCTTTTAAAGACCAATAAAATAAATCTTATAGTGGTCGCTCAAAAACCGCCGGTCCCACTGTATGTTGCGGAATATTAACGTTGACATTAACTTGTTAAACAAACAGTGCAGACCCAGTGCAGACCTTGATGAGAGGCATTTTTAAAGTTTTTTTTATCTGAGTCTACATTGTTTGCCTATGTCCCATTATGGGATTGTGGGAGTAAATAGGTTTAAATCAAAATCAGCCAATGTTTTACAACCTGTTTATCCACGCATTATCTATACCTTCAGAGTAGTAATATCTGGCATAGGATATCTCGTTTCAACACGTAACTTCCGGCTATTGATGACGTCATGAACTTATGTCACAACTCAACATTGTTATTGATATTGCCACTTGTTATAGAGTGGCGACCCCCTGCATTGTTTTGCACGTGCAAACAGGACTGAGAATTGACGGAATTCGAATGAGACAAATCCGTGTAGAGGGTGCTGGGAACCATGTCGTCCTCAAATTCACTTACTCCACGACATACTTTCAATGTCAGCAATCGTCGAAATGCAAATTTGAAATGTCGATTGAAATTGTAATATAAGAAGGGATTTAGCATAGAGTTAATGTAACCTAACCACAGGGCTATTGTCCAGATAATATACGGAATTTTATATCCTATAAATGGATCGATTATATTCAGGATGAAAAATGGGAACCAGCAGACGAAGAAACAGCCCATAATGATTCCGACTGTTTTCGCTGCCTTCGTCTCGTGTTTTAACTTGCCCTTGCGGTGGTGTTTATGCGCGGAAAGCTCTAAGCTCCGGATCTGGTGCGCCTGTTTTCTTGCTGCAGAGAAGATATGGACGTTACAGATGACGATAAAAACCGATGGAATGTAGAAAGCGATCAGAGAGCACACCGTTGCAAAAACCTTGTTGACGACAAATGCGCAGTGGGAATCGTCATCCGGCGGAAATGCGCAGTTGACATAGTCCTCTATACCAATATGGTTCCAGTTGTTCATGATAGGCACAAACGAAATGAATATAGGCACGACCCAGCAAAAGGACAACATGAGAATCACTTTAGGTTTTGTCAAGCGTTCGTGGATAAATGGCCGGCAGATGGCCAAATATCGGTCCAAGGCGAGACACGAGAGATTAAAAATGGACGTCGTACTGAACATGACATCAAAACTCGTTGTTACTAGACACCATTCTCGGCCGAGTCTCCATATTTTGTTGTTGAACTGCTGATATATGCCAAATGGCATAACCAGCATTGCCACTAAAATGTCGGCCACTGCAAGAGACACCACGAAAGCGTTCGTTACAGTCTGTAAACGTTTGTGTGTTAACACAGCCACCATCACCATAATGTTACCTAGCAACGTAATGCACGGAAAAAAGAACAAAATTGCTGATATGATATACCGTGCTGTCTGGTCGTATATCGGCGGTGGACCCGACATATCCTTCAGTATCTCCAAACAGTCCGCGTCAACTGGAGACGTATTGACAGGCACACTTACATTGTCGAACGTCAAATCAAAATCCGGATACGGTAAGGTCAAGGTCGTATTTTCAGTATCGTTATATACAGTCGCCATCTTCTTGACTTTCACGAATGCACTGAATCTAAACAGAAATCAATGCTACTATTGCATAGCCAGTAATAAACAGATATCTCGAACCATGCGAAAACTGTGCGTATCCCCACTTTACCACAGAGCTACTAGGAAGTCGCTAACCGTTTCGATACATCACTAGCAAACACTTCGTAATCCAGGACACTACATGGTTTTATATTCTCTTGGTGCAGCCTTCGATGAAATTATAATAAAACTATCTTACAGAAATAATCCACTTAAATTCCAAACAAGTTTTGAGATGGTCTGTTCCGTGGTTGGCTTGTTGGTCTCTCGGCAGTCATCTAGGAATTGAACGCGACGTGGCTGTTTCTGTTGTACTTTTCTGAAAAACAGGAAATAAAAGTGATGTTGTATAGCATGTCGAAAAATAGGCCCGAGCACATGACGTGTGGATATGTAGCTGTCAGTTAGACTAAAATACAACCGGGCTTCAACATTAACCTTTAACCCATTACCTCATAGGCTAATTTTAGATACAACCTCTTTGAATTAATCTACCGAAAAGGAGCATTAATTAGAGAAAAGGAAAAATTTAGAATTTTGTAGTTTGAAACCATTGTGATCAATAGAGCATTTGCTCCTATAGGAGCAAATGCTCTATTTATCACAATGGTTTCATAAAGTCATTACTTTTACAGTGTCGTCAAAAGTCGTCAATATGAGGGAATGGGTTAACGCGTGATATGCATGTACTGTCAGTTTCAAACAGTGTAGACCCAGATCAGAGAGCTCATAGAGGACACTCTGATCACGGTTTGCACCGTTTGTCATTCAAAATCACCTAGTTAGTTTAAACCTTTCGTACTGAGTGGGCTCTATAGTTAAATATTGTTGGGCTATTCCACTTTGAAGATTCCAATTTGCATAATTAAGGACGTTTGCCATTGTGTTTGTCTACCTTAACCCTTTGCTGTTCTGTTTGCCAATGGACAGTTTGAAAAATAAGGTGGATACAGTGGATTCATGCTAGAAATAATGATAATATGAATATCAATTTTTATAATGGCTTTATGAATAAGAAAATGTTTTCACTATGGTAGTATCTGTATAATTCCATAAGCAAACAAGGCAGACCTTTATCAGAGGCTCCTGCAGGAACCATATGATTTGAGTATAGTAGAACCCCTCTAATACGACCACTTAATGAATAGATATAGGTATGTTTTATAAGCAGGTGGTTGCTTAATGAAGGACAAAAGTAATGCAGAAAGCTCCTCTGGGAGCTTTCTGCATTACCTTTGTCCTGCATTAAGCTACCACCTGTCTCTGCCATCCAGACTTAAACCTCATTTAGATGGTCGCATTACAGAGGTTTTACTGTATACACTGTTTGCTAAAGCAACTAAAAGGCGTTTATACAGTGGAGAAACTGTTATTCTTTCCCGTTTATGCTTACGCGTGCGCAAACGATACGCAAACGATGCGCAAACTAAACGATAAACGATATACCCGTTTGTGCATACAAACGCGTTTGTAAGCGGTTTTTGCGTATATAAGTGCGTTTCATTCGGCTACCTCTGTTATTATCGAGACCGATCAATTATACGAAAAAGTAAAAAAACGAAAGGTATGGGCGGAAAAGGGTATTTCATATATTGCTCAAAATAAAAGCCGAAATTGATATAACATGTCTATGATTAGACAAATCTAATGCTGTCCCTGACGTGTCAATAATCTCTCCAATTAACACCCAATCAAACAATAGCTGACGATTTGAAGCTCCGCCCCAACAACTTATTCCAAACACTACCCTATCCAACTTTTATTAATTCGCCCGAACAAGCTCGTTCTAATACGTGTGTCATTTTTCAAACAAACACCGGTCGAGATCAGCTTATCCAGAAATTCATCCTGAAATCGGTTGCATCAGCCTATAATCTGGAATTAGTAAGTTAACCAACGATTTACATTTGTACTTATATGGTCAAAACTACTTTCAGTTTAATTTTGTCTTGAATGAAAACGACTGACATCTCAATATTAGTAGTCATAGGCTTTACTTTTTGTTAGATTGACTCACCCTAAACTTTTCAAAATTTGTGCCATTATCATAATTGGTGGCCAAATTCACACTTTAAATTTTACAATATCTACTGATTGATCTATCATTAACTTCACAAATTTGTCCCGTTTAAACAAACTGTTTGTGTTTTTGATACATATGAAGTATACAACTCTGTGGTATACTTCATATCTATCAAAAACCACAAACAGTTTGGGACATATACATCCCCATATATATTATTTGAGGACTGGTCTGGTTTCAGATATTTACAAAACAGTTTTCAATTTTGGTTTCCATAACTAAAAAGATATACTTAAATAATTCTGCTTTCAAAATTGAAAATACTCGTCTTTGTTTTGGCACTGATTCAATTATCTGACTCCCTGGGCGCAATTAATACATTGCGAAGTTGTTAAAACAACATTCACAGTGTGGTGTCTTTAATCTGCATTGGACATTGTCACAACTTCCTGTCTTGCTTGATTGGTGACTCTGTAGGTGGTGGCTTACCCCAGTAATGTACGCTTGGTGTTTGTTTATCATGAATATTTATTAGCTGATTTTTTTTATGGTGAAAATGAAAGCAGCTTTTTGCTTTGGCTGAAACTATAGCTGGAATAAAACTATAAAACGCACCCAATTAACAATTCAGTAATCCAGAATTACTTTTTTCCTTTTGATTTATGGTCAATATTGTCCATGTTCCAAAATGGCAAAAAGGATCATATTTATGATAAACTATTTCCCTGATGAAAAATTAATTATGTGTGAGTAAATCACTTCACGACTATAAACCCTTCACTCCACGTACGTGCCTGTTTATGTCAATGCAAACACAGTAGACCCAGATCAAACGTAATGAAAAAAATTTACAAACAGAGTAGATCCAGATCAGACAGCTTCTGTTGTAGCTCCCTGATCACTGAGCAGGGTCTTGTCGGTTTGCTTATGAAATAATATACGTACAATTACTGTCAAAGCCAAACTTTCCTGTACTCATGTATTATTGGAACGGTGTCACTATTATTACAAAACTCGATCTCCATGAAATCATTATTTCTTACACAAATATTCATGGAGATCTAACGCCTTTTTTTTCAAAATGCTAATATTTCAAAGGGAGCTTTGGCTCTGACAGAAACTATAGGATTAGATCAACAAAATATCATAAGCAACATAGCAGAACCTGATCAGATAGCTCCTACAGGAACTTCCGATCTGGATCTACTCTATTTGCAAACGCGCGTGAAGCCGTTTATATAATACGAGAAGGATTGGGAAATTGATTTTAAAGCAAATTTGGTGTCTGCTGTCAACAGATGCTAACTGGTGTTTATTAATCTTTTTTTCTCTTAAAAATATTTATTAAAAGAGTTCATGACCTAGTTCATATTCATTTACAGGGAGTACAGAGACGCTAGACAACCATGATCGAATCTTAAGAAATAAGTCTACGGACTAAGCAATCAGAGCAGATCCTGATCAGACAGTTTCTGCGTGATTAAGGTTTACGCTTTTAACAAAAAGTTTGAATAGAATAATTTCCCATGACGAAAAGGCCCATTAACCTACAGTGCTAACCTCTAAAGTCACATTTATAAAAGAATGTAGCATTTTGGCTGCACTATTTTCTGTAATATAAAGTTCACTGAAAACAGCCATCGATACACAACGTAAGCTGATCCAATATAAAAAAAATGTGGAAGAATAAAATCGAACAAACAATCCCATTCCCTTGACGTTCACATCGTGGACGTTTTCTTGAACTGCTCGTCCTTTGGTAATTTAAATAATCCTATTTAAACTCTGTCGGCTTTGGAGCTACACCCATAGGCAGGGCTACACCCATAGACAGCACAAATTACCATTTACCACTCAAAACGAAGCAGAAGTACATAACGTGCGATCTTTTCGGTTGGAACAAAAAGTATCACTGTTTCTTTAAACGAAATACAAATCGTCTAATTTAACGATCTACTGAGATATAACTCTTTACAAAACACAATCCGCACAACTTTAGGTATATATAAGGAAGTTTTAAAGTACAAAATGAGAAATTACCATTATTAACGTTGTTTAAACACCCAATATGCCCTGTGGAACCATATATTGACGATTAACTTATAAGTGAGTTTAAACGCGTTTACAAACGCGTTTGTAAGTGAATATGCTAAACGGGTTTTAAACGGGTTTAAAACGCGTTTGAAACGCACTAAGTGGGAAAGAATAACAGTTTCTCCACTGTACCAGGTTAATGGTTAACGATTCATTTGTCACATGGTGTCTACCTTAAGGTCTGTCTCGGTGAAGTGATTAATGAAGGTGTTGTGTTTACTATTTGTTAACGCAATGGATAGATATACTATTTGGGAAACGAATATATTTACATTTGCAAACTGTGTAGACTCAGATCTGAGAACTTCTCAAATAGCCATCTGATCAGGATCTACAATGTTTGTCATGTAAAACACTTGTAGCAAATTATAAAACTGTCAAACTGGAATAAACTCTCGTTATTGGCTATCCCATTTTGAATATTAAGCATTAAAAAGGTTAATTAAGCCATGGCGTGTACTCATACACTAGAATCTGCCTGTAGCCACCGTATCGTGAATAAATGTGCACGTCGATAAGAGCGCAGGCGGTTGCTTAATGCAGGACGAAAGAAATGCAGAAAGCTCCTAGTGGAGCTTTCTGCATTACTTTCGACCTACATTTAACTGCCATCTATATTAACCCTTTCCCTGTTCTATGTTTATTCCAAATTTCGATACCTACTGAATATTGATGAACAAAAATGTTTTTAACGAAATATGGAAGGCGGAACAGTGTAGCAATCTTAGAAAGTAAAGAAACAGATCTTTCAAATTCCATTAGCAAACAGAACAGACCCTGATCAGACGGTTCCTACAGGAGCCGTCTGATCTTTGTCTACTCTGTTTGCAAATTAGTAAAACACGTTTATATGAAGGGAAGGGTTACAACCCCCGAATTAGACTAAGTTTGGATGGTCGCTGTAGATATGGTTTACTGTTGCTTGCAAACAATTTCTACTTTCTCCGTACAAAATGCCTAACACAGTCGTATACAATTGCGTTTTGCAACCTTTACATTGCTAATCTTAGATGCGTAAGAACATCTGCTAATAAGCTGTTCCCAATTGAGACACCCGCTAACTGTGTGTCTCTATTGGATGAAAGGACAGTTTTAAAAATAAGGTGGATACAGCTTTGCATGTTTGTTGTAATGAAACCAATGATTTTTAATGAGTGACACAAGTCTCTGCGGGTTAAATGATATCAAATATATGTAATGAAGCATGCACGGCTTTCTGTTATATCCTATATCCTTATAATTGTGTCTTGAGTATTCATAGACAGATATTTTAACCTTTGTCCTGTTAACCCTTTCCCTCATATAAACGTGTTTTCGCGCATTTTCAAACAGAGTAGACCCAGATCAGACGGCTCCTATAGGAGCCGTCTGATCAGGGTCTGCTCTGTTTGCTTGTGGACTTTGAAAGATATGTTTCCTTACTTTCTAAAATGGCTACAATGTTCCACCTTGCATATTCCATTTTAACTTTTGTGGCCATGAATATTCAGTAGGTATTGAAATTTGGAATAAATATAGAACCGGGAAGGGGTTCATCGCGATCTGACTCGCATTTGCAAGTACAGTAAAACCTCTCTATACGGCCATTAAATTACATCAAGTATTTTGTGTTAAAGCAAGGTGGAAGTAAAACAGAACACTCCTATATCTGTTTGTTCCAAATTTCAATACGTACTGACAATTCATGAACAACATATTAAAAAGAAATGTGGAAGGTTGAACATTGTAGCCATGATATAGAAAGTAAAGAAACAGATATATCAAATTCCATTAACACACAGAGCAGATCCTGATCAGACGGCTCATATAGGGGCCATCTGATCTGGGTATATTCTGTTTGCAAATGCGTGAAAAGGCGTTTATATGGCGGAAAAGGTTAACAACAGCTGTGGATATATATGACGCCCTTCGCTCACCAGCATTGAGCATACACATACCAGGAGGCAACAGAACTCGATTCCATGTGTCAGAATACTTGTATAATGACATTTCTTTTATTGCTGTCAAAACAGATTAGCCTGAATAACATGACAGTCTTGACGTCGAATTATCCTATGGACGCATGAATTAAGCCCTTTGAATGCTGGTTCTGTCATTGAGCATCACCAGGGTCCATACAGTATGAAATGGTATACAGTAAGACCCATCTAAATCGGGGTTCTAGTAGATAAGACTTTAGATACTTTTAGGCAGGTGGCTGCTTAATGCTGGGTGGAAGTCATGCAGAAAGCTCCTTGAGGAGCTTTCTGCGTGACGTTCGCCCTGCATTAAGCTGCCACCTGTCTCCAAGACCGATATTTATACTAAATCGAACGTCAGGTTTAGAGAGGTGATACTATTATTTGCGAAACGAGTTTGAATGCCAAACAGTGCAAACCATGAAGACCCTGATCCTAGACGAGCCCCCTGGTCTTAGGTCTACAATGTTTGCAAATGCAAGTACATGTGCAGTACAACCTCTCTATAACGGCCACTAAACCGTGCTAATTAGTTGGTATGTAGGGCAGGTGGCTGCTTAAAGCAAGTTGAAAGTAAAACAGAACGCTTTACTTTCACTTTGCTTTAAGCAGCCACCTGCCTTTAACACACAATACTTGATGTAATTTAGTGGTTTTACTGTACACTCATTTGAGTCATTTCTTGCATTCAACTGGGATAACCCTTATCATGCTGGCAAACATGTCTGCTTAAAATCGAATATGTTGTAATATATACTTACTTTATATTCATCCAAGCATTAAGGTAGTACCAACCAAGTAACAAACAGCTTGGAACCAGATGAGACGCCGAGTTACTCGGCGTCTTATCTGGTTCCAAGCTGTTTGTAAATCCAAGTAAGGTATTGTTCGACAGGATAAAGGTCATTGACACCAAGGTACAAAACAACAAAGCCATTCTAGGATCGATGTGAAGGGAAAATAAGAGAGTTGTTGTCCTCGGCAAGATATGTATGCAAAGGCATTAATAGATATCACTCAACTGCGCAGGCAAATTACATGCTGGTTATACGCACACGAATGACACCTTATTCATATATCAAAGTGATCAATAGACTTGGCTAATTTATGGGGTAAAAATTTGTTTATACCGAACAGGATTAACAAACAAAAATTCGCATTTCAAAATAACTGGTGTATGGTATAAATCAATATTGATTTTGATGTCTCATTATCTTTTAACCCATTCCCTCATATTGACGACTTTTGACAACTCTGTATAAAAGCCACATTGTGAAACCATTGTGATAATATATCACAATGGCTTCAAACTACAAAATTATAAAATTTTCCTTTTCTCTAGTTAATGATCCTTTTCGGTAGATTTATTAAACAAGAGGGCCATGATGGCCCTAAATCGCTCACCTGGTTACTGTAGACCTATGCATACACTGTATATCTATGTAAAAATAAGTCAGCTTCAGATTGGGGTCAGTATGAAACCAAGGGCCATAATTTTAGGCCTGGAGTTTAAATTTGTTCAATCTTAATAAAGGAACATTAGGTGATGCTTCATATAAATTTCAAAGATACTTTTTAGGGACACTAGGCACAAACATTTAGTGGAATCAATAGGTATGTGTTACGTCCCCCGTATGTCTGTTAAAGTACAGTAACACCGCTCTACAGCAACTATCAACTTTAGGTTTAAGTCTGGTTTTTAAGACAAGTGGTAGCTTAATGCAGAACGAAAGTTAAGCAGAAAATTCCCCAGAGAGCTTTTTGCATTACTTTCGTACTGCATTGAGCTACCAACTGGTCTTATCGACGTCCAAAGTTAAAGATTACATGGTCGCTGTAGGCGGGTACTGTTGTTCATAATTGCTTCTTATCAGCGCATATCTAAATGACACTAAAACTATCGTATTTTTTCCAGAATAATATTGGCGGAAATCAATAACTAGATACATGTATGCGCATATTTCATATATACATGTAATTATATATTATTTGATTAACCCATTCCCTGTTGCATATTCATGAAAGAAAAATTAATATTCATTAGCTGAATTATATAATGGGCATATGTACATGTAAAGGGCTTTGTTAAGTATTGGTAAAAAATACAGTCAGATTTATTTTAATATCATAAGCAAACAGAGTAGACCCTGATCAGACGGTTCCTATAGGAACCGTCTGATCTGGGTCTACTCTGTTTGCAAAGGTGTACACAACTGTTTTAACCCTTTACCGATGTAATAACGAATATAAGTTTATCTAAGTTTTAAACAAACAGACAGCCATTGACCATGTTAGAAAATATAGAATCAGATGTATATTATTTTACAAGCAAACAAATCAGTTCCTGGCCAAACAGCTTCTACAGAGGCCGCCTCGTCTGGATATACAATAAAACCTCTCTATAGCGACCACTAAATTACATCAAGTATTTTGTGTTAAGGGCAGGTGGCTGCTTAAAGCAAGGTGGAAGTAAAACAGAACGCTCCTATAGGAGCGTTCTATTTTACTTCCATATTGCTTTAGGCAGCCACCTGCTCTAAATACCAACTAATTAACACAATTTAGTGGCCGTTATAGAGAGGTTTTACGATACTTTATTTGCAAGGCCTAAAATGGCATTTCTATCAGGTAAAGGATTAATCCAAAAATGTACCGCTGCCTGGAGGTACTAACTGTCTTTAGAGAGAAAAGCCCGGTTCCCCATATTTATTACGAGTTCGTGCAAATCAGAAAATGACCGAGGAACCCGCTGAAAAGTACTTTCCTAATTAATATATAGTCTGAAACAGTTCCTAAGAGAAAGCCATCGGGCAATAAATAGATGTCCCACAACCGCGGTTCGAATAATTGAATAGACGCTGCTTCAAGTTAATTAAGTTTTATTCGTAAACAGATTTACTAAACTCGCCGACGATGCGGGGGCATGGTCTCTAATATTTCAGTCTTCACTTTTAACACTCTACCGACGAATAATTATCTTTGCAAACAGTTTGGATCGAGTTGATATACCGAGTAACTCGGCGTCTCACCAGCATCCAAACTGTTTGACACTATTTGAAAAAAACATGAAAGAAAGTCTGCTCCGAGCATTGAGTTATAAAACATTTTCCTATGACGAAAATCTGGCCAGCATGCTAAAGGTTATGTACTGGTTTAGGCTGTAAAAAATGCAATTTACCTCAGGTCTGATCCCTTTGAATGCTGAATAGTCAATCTGGTATGATATATTACTGTTGAATGCTATTACAGTAGCATGTGTCTTAATCGGCCATTCATTTATTGGACATAGGAGTATTTTAAACAGGCAGATGGTTGTTTAATGTAGGGAAAAAGTAATGCAGAAAGCTCCTATAGGAGCTTTCGGCATTACTTTTAACCTGCATTAAGCTATCATCTGCCTTACATACCAATACTTAGACCTCTTTTTGATATTCGTTTAAGGCATGTTTTACTATAGTCTATTCAGTATGAAAGGATTAACATTGCTACAGGAGTTGAATAACAACGAGGACGCACCCTGATTAAATCTACTCTGTTTACAAATGCGACGAAATGCCTGTGTGCTGGTTTCCCACTTTTAAAGGATTGAAGTCGGCTCCGTAACCCATTCCCTCCTACTGACGCATTTTGACGCCTCTGTAAAAGTCACGTTTTGAAACCATTGTGATAAGCAGAGCATTTACTCCATAGGAGCAAATGCTCTACTTATCACAATGGTTTCAAAACTACACAATTCTAATTTTCCCCCTTTCTCTAGCTAGTGCTCTTTTTCGTCAGATTTATTCGAAAAGGGTTTGGTCTAAATATAGTCTAGGAGGGAATGGGCTAAAACTGTAACCAATTGCTTTACCGTTGCCGTTTAAAGGTTAAGCTATTCCATGGAATTATTGAATTGGTCCGTTGACCACCATGGTTACAACTTTAAAGCTATTTTTAGTACCCATCCATCCGCATAATGAGTTTTAGATGAATTGTCTTCACAAAGAATATCGATACCTCAGAAAATGTATGCATTATTTATTAGGCGCAAAGGGTAATTAGTGGGGAAGAGACGTTAGAGATACCAAATGTAATTATCAAGATGTTTTGGTTTTAAAAGAAAAAAACAACATGTTTTGAAATATACAACAGCTTTAAATAAATTCAATTTAATCTTTGATTTGTTTGTATATTTGTTGTAATGGTACCTTTAACGGTACATACTGGTACTTTTAACCCTTGTCATGCTGAGCAAGCCTTTGCTGGAATTTGCAAACAGCTTGGGTCGAGATGAATAGCCGAGTAACTCGGCATCTCATCAGGATCCAAGCTGTTTGACACTCGGTATATAGTTTCTCAAAAGTTTGATCGAGTCGGAATTCATTGGAATGTTCAGCAAATCAGGCATGTAGCAGACATATTGTAGCACGAAAATGGGTAAATTAACATTAAAACCGAATAAAACCCCGCTAATACGACCACCTAAAAAGGTATAATTCTTGGTGCTAAATGCAGGTGGTAGCTTAATGCAGGACAAAAGTAATGCAGAAGAGGAGCTTTCTGTATTACTTTTGTCCTGTATTAAGCAATCATCTGCTTATACAGACATCCATGTTAATTCATTAAGTGGTCGCATTTAAGGGGTTCTACTGTATTTCACATTTCTTTTGAAATAATGTTTTAATGTAGCATTTTATTATTTTTCTCCATAGATGCGCATTTTAATGCCTTTGCAAACATAGCAGATCCAGGTTTTATTATTTTCTCCATAGATGCGTAGTTTGAAGCCTTTGCAAACCGAGCAGGTCCAGGTATTTTCTGCTTGTCTATGACATAATATATGTATGATTAACACTTTCCTTTATATAAACGCCTTTTCATCATGCATTTGCAAACAGAGTAGACCCAGATCATATGGCTCCTATAGAAGCCGTCTGATCAGGGTCTACTCTGTTTAGTAATGACATTTGATATATCAGTTTCTTTACTTTCTAAAATGGCTACATTGTTCCATCTTCCGTATTTCATTATAACTATTTTGTCTATGAATATTCAGTAGGTATTGAAATGTGGAATACACATAGAACAGGGAAATGGTTATGCAGTTTCTGCTATGGTGATTATTCTCTTTGCCAGAATACCATTACAGAATTCAACTACCCGTCTGATCTGGGTCTGCTCGGTTTGGTTATGGAATTATTTAGACCTGATTCTACAGTTTCTGCCATAGCCCAAGACACTGTTTTCATATACCATTAGAAGAAATCGGATAATAAATATTTATAATGTCGTTATTTCTTGAACGGATATTAGTAAGGTAAAAGTTTAATCCATTACCTCATAGGCTAATTTTAGATACACCATTTTTTGAATAAATCTACCGAAAAGGAGTACATGCATTAACAAGAGAAAAGAAACTTTTTAGAATTTTGTTGTTTGAAACCATTGTGATAAATAGAGCATTTGCTCCTATATGAGCAAATGCTCTATTTATCACAATGGTTTCACAAAGTCGGAAAAAGTCGTTTATATAAGGGAATGGGTTAAATACATACAGTATATCTTGCTCTTCGAAAGCGTAAGAAAATCCCGCATAGTGCCTTAAGCAATCCATTCCTCTATGAGCTATTTGATCAGGGTCTGCGCTGCTGGGTGTACGAAACGAAAGTGCTTTCTAGCAGAGCTGAAGATAAGAGGAGTATTTTGGGAAATCTAAATTTGTTAAAATATTTCTCATCCGAACCCCATATTTCTGCTTTTCATTGGAGCCTCCCTTTCGGTGCGATTTTGAATAGCAGAAAGATGGAGGTTGGCCGAGGAATAAGGATCTTGATAGATAAGTACGCATTGCATTAACCCTTTCATTGCCGATGTCGCACAAATGCACCACGACAAATAGTGCAGTCCCAGATCAGACGCCGCCTTTTCAAGGGACTTCACTTTTTGTCTAAATCTCTATCTATATATCTGTGCTTTATTCCTTTGAAATGTGCATTTAGTTATCTCGTTTCCTTATTGTACCAAATGATCTAACAAAACTTGGATTGCAGACGACAATTAGAAATTTGGCGCCGAAAAGGTTAAGAACTCAGTGAGAATGAATGAGTTTCATCTAAAAGCCGAATTTGGAATTCTTCGCTTGATATGGATATTCAGCGGAACCTATTTCAACTGTTTATTAACCGTCTCTGCAAACAGAGTAGACCCATATCACACGGCTCATATGGAAGCCGTCTGACCTGAGTCTGCTTTGATTGCCTGAAAAATGAAGAAGATCCGATTCTGCCGTTTCTGCCATGGCTTACACTTACTGCGTTAACATGTCATTATAAAACATCACTTTACAGTAAAACCTCTCTATAACGGCCACCAAATTACATACAATAAAACCTCTCTATAACGGCCACCAAATTGCATCAAGTGTTTTGTGATAAAGGCAGGTGGCTGCTTAAAGCAAGGTGAAAGTAAAACAGAACGCTCCTATAGGAGCGTTCTGTTTTACCTTCACCTTGCTATAAGCAGCCACCTGCCTTATATACGAACTACTTAACATAATTTAGTGGTCGTTATAGAGAGGTTTTACTGTATAAAACTTCATGATCTCGATGTTGCTTACAATACCGTTCATGGAGTAATAGCACATACGCCCTTTCACGCCTTCACAAACAAAGTACACCCAGCTCTGACGATGATGAGGGTCTGTTCTGTTTGCTTGAATTATAAAAATCTGATGCTACGTTTTTTACCAGAATCGACGCATTTCTTGCTCATACGCCATTATAAATATTAACCCTTCGCTTGCTATTCACGTCAATATACGTACCTGTAAATAGTGAAGACCCAGATGAGACAGCTCCTGCAGGAGCTGTCTCATCAGGGTCTGCACTATTTACAAGCTGATTGTGCAACCAGTGCACTCCACAGCAGTGATTGCACAGCGAAATACTTGTACACAGTGAAGATAATTATATGTAATTATACAACAGGGCATGGGTAAAGAAGGAGAAATGTATTTTAAAATTCAGCAAGAGAAGGGTTAAGCTAATTAATATTCATGCATGCATTATTTCTTGCATAATTATTTATTCATGGAGTAAAGAATGAATGTCAAATAAAAAGCAATACCGACCGATCCTTTGGGAGATTTCTAGGTTATATTCGTCTTGCACCAACAATTCAATATTCTTTCAACCCTTTACTCCACACATACGCCTTACTACGCATTTGCAAACAGAGTAGACCCAGATCAGACAGCTCCTATAAGAGCCATCTGATCTGGCTCTGCTCTGTTTGCTTTTGATATAATATAGATATGGTTCTTCCATTTCTGCATTGGCCAAAAACTTATACGTCCAATTGCTATTATAACTAATATTCATGACGTCATTATTTCCTACATGAATATTCATGAAGGAAAGGGTTACGATATAAAGACTGTATGAATATTAACTAGCTGAATTTTATACTAGCATTATGAACAAGGGAACGTTTGCCCACGACAATAAACAGTATAATTAATCTATATGAGTTCATAAGCAAACAGAACAGACCCCTAATCAGGAGCTGGTACAGTGAACCCTCGTTACAACGGAGGTGTTTGTTTCCAGACATTTTGCTGGTATAGCGAGGTTGCCGTTATAACGAGTTTAAATATGAAAGGAACCACATGGCCAGTTTTAGACTAGTACCAACAGGTGAACGCTTAATGCAGAACGCAAGAAGTGCAAAAAGCTCCCTCTGGGAGCTTTTTGCATTTCTTGTATTCTGCATTAAGCGATCACCTGTCTTATTGGTATTGTACATATTTATTCAGTGGTTGTTTCAAAGACGTAACGGTAATTTTGTTTCAAGGCATACTGCCGGTATAACGAGGGCGCCATTGTAACGAATGCCGGTATAATGAGGGTTCACTGTATAAAGGACTTATCCGACCTGGGTTTACTCTGTTGCAATCGCGTAAAGATGCGTTTCTGTCAGGAAAAAGGGTTAAGTTAAACCTGTCTAAAGCACATATAACTTGATTTTCTCTGAATTAGTCGAGCATGACAGGTGTTATTACACTGGTTTAATCTAGTTAATATTTCTTTTGGTGGTTTGGGTGAGCTAGACGCTTTTGACATATGGAATATAATTTAATATCGTAGGTATGATCTTGGCAAACGTTAGCTATCCAGCTGATATTATTAATACACTGCCCTTCGTGACCCTCCTGTCAGAACACTGTACAGTATAACCTGCCTACAGCGACCCTGTCAGAGGTCTAGATAAGACGTGTGCATTAAAACAGTTTCAAGAAGAACTTCTTTATTTCTCCACCAAACCCTATGTTATAACTACTCTTCGAGACGATTCTAAAGAGTTGTTCGACATAGCATTCGGTGGAGAAATAACGATTTTAATATTTGAGTACGCACCTTTATCTGTTACTCTTCATATTATCAAAATACATTTAGGCCAATAAGAGCAGGTGGTTGCTTAATACAGGAAGACAGTTATGCATAGGTGCTTACATGTACTAAATGACTTTCGTCCTGCATTATGGTACCACCTGTCTTAAATCCCAAGAATTAGACTCAAGTTCGGATGGTCGCTTTAGATCGGTCTTACTGAACTCAGATGCAAATTAAAGATATACCGGTATTATTTGATATTCGACACTCTTTCAAACATTTGGTTTTCTTCAAATTCTTACCTACGTTTCTTTAACGCTTTACTCGATAATGCCTTCGCAAAATATATATGGAGTAAAGGTTTAAAGTGATCACATGATGAATACATATTTTTGACGAATATATAGTGTTGTCAGGGTCTGTTTGCTTATGGAATAACATACATCTACATGTAATTATACCGGTTTTTGCCATGGTAGAGAAACCCCTTGTTCATACGGTGTTATAAAACATTAAGGCAATACATATGCATGATATAAATTATTTCTGACATACATATTCATGAGGTAAAATGGTTAAGCTACGTATTGATTAACCCATTCCCTCCTACTGACGCCTTTTGACGCCTCTTAAAAAATACTTTCTGAAACCATTGTGATAAATAGAGCATTTGCTCCTATGGAGCAAATGCTCTATTTATCACAATGGTTTCAAAACTATACAATGCTAACATGTTCCTTTTCTCTAGTAAATGCCCCTTTTCGGTAGCTTTATTCAAAATGGTTGGGTATAAAAATAGCCTACGAGGGAATTAGTTAACTGACACGCTATGTGGCAAAATGTCATTAATGTTGAACCTGCCATAAGCGGTCATTTAAAAAGGTCTGTAAAGAAGGAGGTAGCTTAATGCATTAAGCATCCATCGGCTTTTTAAGACTCCTATGTTCAATAAATGGGTAGCCGCTTAGGATAGTTTCTACTGTAATGCAGTTAACTTCTTTGGGATAGCCTCTCAGCTTGAAGATGATTTGGTTTATTTAGCTTTGAATAAGAAATACATTTATCAGACGTTACTGCGAATTGAAAAAAAAGGTAAGAATATCTCGTTTATTTCCTCACCGAGCCCTGTGTTGTGACTACGTTTCTGATTCGTTTTAATCCTTAGCCTACAGTGAAGAGTCTATACGCTTAAGATCTGATCTGTTGCAATCTTTAGTTTGTTCCCATTTATTCGAGAGTTTAACACTTTACTTCATAAATAAGCATTTCTACGCCTTTGCAAACAGAATAGACCCAGATCAGACGGCTCCTATAGGAGCCGTCTGATCAGGGTCTTCTCTGTTTGCTTCTGGAATTATATAGATCTGATTCTATAGTTTCTGCTTAAGTAAACATTTCATGTGTTAAAATCTTAATATAAGAAATAATCTAATTACTACTCACGGTGTCATTATTTCTTACACGAATATTCATGGAGTAAAGGGTTAAGAAATAATTGACTCAATGGCAAATAGCCTGGATCTTGGTGAGAGTCCAAGTTTCTCGGCGTCTCATCTGGATCCAATCTGTTTACAGATGCCATCAGGCCGTGCCTATCGCACACAGGGTTAAGATATTCAGACTCATTAACCCATTACCTCATATGCTATTTTTAGATACAACCTCTTTGAATAAATCTACCGAAAAGGAGCATTAACTAAAGAAAAGGAAAATGTGCAGAATTTTGTAGTTTGAAACCATTGTGATGAATAGAGCGTTTGCTCCTATAGGAGCAAATGTTCTATTTATCACAATGGTTTCACAGTGACTTTTACAGAGTTGTCAAAAGTCGTCAATATGAAGGAATAGGTTAAAAGGCTGCCATACATACATTGTACAGTAAAACTGCTCTTACCCGGACGTTTAACTTAGTATCAGTACCGCTTCGTAAGACAGGTAGTAGCTTAATGCAGGTTGGAAGTCATACAGAAAGCTCCCAAAGGAACTTTCTGTATGACTTTCAACCTGTATTAAGCAGCCACCTTCCTAAAAAGACGTAAATTATTGTTTATTAAAATTCCGGTTTAGAAGGGTTTTACTGTACATGGTTTTATAGTTATCGCATCCGATTAGATCGGCTATAGTGCTTTTAGTTATGAACCCCATGTAACTATTATTGCGCGACTTTTGTTTTGACATATGTTAGATATGTATTATGATCACGAAGTAAATACACACTGTTTTCTGTATTTACTTCGTGATATGATATATGATGTACTCTCTCGCGTGGGAGAATATAAATGGAGTATCTATCATAGCAAAGTGTTACTGTTTTAACCAAGATTCTGCTAAGTGCTGCAAGACTGGCATTTACAAAAAAAGCATGCGTCCAGACGAGACGCTGATTTATTCAGCGTCTCGTCTGGATCCAAACTCTTGAATTTTCTGAAAAAGTGTGAACGAAGAGTACAGCACGATCCACGATCAGTTTGAACTCCTTTTTTAACCCTTTCCTCCATAGGCTATTTTTTAGACCCAACCTCTTTGAATGAATCTACCCAAAAGGAGCATCTACTAGAGGAAAAAGTAAAATTTTAGAATTAGGAGCAAATGCTCTATTTATCACAATGGTTTCAAGAAGTGGTTATTACAGAGGCGTAGAAAGGCGTATTTATGGAGGAAAGGATTAAACGCATTTTGCAAACAGAGTAGACCCATATCAGACGGCTCCTATACGTCTGGTAAGGGTCTGCTCTGTTTGCTTTTGATATGGTATAGCTCTACTTTTATAGTTTTTATCAAAGGAAAACAATCCTTGAAAAGTTTACATTATATAATTTCAGTTAATAAATATTCATGATGTCATTATTTCTTACACGAATACTGCACAGGGAAGTGTTTAACTCTTTAACCTTTACCAATCTGCGAAAAATAATGTCCGCATAAAAAAGCTGATTTGTTTTGACTACCTCCAATTCGATCAAGCTTTTGAGAAACTTGAACGAATGTCAAACAACTTGGATCCTGATGAGACGCCGAGCTGTTTGCAAATGAAATTCAGCGGGATTATTATCAACGTGCTGATTATTCAAAGTGGAATGGCCCATCAATGTTTAATTATAGAGATCATTTAGTATGAGTAATGTAAATTTGTTTTATAAGATTTTGAATGACAAATCATGTAGATCCGGATAAGAGGGCTCCTCTAAGAGCCATCTGATCTGGCTGCATATTGTTTGCAAATGTTAGTTCTCTTGCTCTCCCACATTCGTAGGACTTAAGTGTGAATGCCAGGTCCCACTACAGTAGAACCCGTCTTAAGCGGCCATCAAAATGAGGTACAAATATGGACCAGTAAGACAGGTGGTAGCTTAATGCAGGTTAAAAGTAATGCAGAAAGCTCCTATAGGAGCTTTCTGCATTACTCTTGCCCTGCATTAAGCAACCACCTGCCTTCTAAGACTACCATGTTCAATAAATGAATGGTCGCTCAGGGAGGTTCTACTGTATATATATAGTTCACGACCTTGCACGGTTTAATCGTTATGAAAGACAAAATAATCATTTAATCAATGAATGAGGACATTTTATGCTGTCTTATTTTGTGATTTATCACTTAAACGGAAGAGCCACGTCTATGCGCCTATTAACCGTTATCCAGATACTCGCGACCAGAATTGCTTTTGCTAACATAACAGCTTGGGTCGAGATGAGACGCCGAGTAACTCGGCGTCTCATCAAGTTCCAAACTATTTGACACTCGGTCAGTATTTTCTCAAAAGCTTTGATAGATAAAACGGAATTAATCAAAATTGCACCAGATCAAATTTTGAGCAGACATTTTTTTTCCTCAGCGGGATAAGAATGAGTTCTTGTTTCTTGTCTGATAAAGCCACAAGTCTCCAGTCCTTCTGTATGTAACACGACGGTATGTTGATTTTACAAAATACGATTTCATTACAAGCTGAACTGGAATCGGGATGTCTCTGACAGTAACAAGTATCGAATCATTTAATCCTTCTATTTCATGAATATTCGTGTGAGACGTAACGGCGTCATGAATATTTATTAGCTGATTTCTTTTACAGCAAAACCTCTCTATAACGGCCACTAATTTTGTTAAAAAGGCAGGTGGCTGCTTAAAACAAGGTAAAAGTAAAAGAGAACGCTTCTGTTTTACTTTCACCTTGCTTTAAGTAACCACCTGACCTAAATACCAACCAATTAACACAATTTATTAGTGGTCATAGAGAGGTTTTACTGTAGACTTATAGTAGCAAGGATATAAACACAGGATATTTTGGCCTTAGCAGAAACCGTAGCGTCAGATGAGCAAACAGGACAGACCCTGACTACACGTCTCCTACACGGACCGTCTGGTCGGGGTCTTCTCGTTTGCAAATGTGTCAAACGGCGTCAATATTGAATAACGGTGTCAAACACTCAATTAGAACGGCTCTTTGGCAAAAACAATATTCCATTGCGAACCGTGTAGACCTTCACTTTCAGCTAGTCCGCATCTACCCTTTTTCACACATCAAAACTGAGTGAAAATCTTAAGTAATTCTTGATGTTTCCATACAATGTACAGCTTGATCAAATACGTCACCGTATGCGTGTTGTCTGACCTGGATCTACGCAGTGTCCAATGCGCCTCATTTAATCCTCCTTTCACTAACCGCGACCTAACTCGAATCATCATCTTCGTCATCATCATCGTCATTATTACTGTTATTATTATCATTTTATTATTTAACCATTCGCTTGCTGAATTTTAAAATACATTTCTCCTTCTTTACCCATGCTCTGTTGTATAATTACATATATCTTCACTGTGTACAAGTATTTCGCTGTGCAATCACTGCTGTGGAGTGCACTGGTTGCACAATCAATTTGTAACTAGTGCAGACCCTGATGAGACAGCTCCTGCAGGAGCTGTCTCATCTGGGTCTTCACTATTTACAGGTAGGTATATTGACGTGAACAGCAAGCGAAGGTTTATTGTTTTATTTATATATTATCGTTATTATTTATTATCGTTATTATTATCAACAATTTCATTACTATTATAATATTCATCACTACAAGCAGCAGTAGTAGTACGCGTTACAATAATCAATGATTATCATCTTCAACCTTATTTTTTCTGTAATTACTATCAATGATTTTTATCATCGTCTTTGCCTTTATTGTTATTATAGTCATAGTCATCATGGCCATCTCTTATATCATTTTCAGTAGTGGCATTAGGAATAATATGTTATAAAACCATTATAACCACTTAAAATGTTTTTCATCATTTTTTTATTTATTCATTCTATAATAATTATTGCTACTTTTCTCTACGTCATTACCATAACTTGTATCCATGCTTATAAAACTTTTCAGTTGAGTCTGAGATCGTTCTCAAGTTTTTGATTGGTCAGATATGAGCCTTTGGCTCAAGTCTGACCAATCAAAAGCTTGAGAACTCAAATCTGACCAATCAAAAGCTTTATTAGCATGGACCTAGGTCATGACGGTCACGGTAATCATCATTATAATGAGTATCATTATTCAGGCGCTATTCCTAGCCTCTGAGATCGGGTCAGAAACATTATATAATTCATTACCGTTAAAACATACCGACATTAAGTTGTTTTTAAGTTTATTTTCTCAGGGGCTTATTCTTTGTCATAAAATCTATGGCGAAGTTCTCTCCGGAAATTAATCTTGTAATGCATGTTTCAAACCATTCTAAATTTCGTCTGAAAATTCTTGGGGAAAACTGTTAAGTATTAATGCATGACATTACTGCATGAACTTGATTAATGCTTGCCTCTATAGAAATCATCGTCAGAGTAAACGCAGGTCAACCAGATCTTAATAAATGTGCGTACTCAAATACTAAATACTAAAATACTAAATTCGTCATTTCTCCACCAAACCCTATGTTGTGACCACTCTTTAGAATCGTCTCTTTGAGGCGATTCTAAAGAGTGGTCACAACATAGGGTTTGGTGGAGAAATAAATGAGTTATTATTGAAAATGTTTTAATGTACGCATCTTATCTGGACCCCTGTTTATAGGAATTGTCTGGTCAGGGCCTGCCTAGCAAATATTCGGTTTGTTGTGCCCCCTCAACTTAAAAAAATGGTTTCAAAATAAGATCTAGAGTCCCTAACTAATATGTGAACGAAGGGGTTAAAGCAGGATGAAAGTCATCACGACAGCTCTATTGGGAGCTCTCTGCATAACCCCCTCTAAATTTAGCAGCCACCTGCCTTTAATATCCCAGTTATTCTTTTCTAACAAATCGAATTCGCGATGTGTTACTGTACAACAAACAATGCACACGTCACACAATGTTATTAAACCCTTTCCCTGTTGAATATTCATGAAAGAAATAATGGCATCATGAATATTTATTAACTGAATGTTTATAATGACATATGTACACATTAGTAGGGGACAAAAAGCCTGGTTTGGGCCGATTTTGTTACCTGATTTACAATAGCTCCATATTTTAACCATTCGTTTGCTGAATTTTAAAATACATTTTCCTTCTTTACCCATGCCCTGTTGTATAATTACATATATATCCACTGTGTACAAGTATTTCTCTGTGCAATCACTGCTGTGGAGTGCACTGGTTGCATAATCAACTTGTAAATAGTGCAGACCCTGATGAGACAGCTCCTGCAGGAGCTGTCTCATCTGGGTCTTCACTATTTACAAGTAGGTATATTGACGTGAATAGCAAGCGAAGGGTTAATATATAAACTAAACACCTTACCTAACAGTTTAAGAATATATCAAATTCTCAAGTTTTACCTTTGACCTTCAAATGACCTTGATTTTATGTACCACGTCCTTGGTAGAGGGATATTGTCTTAGTATGTTGTATGTGCTCAGTAATTACAGTATGCATCACATATGTAGAAAAAATGACTGAAATACACAAAAATTACAAATTTGACATTTGACTTCACAAATGTGACTTTTGACCTCTACTTGTGACCTTGGCATTGACAATATGCACCAACGTCCTTGGTAGAGGATATTGACTTAGTAAAGTGTATGTGCATATTTATTACAAAACATACATCATATACATAAGAAAATGTACTGAAATTGCACAAAAAGTACAAATGTGACCTTTGACCTCTGCTTGTGACATTGACCTGAACAAACCTATAAAACTCGTGGTCAAGGGTACCTCCTTTTTTAATTGAATATATGTGCCAAGTTTTACTCTAATATACCAATGTTAATGTAAAATTGTAGAACGAAAAGGTCTTGAAACAGAGAAAAAACTCAAATTTGACATTTGACCCCTAACCGTGACATTGACCTTCAAGGGAATCAATTGAAACTGATATTATTAACATTGCCTTGATATTAATCACTTAATTATAAAGTTATATTAAAATCCTTCCAAAAAAAGAGTTGAAGAGATCTTTGTGTATGGTATTTATTTTATTTCTACGGCTGCCATGGAAACTCAAATTTTAGTGTTTTATAATTGTTCCACAATGCTGCCACCCTTCTTATTTTAATTGTTAAGTAATACTCTTCGTTATCTGAAAGTATCCTGTCATTGTAAAACCAGGTAACAAAATTTCGAAAAATGTCCCCAACTACATGAGGTTTTGGTATTGGTAAAAACGGTAGAGTTAGATCTATTATAATTCATAAGCAAGCAGAGCAGACCCTAATCAGACGGACCCCATACAGAAGCCGTCTGATCTATGTCTACTCTGTTTGCAAAGGCGTGAAAAAGGCGTTTATATGAGGGGAAGTGTTAATATAGTTGTGTGCCCATGCTGTCATAGATGTTTTAATGAAACACCATTCGAAATCAGTGTACACTCACGAGGCATATAGAATGCAGTTTATTCCCGTTCTAATGCATGGAATCGAAATTTATATCATCAGAACACTCCCGTGAGTAACAGTTATAAGTAATTAAAGGAAATTTGTATCTGAGAAACTTCCAAGGAACGAAAACAGCTTTACCACGCTGCTGATTATCTATTGAGGGAAAATTTATATTGATTAACCATTTCCTCCATAAATACGCCTTTCTTATTAACGCCTCTGTAATAACCACTTCTTGAAACCATTGTGATAAATAGAGCAAATGCTCTATTTATCACAATGGTTTCAAACTACATAGTTCTAAATTTTCACCTTTCTTTAGTAAATGCTCCTTTTGGGTAGATTCATTCAAAGAGGTTGGGTCTGAAAATAGACTATGGAGGAAAGGGTTAAAGCGGTTTTAACTGTTTATCACATAGAGCCATAGATGTGCATCTTCACGACATTGCACACAGAGCAGACCAGATCAGACCGCTCCTATATGAGCCGCCTGATCAGGGTCTGCTGTTTGCTTGTGAAACGGGCGGACGGGCGGACGGGCGTCTCGATTTGTTTCCGAATGATAACTTTAGTTATGTATGTCCGATCTTCATGAAACTTCACATGTACATTGATATCAATGAGGACAGAACCCCCATTGAATATAGGCTGCGCCCGACTAAGGCCAAGGTCATTTTTTTCTGAAAATATATTGTGGCGGGCGGGCGTCTCGATTCGTTTCCGGACGATAACTTTAGGTCTGTATGTCCGATCTTTATGAAACTTCACATGTGCATTGATATCAATTAGGGCAGGAACACTATTGAATATGGGCTTTACCCGACCAAGGTCAATGCCATTCTTTTCTTAAAATATATTGTGGCGGGCGGGCGTCTCGATTCGTTTTCGGACGATAATTTTAGTTCTGTATGTCCGATCGTCATGAAACCTCACATGTGCATTGATATCTATGAGGTCAGGATCCCTATTGAATATGGGCTTTGTCCGACCAAGGTCAATGTCATTTTTTCTGAAACTATAATGTTTTTCTGTATAATTTTCCCGTTTCCGGGCAATAACTTTAGTTCGATCTTCATGAAACTTCACATGTGCATTGATTTCAACAAGGGCAGGAACCCTATTGAACATGGGCTTTGCCCGACCAAGGTCAAGGTAATGTTTTTTTGAAAATATATTGCTTTTCTTTAGAATTTTCCCGTTTCCGGACGATAACTTTAGTTCTGTATGTCCGATCTTCATGAAACTTCACATGTGCATTGATATCAATGAGGACAAGAACCCTATTGAATATGGGCTTTACCAGACCAACGTATTATGTGAAACTCTGCGGCGGGCGGGCGGGCGCCTCGATTCGTTTCTGGATGATAATTTTAGTTCTGTCTGGCCGATCTTCATGAAACTTCACATGTGCATTGATACCAATTAGTGCGGGAACCCTATTGAATATGGGCTTTGCCCGACCACGGTCAATGCCATTTTTTCTGAAAATATATTGTTTTTCAGTAGAATTTCCAGTTTCCGGACGAGAACTTTAGTTCTGTATTTCCGATCTTCCTGAAACTTCACATGTGCATTGATATCAATGAGGGCAGGGACCCTATTGAATATGGGCTTTGCCTGAACAAGGTCAATGCCACTTTTCCTAAAAATAGTGTTTTTCTGTAGAATTTTCCCATTTCCAGACGATAACTTCAGTTTTGTATGTCCGATCTTCATGAAACTTCAAATATGCATTGATGACAATGAGGGCAGGAACCCTATTGAATATGGGCTTTGCCTGAACAAGGCCAAGGTCATTTGTCCTTAAAATAAATTGTTTTTCAGTAGAATTTGTCCGTTTCTGGACGATAATTTTAGTTATGTATATCCAATCTTCACGACACTTTTGATATCGATGAGGGCAGGAACCCTATTTAATATGGGCTTTGTCCAACCAAGGTCAAGGTCACTTTTCCTAAATATATATCGTTTTTCCGTAATATTTGTTTCGTTTAGGGACTTATATAGATTAAAGGTAATTGTTTTTATTAATTTCCGTGAACTATTGCTACCTTATATGGAGCAATGGCCTTTCAACTAAAGACATTTGACGGACGTACTTGAGAGAGAGAGAGAGAGAAAGAAAGAGAGAGAGAGAGAGAGAGAGAGAGAGAGAGAACAGAGGTAGTAAATGGACATACATATGGGACAGATAGAGAACCATATAGGCGTAGTGAGAGAGACGGCCAGTCAGCCTGCTAGACAGACAGTCAGAGACAGGCGGCCAGACATAGAAAAAGAGAATAAGAGAGAGGTTATTGCAACTCTTATTCATTATAAGCGACCGTGCTTATTCAAAAGAATGATGATTAATTAGACACTTCTTTTTTGAGCTACTTGTTTCCGCGGTTAGAGGCGAGTGAACTCGATAGCTCATTACTTTTCTCTAACACGGAGACCTTTGCCCCAAGGTTCCTTCAAGAGTTATACCTGAGCGCGGTAAACGAGCTCAACACTATAATTGAACGCAACTTAGATCCAGATCAGACACCGAGTAAATCGATCTACCTCTGCTATTTTACAATTGTATATTCGGTATTTAGTTTGTGTAGCATTGAATGTACGGTAAAATCTAAAAGGAATACAAACCAGCTGTTGAGCAATCGGCAATTTTCTCGGCAAGACAGGATTAATAGAATTTCATCAATGCAAGATTCAATTCCTCACGCCCTTCGGAAGCACTCAAGACAGTCCAAGGCCGCAGCGCGTGGTTGATATTTCGCCTAATTGGTCTAAGTCTAACACTTAATGCAATGAGGAGTTTGAAGTCATGAAGCTTTTACTTTTTTTAAAAAAAGCTTTCCTCTTTAGCACTGTATTTGCAGAGAGTCTGGTATTTAACATGTGAAGTAGATAATGAGGGTACAGTTCTATCATAATCTCTTTTTTTCTCCGCCAAACCCTATCTTGCTACTACTCATTAGAATCGCCTCTTTGAGGGTCCGCTGTTTGCCTCTCTGAGGGTCTGCTGTTTGCCTCTCTGAGGGTCTGCTGTTTGCCTCTCTGAGGGTCCGCTGTTTGCCTCTTTGAGGCGATTCTAATGAGTAGCATCAAGATGGGGTTTGGCCGAGAAATATTCAAAATATATTTTTGTTCAAATTTCCTAAATACGTATATTATCCACAGCTCTGTTTAAATGTTCAACAGGCTGTACATCTCACAAGGGTCGTAAATAGCATACACTCTGATCGTGTTTTATTGAAGAGCAAAGAATGAAAATATATTTGAAGAGCAAAGAATGAAACTATATTTGGACAACTAAATCAGGTAGAAGCAGTCTGAATGTGGAAATTGTGATAATATCCATGAATCTTAATAATCAAATTGTCCCTTTCTTCGATTTTAAGAACCAAAGACAAAACAAAAACAAAACAACACACTTTTAACGTGCTCAAAGCCAGGACTGAAGACGAACCGGTCTTAAACCTGGTTATTCCTGGTTTTATTGATAACATACACACTGGTCTATCTAATTCTCTTATTTCTCATGCACATATCTTGCTGCAACTCTTCCCGATGAGGCGATTCTAAAGAATTGCAGTAAAATAAGGTTTAGCGGAACAAAATACACACACACACACACATATATATATTACTTAAATTTTCCGAGTATATACGTTTCTTATCTATTGTTTTATTTGACAATGGTGTATGCTCATAAAACCAGATCTTATCAGATGTCCAGATAAACTGCGTAAAGCAAAACATTTCCAAGAATAACTTCTTCATTTCTCCACTAAACCCTATGTGGAATCACTCTTTAGACTCATCTCTTCGATACGATTCCAAAGAGTGGCCACAACAAAAGGTTTGGTGGAGAAAGGACGAGTTTGGAATATGAGTACATTACTTTATCTGTTGCTCTGTCTGATGCAATTAATATAACTTAATTCAAATTCATACAAAGCGTAAGGACCCCATTGAGCGAGTGTTCTGAATACTGAGAAAAGTTATATACAGTAGAATCCCTCTAATGCGACCACTTAATGAATAAACATGGGTATCTTTATTAGCAGGTGGTTGCTTAATGCAGGATAAAAGTAATGCAGAAAGCTCTTAGCTTTCTGCATCACTTTTGTCCTGCATTACGCTACCACCTGCATCTAGCACCAAGAATTACAAATGTATACTTTAGGTGTTCGCATTAGTTGGGTTTTACTATACATGTATCTGTCTTTATATTTCCTGTGCGACAGTCGTTGTATTCGTCACTATTTGTCTGCCATTTAATATACCTTGCATAGACACCCGATTATTATATGTCTATCTTTTATATGCCCTAAGTGACCGCCTTTTTACGCGTCGCTATTGTCCGCCTTTTTATATACTTTGCATGACCACCTGATTACTATATATCTGTCTTTGAGATGGTCTGCGTAACCACTGTTAAAGAGGAGGTTCCTACAATGATCGCATATTTTCAATAATATGATAAACCTTGGTATTTGTTATGCTCTATCATTATTATGAAAGTTCCCAATTTGAACTTATATCGAAAAATGCCCCTGTGATACAAATAAACCGATTTCATCAATAACTGATAATTTTTGTTCTACAACACAATATTATCGGCCTTTTCCGTTAAATTCTTCCGCGTTTTGCCGATGATCACCCGATCCCTCTATTGTTTACGCAATAGCTTTCTCGGAAGTGGTCGGAGAATCGCGAATAGGGCGAACAGTTACGAAACTAAAACTCAACCCGAATAAAACTGAAACATCGGGGAGTAAAACCGGGATCGGCGATATCAAACACATGGATGTGTTGTCATTATAAACGGTAATTGGATGGGGCTTTTTGTGATATACTACTTTTCAGCATATAAACAAATGAGTTTTGTATATTTTAAGTGTTTATGAAACGCGTCAAATGTAGAGACATCCCCTTTAAAGCATCGCTATACATTTGCATTTTAGGTGCACTGTTCGAGCGCTATATCCAGTATTTTATACCCATTGGTACTACATATAAACATTTCCCTGTTCTAAGTTTAATTGAAATTTCAATACCTACTGAATATTCATGGCCCAAATAGTTAAACAATGAAATACATGTATGTAAGGTGGTACATTGTAGCCATTTTAAGAAGTAAAGGCACAGGTCTCTCAAATTCCATTAACAAACAGTCGACACTGATCAGACGGCAACTATAGGAGCCGCCTGATCTCTGTCTACTTTGTTTGCAAAACTGTATGCATAGATAATGCAAGATTAGCCGTTGGCGATGAAGGAATTAACCCATTCCCAGATATTTACGACTTTTGACGACAATGGTCATTTTGTGAAACCATTGTGATAAATAGAGCATTTGCTCCTATATGAGCAAATGCTCTATTTATCACAATGGTTTAAAGCTACAAAATTCTAAAATGTTCCTTTTCTCTAGTTAATGCTCCTTTTCGGTAGATTTTTTCAAAGAGGTAGGATCTAAAAATAGCCTATGAGGCAATGGGTTAATGTACCCCTCTATCTCCGTTACTTTATCGACGGATTTTATTGACGGAAATGGAATTAGACTCTATTTGTCTGGCCATACTGAACTCTAACACTGCTCCAAATGCCCCGAAATGCTAACAAGCCTGTCTCCTCGGTCTTCAGCACGCAACACCAAACTTACTCCGATAAAATTGTTGTCTGTTATATTTCTCAAAATGAACATTTTTATCTTTTATTGATCGCCGCATGAGCGGCGATCACTAATGGAATGCTCAAAAGTATTTACCCATGTAGGAGGGGTAGCGACAAGTTTTACAAATTGGCTCATGAGAGCGTGGCAGAGAATAGTTTCTATCTGCATTATTGATGTAGTGAAATATGTGATGTAAAAACCTTCATACGATGTTTAAAAAGAAATTTATCAAACAAATGTACAATAATAACAATAATTATGACACTTTTTTCGTCGAAGTATCGACATTAAATGCCAAAAACAGTTTTGTAAACATAAATGAAGCCGGGTCAAAGTCGCAGAATTGAAGCCGGGTCAAAACTGTAGTCGTGCACCTGTTTGCGGTGCTCTCGTTCTAGAGATATACATTACAAGACGGGAAAACGTGCTCGAATTTGAAAAATAAGATCATTTGAAAGTAGTAGGGAAGTATGAATCGGGGAGAATGCCTGCAGCCCTGCAGCCCCTGCAGCCCGTCACGTGACCGATGACGTCACAATGGGAGGGTATACTATGACTGCCTAAGAACAATGCGCAGGGGGTCACGCTCATTGACCGTGACCTAACAATAGACTAGCACAATCCATAGAGGTCACGCTGACCATCCCGCATTCCTAAGACTAGAGCCCTAGAACAATAGGGACGGAATCGTATGACACCGCCCAACAACAACGGAGGTCACCCCGACCATCCCACATTCCACCCTCGCTGGGTGCCATCCCGCATTCCACCTTTGCCGGGTACCATTTACTATAAAAACCATTTAGGGCATTCGCAAACAGCGTAGACCCGGCTTTATAATCGGCTTTAGGATCGGTTTCACCTCCATATTTTGTATATACCATTATAATACCGATTTAAAATTTCGGGACCCATTTTTTATTTAAAGAATATTCTTATTCTTTCGGCCAAAGGCTTAGAACAATAGGTCAATCCAATTCATTATAATAGCGCTTTAGATATAAAATCGTATCAATGTGGGAATACCCGAGAGTATATCGACCTTCCAAGGTGTCGATGATCCGATACAATGTCAGTCCTTTCAACCGTTTTGAAAGATGACACTTTTTTACCAGTGGAAGGACAATGTTAAATTTAACAATGGGATCGAGTTAACGTCCCGACTCGTTATATCTTTTCCTTCTAAATGACGTCTATACGGTGGATTTATATCATCAATCCCATAGCAAACTGTCTATTCGTTTCTAACATATTTCGATTAAAATCGAAACAGTTTATAAAATGTTTACCGAATGACAAGTTTGTCTTTCAATACAATGTCTTACAAGCTTCACCGCCCACCGAAATACAAGACCCTTGCGAATTACTCTGTAGGCGTCCAGCGTGAAAATGATAGATTAAATTTCTTCTGTTACCCTTATTCAAGATATTCCATATCAATTCTTTTATATTTACTCCCAATCCCTTAATATTAATGAATTAACTCTCATTAGGGTGCGCCGAATAAGTCTGAACATGTCCAACGGGTGCGGTTATTCGTTTGTTTTAATAAATAGAACATATTAAAAGTATATACCCGATGACTGACGCGTCAGATCTAATTATAAATATTGCTGAACTCTGGGTTTACTCCGTTTGCAAAGACGTTGAAATGTGTATATATGGAGTAAATGATGCAGGAAAGGAATGGTGTTTCCTGTCAGTTGCAAACAGTGTAGATCCAGATCTCTAGACGCCCCATGATCACGGTCGGTACTGTTTGTCATTCAAAATATCTTCGCAAATTATACCTTTGCATACTGAATGGACCATTTCACTTTGACTATTCAGCACTCAAAGATTTAACCCTTTCCCTCTTCAATATTCATGGTAGACATGATGACATGACTATTTATTAGCTGATTTTTTTATGTTTTTCTTTACACCCTTCTTGGTAGAAAATATTAACTTTGAAAACATACAGCATACGACATTTTTTGCAAACAAATAGTTATAGAACAAACTCGATATCCGATTACGATTTATGCTTTTGCTTTAACACCCGACTGTTGAACACGCACTCTCCGTCATTTGTAAATGGTATAGAACCAGATGAAATGGCTCGCGGATCTAGGAGCCTCTGATTCGGGTCTACATAGTGCATCATTCGAAATCGCCTACTCAATTTAAGCCTTTGCTACTTAATGTCAATAGCGTGAAAATGATAGATTAAATTTCTCCTGTTACCCTTATTCAAGATATTCCATATCGATCTTTGATATTAATGAATAGATACTTACTGAGAGAAAATTATATCGATATATAGGTTTCAATAAAAAAAAAGTCATTGCGTATATTTACACCATTTTTAGTAGAAAGGATTAACTTTGAAAACATGCAGCAGACGACATTTTTGCACACAAATAGTTATGGAACAAGCGCGATATCGGCTTATGATTTACACTTGCGCATTAACCCTTTAGTGTCGGACACGCCCTCTCTGACATTTGCAAACGGTATAGAACTAGATGAAATGGTTACCAGTTCTAGGAGCCTTTGATTCGGGTCTGCAAAGTGCATCATTCAAACTTGTCTACTAAGTTTAAGCCTTTGCTACTAAATGTCAATGGACTGCTCTCGAGGGTTAATATTTGTAAGATTTTACGTTCTACAAGTATCGCATTATAACTCGTATTCCCTAAATTATCGTATAAGAGCTGGTTACCCGTATATAAGATATACTGTTACGTTAGACCCAAAACCAACCGAAAGAATATATGTATAAAAGTTTAAATACGTAGCACTTGACCAACTTTTCGATTATAGATATTTTCATCTTTTTACTTAGTTGATACAGCTTTGTAAACGGAGTAGACCCAGATCAATCAGTTCCTGTTGGAGCTTACATATCGAGCCGTCTCATCCGGATCTACTCTATTTGCAGATGCCTGAAAACGCATTTATATGAGGTAAAGGGATAAGGCACATAGAATCTAATTAGACGTGGTTCGGTTACCAACCGTTAATTTTAGCATTTAAAAATATATTGACCCGAGAGTGATTTGAAAATTATTACGACATAGCGATCGTTAAAGCCATACATGTATAAACAGCGCGAAAAAATTATGGTCAGAATCGTTTATCGAGACTAGAAGCGTTGGCTAACCCTTTCTATATTCTATATAGATGACATCATCGACTAACGAGGAATTTTCGGAAGCACCGGGGCCTGAGCTCAGTAGAGACCCCGATATCTGTTTCCCGCGGAAAACGAACATTTTATACAGCGGGAGTACCGATTGAAGAGGTGGTTTATATATAACGTTTATATAGTTTTAAGTATATTAAGTACAAATCTGGTAAATGTTCTGGACCCTAAGCAAACAAGAAGCGTTTTAAGCGAATGCCTTTAGCAGACGACAGAAGGGATCTTCTATAGAGTATATATATATATCGTCTGGGATAATAGTATATAATCTATTAGCATTGAGCGATGAGACTCGTGGGTATTCATTAGAGCAAAATAAAATTCGAACTATATCGCGAAATGAGTAAAGAATGTTACTAAAGTAGATTAGATGTCACTTTTGAGCAGATGCTTATTACACATAAATTCAATGGTAACATTGCACCGTTTACAAGCGGCCTATATCGTTGTGTACTCTGTCTCACTCTCTGTCTATCTATCTGTCTGACTATATGTCTGTCTGTCTCTCTATCTATCTCTCTAACTTGTAATTGCTCTATCTCGCTTATTCGGAGTGAAATGGGTTTGTTTCTTTCATCTCGTATCAACTTCTCGCGACGTTTTATATGTGATTGTCTTTTAGTTTGATTGTTTCCAAATATGAAAGAGAAGAGGGGGTGCCTCTTGAGGAGTAGGCGATGCCTCCTAAGAGGAGGAGGAGGAGTAGGCGATATCTCCTAAGAGGAGGAAGGGGAGTAGGCGATGCCTCCTAAGAGGAGGAGGAGGAGGAGGAGGAGTAGGCGATGCCTCCTAAGAGGAGGAGGAGGAGGAGGAGGAGTAGGCGATGCCTCCTAAGAGGAGGAGGAGGAGGAGGAGGAGGAGGCGATGCCTCCTAAGAGGAGGAGGAGGAGGAGGAGGAGGAGGCGATGCCTCCTCCTCCTCCTCCTCTTAGGAGGCATCGCCTACTCCTCCTCCTCCTCCTCCTCCTCTTAGGAGGCATCGCCTCCTCCTCCTCCTCCTCCTCCTCCTCTTAGGAGGCATCGCCTACTCCTCCTCCTCCTCCTCCTCCTCTTAGGAGGCATCGCCTACTCCTCCTCCTCCTCCTCCTCCTCTTAGGAGGCATCGCCTACTCCCCTTCCTCCTCTTAGGAGATATCGCCTACTCCTCCTCCTCCTCTTAGGAGGCATCGCCTACTCCTCAAGAGGCACCCCCTCTTCTCTTTCATATTTGGAAACAATCAAACTAAAAGACAATCACATATAAAACGTCGCGAGAAGTTGATACGAGATGAAAGAAACAAACCCATTTCACTCCGAATAAGCGAGATAGAGCAATTACAAGTTAGAGAGATAGATAGAGAGACAGACAGACATATAGTCAGACAGATAGATAGACAGAGAGTGAGACAGAGTACACAACGATATAGGCCGCTTGTAAACGGTGCAATGTTACCATTGAATTTATGTGTAATAAGCATCTGCTCAAAAGTGACATCTAATCTACTTTAGTAACATTCTTTACTCATTTCGCGATATAGTTCGAATTTTATTTTGCTCTAATGAATACCCACGAGTCTCATCGCTCAATGCTAATAGATTATATACTATTATCCCAGACGATATATATATATACTCTATAGAAGATCCCTTCTGTCGTCTGCTAAAGGCATTCGCTTAAAACGCTTCTTGTTTGCTTAGGGTCCAGAACATTTACCAGATTTGTACTTAATATACTTAAAACTATATAAACGTTATATATAAACCACCTCTTCAATCGGTACTCCCGCTGTATAAAATGTTCGTTTTCCGCGGGAAATAGATATCGGGGTCTCTACTGAGCTCAGGCCCCGGTGCTTCCGAAAATTCCTCGTTAGTCGATGATGTCATCTATATAGAATATAGAAAGGGTTAGCCAACGCTTCTAGTCTCGATAAACGATTCTGACCATAATTTTTTCGCGCTGTTTATACATGTATGGCTTTAACGATCGCTATGTCGTAATAATTTTCAAATCACTCTCGGGTCAATATATTTTTAAATGCTAAAATTAACGGTTGGTAACCGAACCACGTCTAATTAGATTCTATGTGCCTTATCCCTTTACCTCATATAAATGCGTTTTCAGGCATCTGCAAATAGAGTAGATCCGGATGAGACGGCTCGATATGTAAGCTCCAACAGGAACTGATTGATCTGGGTCTACTCCGTTTACAAAGCTGTATCAACTAAGTAAAAAGATGAAAATATCTATAATCGAAAAGTTGGTCAAGTGCTACGTATTTAAACTTTTATACATATATTCTTTCGGTTGGTTTTGGGTCTAACGTAACAGTATATCTTATATACGGGTAACCAGCTCTTATACGATAATTTAGGGAATACGAGTTATAATGCGATACTTGTAGAACGTAAAATCTTACAAATATTAACCCTCGAGAGCAGTCCATTGACATTTAGTAGCAAAGGCTTAAACTTAGTAGACAAGTTTGAATGATGCACTTTGCAGACCCGAATCAAAGGCTCCTAGAACTGGTAACCATTTCATCTAGTTCTATACCGTTTGCAAATGTCAGAGAGGGCGTGTCCGACACTAAAGGGTTAATGCGCAAGTGTAAATCATAAGCCGATATCGCGCTTGTTCCATAACTATTTGTGTGCAAAAATGTCGTCTGCTGCATGTTTTCAAAGTTAATCCTTTCTACTAAAAATGGTGTAAATATACGCAATGACTTTTTTTTTTATTGAAACCTATATATCGATATAATTTTCTCTCAGTAAGTATCTATTCATTAATATCAAAGATCGATATGGAATATCTTGAATAAGGGTAACAGGAGAAATTTAAACTATCATTTTCACGCTATTGACATTAAGTAGCAAAGGCTTAAATTGAGTAGGCGATTTCGAATGATGCACTATGTAGACCCGAATCAGAGGCTCCTAGATCCGCGAGCCATTTCATCTGGTTCTATACCATTTACAAATGACGGAGAGTGCGTGTTCAACAGTCGGGTGTTAAAGCAAAAGCATAAATCGTAATCGGATATCGAGTTTGTTCTATAACTATTTGTTTGCAAAAAATGTCGTATGCTGTATGTTTTCAAAGTTAATATTTTCTACCAAGAAGGGTGTAAAGAAAAACATAAAAAAATCAGCTAATAAATAGTCATGTCATCATGTCTACCATGAATATTGAAGAGGGAAAGGGTTAAATCTTTGAGTGCTGAATAGTCAAAGTGAAATGGTCCATTCAGTATGCAAAGGTATAATTTGCGAAGATATTTTGAATGACAAACAGTACCGACCGTGATCATGGGGCGTCTAGAGATCTGGATCTACACTGTTTGCAACTGACAGGAAACACCATTCCTTTCCTGCATCATTTACTCCATATATACACATTTCAACGTCTTTGCAAACGGAGTAAACCCAGAGTTCAGCAATATTTATAATTAGATCTGACGCGTCAGTCATCGGGTATATACTTTTAATATGTTCTATTTATTAAAACAAACGAATAACCGCACCCGTTGGACATGTTCAGACTTATTCGGCGCACCCTAATGAGAGTTAATTCATTAATATTAAGGGATTGGGAGTAAATATAAAAGAATTGATATGGAATATCTTGAATAAGGGTAACAGAAGAAATTTAATCTATCATTTTCACGCTGGACGCCTACAGAGTAATTCGCAAGGGTCTTGTATTTCGGTGGGCGGTGAAGCTTGTAAGACATTGTATTGAAAGACAAACTTGTCATTCGGTAAACATTTTATAAACTGTTTCGATTTTAATCGAAATATGTTAGAAACGAATAGACAGTTTGCTATGGGATTGATGATATAAATCCACCGTATAGACGTCATTTAGAAGGAAAAGATATAACGAGTCGGGACGTTAACTCGATCCCATTGTTAAATTTAACATTGTCCTTCCACTGGTAAAAAAGTGTCATCTTTCAAAACGGTTGAAAGGACTGACATTGTATCGGATCATCGACACCTTGGAAGGTCGATATACTCTCGGGTATTCCCACATTGATACGATTTTATATCTAAAGCGCTATTATAATGAATTGGATTGACCTATTGTTCTAAGCCTTTGGCCGAAAGAATAAGAATATTCTTTAAATAAAAAATGGGTCCCGAAATTTTAAATCGGTATTATAATGGTATATACAAAATATGGAGGTGAAACCGATCCTAAAGCCGATTATAAAGCCGGGTCTACGCTGTTTGCGAATGCCCTAAATGGTTTTTATAGTAAATGGTACCCGGCAAAGGTGGAATGCGGGATGGCACCCAGCGAGGGTGGAATGTGGGATGGTCGGGGTGACCTCCGTTGTTGTTGGGCGGTGTCATACGATTCCGTCCCTATTGTTCTAGGGCTCTAGTCTTAGGAATGCGGGATGGTCAGCGTGACCTCTATGGATTGTGCTAGTCTATTGTTAGGTCACGGTCAATGAGCGTGACCCCCTGCGCATTGTTCTTAGGCAGTCATAGTATACCCTCCCATTGTGACGTCATCGGTCACGTGACGGGCTGCAGGGGCTGCAGGGCTGCAGGCATTCTCCCCGATTCATACTTCCCTACTACTAGAGGAGGCATCGCCTACTCCTCCTCCTCCTCCTCCTCCTCTTAGGAGGCATCGCCTCCTCCTCCTCCTCCTCCTCCTCCTCTTAGGAGGCATCGCCTACTCCTCCTCCTCCTCCTCCTCCTCTTAGGAGGCATCGCCTACTCCTCCTCCTCCTCCTCCTCCTCTTAGGAGGCATCGCCTACTCCCCTTCCTCCTCTTAGGAGACATCGCCTACTCCTCCTCCTCCTCTTAGGAGGCATCGCCTACTCCTCAAGAGGCACCCCCTCTTCTCTTTCATATTTGGAAACAATCAAACTAAAAGACAATCACATATAAAACGTCGCGAGAAGTTGATACGAGATGAAAGAAACAAACCCATTTCACTCCGAATAAGCGAGATAGAGCAATTACAAGTTAGAGAGATAGATAGAGAGACAGACAGACATATAGTCAGACAGATAGATAGACAGAGAGTGAGACAGAGTACACAACGATATAGGCCGCTTGTAAACGGTGCAATGTTACCATTGAATTTATGTGTAATAAGCATCTGCTCAAAAGTGACATCTAATCTACTTTAGTAACATTCTTTACTCATTTCGCGATATAGTTCGAATTTTATTTTGCTCTAATGAATACCCACGAGTCTCATCGCTCAATGCTAATAGATTATATACTATTATCCCAGACGATATATATATATACTCTATAGAAGATCCCTTCTGTCGTCTGCTAAAGGCATTCGCTTAAAACGCTTCTTGTTTGCTTAGGGTCCAGAACATTTACCAGATTTGTACTTAATATACTTAAAACTATATAAACGTTATATATAAACCACCTCTTCAATCGGTACTCCCGCTGTATAAAATGTTCGTTTTCCGCGGGAAACAGATATCGGGGTCTCTACTGAGCTCAGGCCCCGGTGCTTCCGAAAATTCCTCGTTAGTCGATGATGTCATCTATATAGAATATAGAAAGGGTTAGCCAACGCTTCTAGTCTCGATAAACGATTCTGACCATAATTTTTTCGCGCTGTTTATACATGTATGGCTTTAACGATCGCTATGTCGTAATAATTTTCAAATCACTCTCGGGTCAATATATTTTTAAATGCTAAAATTAACGGTTGGTAACCGAACCACGTCTAATTAGATTCTATGTGCCTTATCCCTTTACCTCATATAAATGCGTTTTCAGGCATCTGCAAATAGAGTAGATCCGGATGAGACGGCTCGATATGTAAGCTCCAACAGGAACTGATTGATCTGGGTCTACTCCGTTTACAAAGCTGTATCAACTAAGTAAAAAGATGAAAATATCTATAATCGAAAAGTTGGTCAAGTGCTACGTATTTAAACTTTTATACATATATTCTTTCGGTTGGTTTTGGGTCTAACGTAACAGTATATCTTATATACGGGTAACCAGCTCTTATACGATAATTTAGGGAATACGAGTTATAATGCGATACTTGTAGAACGTAAAATCTTACAAATATTAACCCTCGAGAGCAGTCCATTGACATTTAGTAGCAAAGGCTTAAACTTAGTAGACAAGTTTGAATGATGCACTTTGCAGACCCGAATCAAAGGCTCCTAGAACTGGTAACCATTTCATCTAGTTCTATACCGTTTGCAAATGTCAGAGAGGGCGTGTCCGACACTAAAGGGTTAATGCGCAAGTGTAAATCATAAGCCGATATCGCGCTTGTTCCATAACTATTTGTGTGCAAAAATGTCGTCTGCTGCATGTTTTCAAAGTTAATCCTTTCTACTAAAAATGGTGTAAATATACGCAATGACTTTTTTTTTATTGAAACCTATATATCGATATAATTTTCTCTCAGTAAGTATCTATTCATTAATATCAAAGATCGATATGGAATATCTTGAATAAGGGTAACAGGAGAAATTTAATCTATCATTTTCACGCTATTGACATTAAGTAGCAAAGGCTTAAATTGAGTAGGCGATTTCGAATGATGCACTATGTAGACCCGAATCAGAGGCTCCTAGATCCGCGAGCCATTTCATCTGGTTCTATACCATTTACAAATGACGGAGAGTGCGTGTTCAACAGTCGGGTGTTAAAGCAAAAGCATAAATCGTAATCGGATATCGAGTTTGTTCTATAACTATTTGATTGCAAAAAATGTCGTATGCTGTATGTTTTCAAAGTTAATATTTTCTACCAAGAAGGGTGTAAAGAAAAACATAAAAAAATCAGCTAATAAATAGTCATGTCATCATGTCTACCATGAATATTGAAGAGGGAAAGGGTTAAATCTTTGAGTGCTGAATAGTCAAAGTGAAATGGTCCATTCAGTATGCAAAGGTATAATTTGCGAAGATATTTTGAATGACAAACAGTACCGACCGTGATCATGGGGCGTCTAGAGATCTGGATCTACACTGTTTGCAACTGACAGGAAACACCATTCCTTTCCTGCATCATTTACTCCATATATACACATTTCAACGTCTTTGCAAACGGAGTAAACCCAGAGTTCAGCAATATTTATAATTAGATCTGACGCGTCAGTCATCGGGTATATACTTTTAATATGTTCTATTTATTAAAACAAACGAATAACCGCACCCGTTGGACATGTTCAGACTTATTCGGCGCACCCTAATGAGAGTTAATTCATTAATATTAAGGGATTGGGAGTAAATATAAAAGAATTGATATGGAATATCTTGAATAAGGGTAACAGAAGAAATTTAATCTATCATTTTCACGCTGGACGCCTACAGAGTAATTCGCAAGGGTCTTGTATTTCGGTGGGCGGTGAAGCTTGTAAGACATTGTATTGAAAGACAAACTTGTCATTCGGTAAACATTTTATAAACTGTTTCGATTTTAATCAAAATATGTTAGAAACGAATAGACAGTTTGCTATGGGATTGATGATATAAATCCACCGTATAGACGTCATTTAGAAGGAAAAGATATAACGAGTCGGGACGTTAACTCGATCCCATTGTTAAATTTAACATTGTCCTTCCACTGGTAAAAAAGTGTCATCTTTCAAAACGGTTGAAAGGACTGACATTGTATCGGATCATCGACACCTTGGAAGGTCGATATACTCTCGGGTATTCCCACATTGATACGATTTTATATCTAAAGCGCTATTATAATGAATTGGATTGACCTATTGTTCTAAGCCTTTGGCCGAAAGAATAAGAATATTCTTTAAATAAAAAATGGGTCCCGAAATTTTAAATCGGTATTATAATGGTATATACAAAATATGGAGGTGAAACCGATCCTAAAGCCGATTATAAAGCCGGGTCTACGCTGTTTGCGAATGCCCTAAATGGTTTTTATAGTAAATGGTACCCGGCAAAGGTGGAATGCGGGATGGCACCCAGCGAGGGTGGAATGTGGGATGGTCGGGGTGACCTCCGTTGTTGTTGGGCGGTGTCATACGATTCCGTCCCTATTGTTCTAGGGCTCTAGTCTTAGGAATGCGGGATGGTCAGCGTGACCTCTATGGATTGTGCTAGTCTATTGTTAGGTCACGGTCAATGAGCGTGACCCCCTGCGCATTGTTCTTAGGCAGTCATAGTATACCCTCCCATTGTGACGTCATCGGTCACGTGACGGGCTGCAGGGGCTGCAGGGCTGCAGGCATTCTCCCCGATTCATACTTCCCTACTACTTTTGAATCGACAGTCGATATGTTAATTCAAACAGACATGGTTATTATTCTACCGGAGGCTCTACATGGTCAAAATCGAATTCCGTCGTCTCGGTTTCTATTTTTAGATAGGACTAACGTCACTCGTTAATGGAACTGAACAGGCTATATTTAGGTTTATGACCATCACCGCCCTTGTTAGAGTTTATTGATTAAATTATCATGAGAGTGATAAATGTTGTAATGAAGTTTTATTGTTTTATTTATTTTTATTTAAAAAAGTCGTTTTATTTTTTTTATTTAAAAAAGTCGTCAATATAGTAGCATGATAACTTTATATACATCTTCAATTTCTGTTGAAGTATGTCTGGCCTGATAGCGTAGTGGTTACCACGGTCGCCTATCGTGCAGTCAGCCCTGGTTCGATTCTCACCGCTGACGAAAAATATTTTTCTCTCTTTTTCCTTTCTATTTTTTTTTAATGGCGGTTTGGGTTTTTACTGGGATAGTTAATGATAATTATCCATATTAAGTGTTTTTTCTTTCAACTTATACGTTATTTTTGGATGCAATCTTGGTCAAGTTCAAATATGGATCATGTCGGGTTCGGAACTAGGTCACTACGTCATTACACTCAAGAGGCTACATATTTCGTTAAGTTTTTAATGAAATGTTGTATTTCAATTGTCTTAACAAAACAGTTCCTTATTAAAAACCTTCCTTGTACACAAATTTCGCGGCGATCCAATGCCTTGCATCAGTATTCGTCTTGTTTTTATCTGAATTACTTTTTTTTCGGAAACACAACCACAGTATCAGCTCGCATATCAACCCTTTACTTCATAAATACGCATTTCGGCGCATTTTGCAGAGTAGATCCTGGTCAGATGGTTCCTCTTGGAGCCGTCTGATCAGGGTCTGTTCTGTTTTTGCTAATGGAATAATATAGGTATGAATCTACTTTTTCTGTAAAGGCAAACCATTGTTGTGTTCATATGCCATTACAAAAATCTAATTGATATCCCTGGTGTCATTATCTCTTAAATGATATCCATGGAGTAAATAGTTAAACCACACTCTACTAACTGCCATCAAACCGGTGTTTGCAAACAGTGTGGACCCAAATTGAGACGTCGAGTATACCTGCGCGTCACGTGGATCCAAACGCTTTGCCACTTGGTCAATAGTAAACACATTCCCTCCTAGTGACGCATGGTGGCACCTCTGTCAAATCACATTTTGAAACCATTGTGATAAATAGAGTATTTGCTCTATTTATCACAATGGTTTCAAATTACAAAATCTAAAAAAAATCTTTTCTCTAGTTAATGCTCCTTTTCGGTAGATTTATTCAAAGAGGTTGGATCTAAAAATAGCCTATGAGGGAATGGGTAAATCAAAAGCTTTATCGAATCTGAAGTAGAAAAAACCTGCAACAGAGAGTAGTTCCACCCTTTACTCACAAGTATTTATGTATAATCTGATTGTTTTTATAATGACATTATGAACAATGAAGCTTTTACCATGGCTGAAACTGTTGTTATCTACAGTTGGACCTTTCTTAAGCGGCCATCAAAAAGAGGTCTAATTATGGGTCTGTAAGGCAAGTGGTAGCTTAATGTAGAACACAAGTCATACAGAAAGTTATATATTATAGGATGTATCTCTCTTGTCCTGCATTAAGCAACCACCTGCTTTTTAAGACTCCTGTGTTCAATAAATGAATGACCGCCTAAGACAGGTTCTACTGTATGCTAGTTCATAAGCTAGTAAGCTATAATCCATGGAGGAGCCGCCTGATATGGGTCTACTCTGCTTGCAAAGGTGTTAAAGGGCGTATCTATGAGTTAACCCTCTCCCTCATATTGACGACTTTTGACGACTCTGTAAAAGTCAATTTGTGAAACCATTGTGATAAATAGAGCATTTGCTCCTATAGGAGCAAATGCTCTATTTATCACAGTGGTTTCAAACTACACAATTCTAAAAAATTCCCTAGTTAATGCTCCTTTTCGGTAGATTTATTCAAAGTGGTTGGGTCTAAAAATAGTTTAGGAGGGAGTAAGTTAGTATGGTTAAATTAATACATCTAAAATGAGACGTTATAGATGGAACAAAATGGAACAAATTAATAGTTTGAATACCCATTCCCTATAAATCTACTGACAAGGAGCATTACTTTTACTACAAAAAGGAATAATTGAGAATCGTGTAGTTTTGATAACATTGTTATGAACAGAACATTTGTTCCTATGCAACAAATGCTCTACTTATCACAATGGTTTCAAAAAGTGACCTTTACAGAGGTGTCAAAATGCTTCAATATGAGGGAAAATGTTAACCCTTTCGCTACCAATGCCGGATCTGTCATTACCTTTGCAAACAGTTTGGATCTAGATGAGACGCCGAGTAACTCGGCGTCTCATCAGGATCCAAACTGTTTGTTACTGTTACTATGTTTTTGAAACAAAAATGAAGAAAATCAAAATAATGAAAATTTGTAGCAGACGACAAAGTTAGCAGACGACAGAGTTTGGCAGCGAAAGGGTTAATGAAAACGTGGTAAGACGGGGGGAACTTACTTACGAATAATTACCTAAGTATACGGGAGTTTGATGCTAGAGTATCGCTGTCGCAGATGTTATTCACCCACGTTTTAGATAAAAAAAACGTGTGCGTCTATTGTGTGACATTACGTAACACTACTTTATGCAAGAACAAGACGTTACATGGGTCTACAGTATAAGTTCATGAAATGGTCCAAACAGTATTATTCCAACGGTTATGAGGTATCTAAACCACCCGCATTATTCACAGATTACCGTTAATCTTTACTTCATATACGTATACGCCTTTTGACAGCTGTGCAAACAGAGTAGATCCAGACCAGACGCCTCCTGTAGGAACCGTCTGATCAGGATCTGTTCTGTGAGCATGTGAATAATACATATATGATTTTACATATGAAATTACTATATTAACCCTTTCACTGCCAATGCCGGATCTGTGATTACCTATGCAAACAGATTGGATCCAGATGAGACGCCGAGTAACTCGGCGTCTCATTAGGATCCAAACTGTTTGTTACTGTTACTATGTTTTTGAAACAAAAATGAAGAAAATCAAAAGAATGAAATTTTGTAGCAGACGACAAAGTTAGCAGACGACATAGTTTGGCAGCGAAAGGGTTAATTTGTTATAATAAAATATCAGTTAATTAATATACATGTACATGATGTATTTATTTCTTACACAGAGCTACAGATAAAGGCGCGTACCAAAATACTAAAATCATCACTTCTCCTCCAAACCCTATATTGCGACCATTCTTAACCCTTCGCTTGCTATTCACGTCAATATACCTACCTGTAAATAGTGAAGACCCAGATGAGACAGCTCCTGCAGGAGCTGTCTCATCAGGGTCTGCACTATTTACAAATTGATTGTGCAATCTGTGCACTCAACAGCAGTGATTACACAACGAAATACTTGTACACAGTAAAGATATATGTTATTATACAACAGGAGATGGGTAAAGAAGGAGAAGCGTTTTTTCAAAATTCAGCAAGTGAAGGGTTAAGAATCGTGTCTTCTAGGCGATTCTATGGAGTAGTCAAAGTATAAGTTTTGGCGGGGAAATAAAGCAAATGTTCTTGAAAATGTTTAAATTTACGCATCTTATGAATATTCATTGAGTAAATGGTTCAGCAGGCATCATTATCCACGATGTTGAACAGTCTGCAAATAGTTCTATTTCTTTATGAGAAAACCAGACTACTGATAAAAACGAATCTGATGGTTGATGTTTGTAGCAAGATTAAATTAACAAAGGTTCTTGAAAATTCAGATGAATATCAAACATTGCTGTTCAGACTTTAATTGTAAGGTTTGCTGTTTTTAAGTCCGATATTCTTACACTAGTTTATTACATTCCGTGATCGTTTTACATTTTCTCCTTACCTGCCGCCTTATCTCCCATTGCTGTCTATCTGTTTTATTTTCCCACGTTATGTCTATCCCACCCACCGTTACTCATCTGAGTTGGCACCAGTCTCTGAGGTTATAATTTTTTTTTGCTCGAGTCTGAGATCATTCTCAAGTATCTGAATGGTCAGATTCTGAGCAAGCTCAGAATCTGACCAATCAGATGCTTGAGAATGGTGTCATATTCAGAAGTTTTATAACCTTGGACCCTGAACTATAGATGAAACGAGTACAGCCTTATCTAAAAACCTTATATCTCCCTAACACCCTATCCTGTTGGTACGCATTAGAATTGTCTCTCCAAGGCGATTCTAATGAGTATTATCAACATTGGATTCGGCGGGGAAATACTAATATATTTAAACCGAATTTCATAAAATGTTTCTCTTATCTATAACATTTCGACAGCATAATTATGTTTTGTTTGATACAATACACATGTTTCTTCTCCTTTTTTCTCAATCTTTCGTTCTGATTATCATTTTCAGATCCGCAACCCCCAACTATTATAATTATTTACGGAACACATTATTTTACTCGTAGTCCTTGTTTGCATATCATATCATGCGCCTTTCCCTTCCCCATGAGTTTTTTCTTTTGTAAATGCATTTCATATCCTCCAAACTGAGTTAAATTCTGTTATGAAATGCTGTTTTCTTGATAATCACTTGAATCGCTCTTGAAATGCGAATCGAGTCAGCACCATAAAGTATCAAATACCATCAAGTATCATCAATACTGGGATAGGCACAGAAATAAAGAATACATTTTATAATAATGATGATACAGTAAATAACATTATAATAAGCAGTTTTTCTTTTGGCCACAACCAAAATTTCCTGTTCGCATGACATGATAGAAATCTGTGTAATGAGTAATCAATATACATCGTGTAATTATTCGTTAACCCTTTCACCGTCGCAGTCGCATAAATGCACCACGACAAATAGTGCAGTCCCAGATCAGACGCCGCCTTTTCAAGGCGGCGTCTGATCAGGAACTTCACTATTTGTCTCAATCTCTATTTCTATATATGTGCTTTATTCTTTGAAATTTGCATGTATTTATCTCATTTCCTTGTTTTACTGAATGATTTAACAAACTTGGATTGCAGACGACAATTAGAAATTTGGCGCCGAAAGGGTTAGATGAACATTCACCAAGTAAAGGGGTTAACACTCTATATATCTACGACTGAGTAACTTCCCATTATTTCTCGTTCATATCTTTCATCCATCGCACCCACTCTACTCGCGTTTTTGCTACGCACATGTCGTAAAAGCAGAAACCGGCCATGCTAAAATGATAAATGAAACTTTTATATTGCTTTCTGCTAAGGCCTGTGTGGCTGTTAAACATTTACTCTATAAATGCACAGTTCTATGCATTTGCAAACAGGGTAGACATGGGCCGTCTGATCAGGGTCTAATATGCTTGCTTATGCAATAATAAAGATATAATTCTACAGCTTCTACAATAGCCAAAAATTACCGTGTCCATGTGCCATTATTAAAAATACAATAATCAATATTAATGATGTCATTATTTCTTACATGATTATTCATGGAGTACATGTATTATAATATTTCAAACATTTTGAAGATACAGTAAAACCTCTCTAAAGCTACCATATAAAAGAGACATATTTGTGGGTCTTAGAGCCAGGTGATAACTAATTAGCCCATTCCCCATATTGACGCATTTTGACGTCTCTGCAAAAGTCACCCGTTGAAACCATTGTGATAAATAGAGCATTTGCTCCTATAAGAGCAAATGCTCTTTTTATCACAATGGTTTTAAACTACGAAATTCTGACATTTTCCTTTTCTCTAAATAATGCTCCTTTTCGGTTGATTTATTCAAAGAGGCTTGGTCTAAAAATAACCTATGAGGTAATGGGTTAACCCATTCCCTCATATTGGCGACTTTTGACGACTCTGTAAAAGTCACTTTGTGAAACCATTGGTTTTCTAAAATTTTCCTTTTCTCTAGTTAATGCTCCTTTTCGGTAGATTTATTCAGAGGTTGTAGTTTGTATCTAAAAATAGCCTATGAGGTAATGGGTTAATGCAAGAAGACGGAAGCTATGCAGAATGCTCATTTAGGAGTTTTCTGCATTGTTTTCGTCCTGCATTAAACACCCACCTAATTTAAACCAAATAAATGTCTATTCATTGAAGTGGTAGTTTTATAGTGGTTCTTCTACTGTAGAGGGAATTTAAATTTAAAACAGGTTTTAAATCGTGTAGTATACTATTCCAATCCACGTGGTTGCTACAGACACATGGTATATTACCAGTACGATACAAACAATTGGCACACAGGCTGTACGCATTCCTTGCATAGCTCTTACACTTCGTTTCGTCACGGGCTAATGTAAAGCGAGAGAGGCAGTCTAGCTGGGAATGACATGAGAATTGTAACTAACCATGGCAACAAGAGAGGTGGGTGCCAAACATACAGGAAAACTTGGCGCTCATGTATACCGTAGGGTCGTATTATATTGTCTTAAATGAGGAAGACGGAAGAATATATACCTGACACAAGCTGATTAAAGTCTTAGCATGTTACGGAAGACTTGTGTAAAAAGTTTGAAATGAAGTCAGGATCCAAACGGTTGATGCTCATGCTGTTTAGTTTGTACCGAATGCTAGCAGCATACAGTAGAACATGTCTTAAGCGGCCACTCATTTATTGAACATAACTGTCTTAAAAAATAGGCACTCACTTAATGCAGGACAAAAGCTCCTAGAGGAGCTTTCTGCATTACTTTTGACCTGCATTAAGCTACCACCTGCATTACAGACCCATAATTAGACCTATTTTTGATGACCGCTTAAGACAGGTTTTGCTGTATATAGGACGCCCCTTAGTCTGCTAAGTGTGAACTAACTAATACTTACAAAGTTTGTGTTTCCTTAGTCTGCTAAAAGAACCTGAACGACAGTTTACAAACAATTTGTATCTAGATAGGATGCACCGTGATCCGGCGTCATACTGGGATCTAGATAAGATGCATCGAGATCCGGCGTCATACCGGGATCCAAGCTTTTTGATATTCGATTAACCCATTCCCTGTTCTGTGTTTATTCCAAATTTCAATACATACTGAATACCTACTATTCACGGACAAAAGAGTTATAATGAAATATGGAAGGTGGAATGTTATAGCCATTTTAGATAGTAAAGAAACAGATCTATCAAATTCCAATAGCAAACAGAGCAGAACCTAATTTTTTCCTATATGAGCCGTCTGATCTGGGTCTACTCTGTTCGCAAATGCGTGAAAAAGCGTTCATATGAAGTGAAAGGGTTAAACGTTAGAGTGACGCGGAAGTTAGTAGAGACTGTAACACATCAAAGTTAAAGAAGGCATTATTTCTACATCAAGATGAGGTTGAACATTCAAGCTGACCCCCGCGTGCTTCAGGTGAGGGAACTGTTGGCATACTTGTGTTCAGGTATATTGTAAAGTAGTGCAACAATTACGAGGCAGTAAAACAAAAACAAACAAACAAGAGGCTGGATAGGGTAAACAGGTGAAAGATGAGAGATGAGATAAGTGTTTGTTTATCTTCTTTTGAAATAAACAAATAGGCAACATGATACACAACTTGTGTATAGATTGCAACATTATGTATACAGTATTACACAAATACGTATTTCTACGCCTTTGAAAACAGAGTAGACCCAGATCGGAAGGTTCCTATAGGAGTCTGCTCTGTTCGCTTATGAAATAATATAACTATGATTCTAAAGGTTGTGGAAGTGCCGAAAATAACTGTGACCATCTGCCATTATAACAAAATTAACCCTTCTCTTGCTGAATTTTAAAATACACTTCTCCTTCTTAACCCACGCCCTGTTGTATAATTACATATATCTTCACTGTGTACAAGTATTTCGCTGTGCAATCACTGCTTTGGAGTGTACTGCATGGTTGCACAATCAACTTGTAAATAGTGCAGACCCTGATGAGACAGCTCCTGCAGGAGCTGTCTCATCTGGGTCTACACTATTTACAGGTAGGTATATTGACACGAATAGCAAGCGAAGGGTTAATATCTAATTTATCTCCATTGTTATCTTATATAAATAGTCATGGAGTAAAGAATAAAACGCACAGTCCGCACTACCCGGACTACCAGACACACAGATACACGACAGACAGACAGACAGACATACACACACACATATAGACAGAAATACAGACAGAGGTAAGAAGAAACAGAGATACCGAGAATGGGACAGGTAGAATAGACAGACACATACAACAGACAGAACAGAACAGACAGACAAACACAGAAAGAGACAAACAGACACAGACAGACACACACACATATATAGACAGAAATACAGACAGAGGTAAGAAGAGACAGAGATACCGAGAATGGGACAGGTAGAACATACAGACAAATAAAAACAGACAGAACAGAACAGACAGAACAGACAGACAAACACAGAAAGAGACAAACAGACAGACAGACAGACACACAGAGGAAGTGAGGAAATGATGAAGAGAAAGAAAGAAGGGGAGAAAGGGGGAGGATAGTCCGACAAGAACAGAGATACAAAACAATAGTGAAATACACACACATACATGTAGAATCAGATCAGAACAGCTGGGCTACTTATGATTCAAGGTTTACTTCAGGAAAAAATAAGGTATTGTTTGCCAATATCAAATCCAATTTAGTGTAGTGCAGCGTAGAAGTCGATTGACATGCCAATATAAAAACGCATGTTATAAATACAGTAAAACCCCTCTAATGCGACCACTTAATGAATAAACATGACTGTCTTTATAAGCAGGTGGTTGCTTAATGCAGGACGAAAGTTATGCAGAAAGCTAGAGGAGCTTTCTGTATAACTTCCGTCCGGCATTAAGTTACCACCTGCCAATGGGACCCAGAATTATGACCCTTTTTGATGGTCACATTAGAGAGGTTTTACTGTGGGTATGATACACGTATACTCCAGAAGTTAACATTTGTCCTGGTCTCCGCGACCTAAATGATATTTTGCAAACAGCATAGATACAGATGATACGCCGAATAACTCAGGATCTTAACTGTTTGATCCTTTGTTAGAACAGAAGAGCCTGTGTTAAGCGACCATTAAAAATATGCACAATTATGGGCCCGAAAGGCAGGTGGAAGCTTATTGCAGATAAAAAGTAATGCAAAAAGTTCCTTAAAGAGTTTTGTGCATTTCTTTTGTCCTGCTTTAATCAAACACCTGCTTTTTAAGACTGCTATGTTCAATATATGAATGGCCGCTTAGGACAGTTTTTACGGTAGTTTCTCAGAAGGTTGAACTAACATTCGCAGTTGATCAGAATTTGAGTAGACAATAAATATTTCAGACGTATAAGACCCAACTAATGTAAAGTCAAAGTGGATTAGCCCGTTACTGTTATACGGTAGGTTTCATTCGGTATGAAATAGTTTATAGTAAAACCCCTCTTAACCGGAATTCTAGTAGAATTCAGATAAATTTAGGCAGGTGGCTGCTTAATGCATGGTGGAAGTCATACAGAAAGCTCCTAGAGGAGCTTTCTGCATGACTTTCACCCTGCATTAAGCTACCACCTGTCTCCAAAGCTTATATATATACTAAATTGAACGTCCGGTCTAGAGGGTTTTTATTTTACTTTACTAGATGGTATTGAATGAAGAACAGCGCTGGTCCTGCACTGTTAGCAAATGCTGGTAAATTTGTTTCCCGCGTTTAACGTTTAGTACTACACACATTGCTTTAGGAAATCTAATTTGTTCTATACGCTATACTTGAAGAAAATATTATTATGTAATCCCATCTATGTATAAGTTTATTGAAGTACTAAACTCTCAAAATAGGACTGTATTGATAAAGTGTTCGAAATATGTTTAAGAAGCTATCACTTTAAAAAATCACAATTCTAAATTCCCAATAAATTACATGTATATGTTTTTGTTTATATCTGCTATTTCTAGATATACGTTGTCCTGTGCATATTCATGTGATTGCGATACATGTATGCATTATGTGTATACACGTCAATGTACTTTTGTATAAGTCTTCAATAGAAAATAATTATGTTCTGTTCTTTTATGGAATATAAACCCTTTCCTCCATAAATACGGCTTTCTACGCCTCTGTAAAGTCACTTTTTGAAACCAGTGTGATAAATATAGCATTTGTTCCTAAGGAGCAAATGCTCTATTTATCACAATGGTTTCAGAACTACAAAATTCTAAACTTTTCCTTTTCTCTAGTTAATGCTCATTTCCGGTAGATTTATTCAAAGAGGTTGGATCTAAAAATAGCATATGAGGTAATGGGTTAAAGGAAAGAGCAAATCTTAATATCCATACATTGAAACCATTGCTACAGTGGTTTTAGTATTTCTGGTGCGTTATAAAACTCCAATAAATTTCAATGCCTTTGCAAACAGAGTAAATCAAGCTCAGACGTTTCCTTTATGAGCTATCTGATCAGGGTCTGCTTTGTTTGCTTTTGGAATTATATAGATGTGATTCAACGTACAATTTCTGCCAAGGTAAAAACCCTGTATACATGTGTCATTACATGTACATGTATAAACAAATCAGCTAATAAATATTCATTATGTTATTATGTTTCACGTGTCTATTGAACAGGTAAATGATTATATATCATAACCTATTATTGCATTATTATGTTTTAAAAAAGGATGTGACTGATCTAAATACTACGTTTAATTGTAACCCTTCCCTCAATGAATATTTATGTAAGAAATAATGACGTCATGGATATAATTTAGATTAATTTGTTATAATAGCTCATTAACACAGGAATGTTTGGCCATGGCAGAAACTTTGGCCATGGCAGAAACTGTAACATCCTATCTATATCATATCATATCATAAGCAAACTGAGCAGACCCTGATCAGACGGCTCCTATAGGAGCCGCCTGATCTGGATCTACTCTGTTTGCAAAGGCGTAATAAAGCGTATTTATGGAGTAAAGGGTTAAGAGATTATCCTCTCTACATGAGCATTGGAGAAACATAAATTCAAAATAATTATATTTTACTAGAACACATTAGTTTGCATTTTTTCTTAAAACTGCATTATTACACGGAACGTCTTTGCATAATAAAGTCGGAGAATAAAATTGAATCTATAAAACAGATAATAGATTTTACGGTATTTTTGTGCATAGTTTGCATGTTTCAATTGTTACATTTTGAAAGAGGTTTGAATCGTTACCCCTCAAATGCGAGACACCAGTGAACTGGCATTAACAAACAATGTAGGCCCAGATCAGAGAGCTACTTTAGGAGCCTTCTGGTCTGGGTCTTCCCTGTTTGTCACTCAACATCCTGTAACAACGGCATGCATTTCCTACTGAATAGATGTTATGTTTAAACAGTGATGGACAATTTCACTTTGAAAATGAAGAATTTAAAGTGTAATTGGATTCTAACAGAGGCTGGTGACCCATAGTTTTATTAGACAATTTGCATTCACTAATTAAAGTTTGTAAACGACCAAAAAATCAGGAAAAAACATGAAAAGACGAGAAACTACCAAAACCGTCTTTACAGAATACAAAGGTCGTCTCGAAAACAAAATACCGTAGAATTTATCCTAACCGATTCCCTCATATTGACGCCTTTTGGCACACCTCTGTAAAAGTCACCTTTTAAGACCATTGTGATAAATAGAGCATTTGCTCCTATGGAATAAATGCTCTATTTATCACAATGGTTATTAAACTACACACCTATTTATCACAATGGTTTCTAAACTACAAAATTTTAAAAATTTCCTTTTCTCTAGTAACTGCTCCTTTTCAGTGAATATCTAGATTTATTCATAGAAGTTGGGTCTAAAAATAGCATAATCATGAGGTAATGGTTAAGCGGGAATTAAAAAAAGAGATATAATTATGAGCTTATGGTCATAAAGCAGGTGGCGGCTTAATGCAGGTCAGAAGTTCCTATACGCACTTTCTGCATTACTTTTGCACTGCATTAAGCAACCACCTGCTTTTTAAGACTCAAATGTTCAACAAATGAATGGCCGCTTAAGCTAGGTTCTACTGTAATACTAAGTAACAACCGGCCTGCTTACGTGATTTCATGGCACCTGATCAGGGTCTACGCTGCTTGACATGTCAATATATTAGCCCTTCGCTTGCTATTCACGTCAATATACCTACCTGTAAATAGTGAAGACCCAGATGAGACAGCTCCTGCAGGAGCTGTCTCATCAGGGTCTGCACTATTTATAATTTGATTGTGCAACCAGTGCACTCCACAGTAGTGATTGCACAGCGAAAGACTTGTACACAGTGAAGATATATGTAGTTATACAACAGGGCATGGGTAAAGAAGGAGAAATGTATATTAAAATTCAGCAAGCGAAGGGTTAAAATAAAACAACTAAACCATTGCTGTTTTGATTGTAAACATTGTAAACCCTGATAAGGTGTGTATATATTGCAGGGATGTGCATAGAGAAGCGAAGAAATAACAATACAGCAAAATCTCGATTATTCGAACACTAAAATACGTATCATTATCAATCTTTAAGACAGGTGGCAGCTGAATGCATGGTGAAAGTCATGCAGATAGCTCCACTATAGGAGCTAATCGAATTTGATAGGTTGGTTTCTTTAGTTTCTAAAATGGTTACAAAGTTCCACCTTCCATATTTCAGGATAACTACTTTGTCCATATGTATTCAGTAGGTATTGAAATTTGGAATAAATATTGAACAGGGAAAGGGTTTATACCGCTTTCCAGATCGAGATACCATTTATCCCGCTAAGTACAACCTGACTATCACGAGTATTTCCAAACACTCTGGACACAGATGAGACGCCGAGTAACTCGGCGCAGATGAGACGCCGAGTAACTCGGTGTCTCATCAGGATCCAAACTGTTTGACACTCTAAAAGTAGTTTCTCATAGTCTTCAACGAATCGACAGTAAGTAAAAAATATGCCCAAGATCATATTTTGAGCAGGCAACATATTTGTAAAGAAAAGTATGGGGATAATATGTAGAACGATGACCTTTTGATGTTGCGAATCTTGATTGCCATCCAGGAAGGAGAGACTAAATTGCTTTGTATTACTACCGCAGATAATTTCTATCTATGTTGGGGAAAAAATGTAACACACATGTAATTGTCATATCGACATACTGATAGTGTTGCGCGTGACGAAGGCAAATAACATCAAGGTGAATTCCTGCGAAAGAAAACACAATCTCGTGACCACTATTCATTATAAACACTACAATCAATGTCAGTATATATACTCCGATAAAATCAGCCGCACTTACAAGAAATAGTATCCTTTGCAAACAGTGTAGATCCAACAAAAGCGATCACGTCTCAGACACTGTGCAAGATCGGGATCAACACTGTCTGACACTCGTCAACATCAGCAAATAAAAGTTTTAATATTACATTAAACCTGCATTAACCCATTACCTCATAGACTATTTTTAGATACAATCTCTTTGAATAAATCTACCGAAAAGGAGTATTAACTAGAGAAAAGGGGAAAAAAAAGAATTTTGTAGTTTGAAACCATTGTGATAAATAGAGCATTTGTTCCTATAGAAGAAAATGCTCTATTTATCACAATGGTTTCACAAAGTAACTTTTACAGAGTCGTCAAAAGCCGTCAATATGAGGGAATGGGTTAAGCGATCTATAACTGTCTTTACAAAATATATGGCTGCTAATACAGGACAAAAGTAACGCATGGACGCTGTCATGGGAGCTTTCTGTATTACCATTGTCCTGCATTTAGCTACCTCATGACCTGACGACACACACACACAAAAGAATTCTTTGAAATGG